>JAJEJO010004509.1:420456-454584 GCA_020662805.1 Glaucomys volans | reverse complement strand
AATCTTTTCATGACTTCAATTATTTTCCATATTGTTCATCTGCTTTTTTTTTGGGGGGGGGGGATTTTTTTTAAGTCAAGAATTTTTGCCTTCTCAAAGAAAGCAATTGACAGATTATCTTTGACATATCAGAATTCCCAGCATCAATATGAGCTTTGGGGCCATTATTAAGTAAAATGAGGGCTACTTAATTCAAGCACTGCAATGCTCTAGCAGTCAATCTAATAAACAGAACAGCAATGAACAAGCAGGATATTCACTGTGGACACACTGGGTAAAGGAATGGTTGCCGTCCCAGGCAGGATGGAGTGAGACATATGAAATTCATCACACATGAAGAATGGCACACAAGTTAAAACTTACTAATTGCACTGGAATTTTCCATTTAATATTTGTGGACTGCTGTTGTCCATGGGTAATGAAAACCATGGAAAGTCAAACCACAGGTCAATGGAGACTTCTGTACTTCCTTCTGCTTCCTTTCATTCTTTATTACCTATTTTCTTTCATTAAAAAAAAAGTCATTGCTGTGTGTGTGTGTGTGTGTGTGTGTGTCTGTCTGTCTGTCTGTCTGCCTGCCTGACTGCCTGCCTGTATTTTCTGACTCCAATCATAAAATCTAATACCATACATGGATTTTGTTTAGACCCCTGTGTCAACAAATAGGGAGCAAACTTACTTCTGATCCAATCTCATGGTATACAACAACAACAAAAATGTAATATTCCAAATATCTACTTTTCCTAAGAAAATAACTTAAGCATGAAACTCATAGGGTAGGAAATTCAAATCACACATAAATCTTCATACTAAAATAGGAAAAATATAGGATTGAAAGTCAAAAATCGAGTGGGACATTAGGAAGTGCTATAAATATATACTTTATAGTTAGTAAAATAAAAATAATAAATTAAGCCAAGCACATAATTGAAGGCATTTTTTTCTTAGTATTAATCCATACTGTACAAATTTAATTTATCAAAAAGAAATGTTTCTAAAGCTATCCAATACTTGAGATAAAATCCTTACAAATTTACTTTTGTAAATTTATGTTAAATCATATGAAGACAAGCTGTTCCTTTTTGTACAGTGTGACTAGAATCTTATCCAAATGTTCAATGACTGCCTGTGTCATTTCATAGAGATCTCTAATTTGTGTCCTAATTCAGAAATCAGAGTAGCTTATAAATCACACATTGAAATAAAAACATGAGTTCATGTAGGTAGATGATAGAGAGATAGATAATAGATAGGAATATTCTACCCTTGATGTAATCCTAATTTTATTAAAAGGAATTCTGCAATTGAGAAAGATGAACCTATTTTATTCATTCTAGTTTTGAGTGCTTTCTTCATTTTCCTGGGTAGTAATGAAATTATGAGTCCATTTTATGAACATGTGTCTACATTTGATGAACATCCAGAACCTACCAAGCCTCTCCTGTGCCAGAATGCTAATGGTGGCCCTGGACAGGTGCCAGGCACTGGGGGCGCTGAGCTCTTTATCTTTGACCTTCTGGTCCTCAGCTTCATTTCCTACAGCCTGGAGGTAACTCCCCTTTACCTGCTTAAAGAGCTGTTTTTAAAGGTTAAAATAGAATGGAATTAGTGTGCTTTCATAAAATAAACACTCCTGTAAAAAAGCACTTCTTTTGAATTTATTATAGTTCTTTTTATTTTTGGCATTATTTCCTTGGAATTACAGAGAGATTGCAATTGAAATAAATACTATGTTGTGATTTTCTTAGTGACATGAGAAATGTCTGATACATTTGGAAGAAAAGTAACAAATTTCCAAATTCAAAAGAAGACTAGGTAGTCTCAATACACTCTCTGATCATCATGCAAAAGAACTTAAAATCCAGATGGAAAATTGAGACAGGCAGACAAATTTATCATCATCATCATCATCACTACCATCATCATCATCCAGGTAACTGATGAAATGTTACTGGTATAGTGATGTATTAATGATAATAAGTCATTTGAAAAATATACCATACAAAACAATCAATATTACATACATAATACCATTTTTCTAATGTGCTTTATCACTCATATTAGGGAAATATTTATACGTATATATCTCAACATGAAATATCCACATATTTCATGTTTTAAAGTGTATGATTTTTCTTTTTTTTATTTTTTATTTATTTTTTATTTATTTATTTTTTTATTTACTTATTGATTCATTGAACACAAATGGAGTACAGCTATTGTTTCACTGGTTGTACACAAAGTAGAGTCACACCATCTGTGCATTCATGCATGTACACAGGGCAATGTTATTGATTTTTCTAAAATGTTTAAATGACATATATTATAAGCATAGAATAAAATTTTAACATTCTCAGTAATATCCCTAAGCCCATAATTTTCAGGATAGTATTTTTTAAGTACAAGTTTTTATATTATTATTATTAACACATATTATATGTAGAAATTAGTGGGTTTCACAGTGACATTTCCACATATGTATATATTATGCATTAAACAGTTCCATTTTCCCTTTTTCTACCCTCCCTACCCTCTTCTCTCTACTCCCTCCTCTTGTCCCCTTTCCATTCCTTAATAGTCCTTCTTCCCTTCTTCCACTTTCAGGTCATTATTTGTTGTTGTTGTTGTTTAGCTTCCAAATATGAGAGAAAATCTGCATACTTGTCTTTCTGTCTCTGGCTTATTTTGCTTAATGTAGTTTCCTCTAATTCTATCCACTTTCCAGCAAATGGCAGATTTCAATCTTCTCTATTATGTCCATATACCATAACCTTTTTTTCATTCATGCATCTGTTGAGGGGCATCTAAAGCTGATTCTACATCTTGGCTATTGAGAATAGTGCTGTGATAAATATGGGAATACAAGTATCTTATTTTAAATGCTGACTACTTTTCCTTTGACAAAATACCAAGGAGTAGGACAATTGGATCAGGTGGTTGTTCTATTTTTAGGTTTCAGAGGAACCACCATACCATAAATGAGTATGCTAATATGCCTCCTACCAAGTATATATAGGAGTTCCTTGTTCTCTAAACCTTATCAGCATGTTGCTTTGTTCTTGGTGTTTGTGATAACAGTTTGGCATAGTTTTTGATACACTGTTTTTGTGGTATGTTACTGTATAGTTATGGGCTTCACGGTGGCCCTGGGAGAGGACCAAGAGCATCCCCTGGGCCATCAGACAGGCATAGCCACTAGACAGCAAGGACCACCACTTGGATGTGTCAGTTACAATGCCACAAAGAATCCAATGGTCTAGAGACGACAAGGGAGTATTTCATAAGGGTAGCACATTTCCTTAGTCAATAGAGATTGACTTCTATTCATAATAGAACATAATTACAAATCCTTCAAAGTAAGGCAGGTTTTCACATTTTCATACTAGTCTTGATTAGCCAGATGCGGGGGGCGGGCGGGGGGGTTCGACACTGTTAAAGAGACCAAGTGAGAAACAAAAATCGAACTTCAAATATGTAGCATTTTGCTCAACACCCATGATGTTTACAGCAATGTGTGGAAGTCGGGGTATTGATCAAGATGGAAAGGACTGGCAGACTTTCTCTGCTCTAAGAGACGCTTAAATCCATGGGACTCTCCAGGCAACTGATGAGAATATTTCTATTAACAATCAGTTCTAAAGTTATCCCTAACTATGAAATGAACCCATTTACAACTCTGTATATCTCAGTAATGACTATGTGCTTATTTAACCATAAAATCTATAAAACACGCCCACAGAGACAAGCAATTCAGCAGCAATAAAAGCTATAGAAATTGCCGGAGGTGGCCCATGGAGTAATGCTGAACTGGATCCCATTCTTATTCAGGTAAATACTGTACCTATTTGTCTGTGAACTACTCTTTCCAGCCTCTTTCAATTATCTCTCAGTAAAAGAGGACAAACTCCCTCGCCTTCGACCTTTGCTTTAATGACAGCATTAATTTGAATTCTCAGAACATTGGCTACATTGTGTTAGCTTACGAGGCCATAACACACAGAGTCACTTCATCAACCAAAGTTAATATTCTTTGTGTATTTAATTAGATTTGACAAAAAGCAGGTATAAATGTTAGGTTTGCTCCAAAAATAATTCCAAACCTGGCCTAGATTACATACAAATAGGGCACACTGATGATTGAGTGTGCTTTAGAGATGCTGAATCATTAAGATACACTATTGAAAACTGTCTCTCTAAACTTATAATTTTATATTACACTATGCTAAATCCACGACTTTTAAGGAGTTCCTTTAATTGCAGATTATTGCATTTTATTCACCATAGACACTCAGCTAAACAAACCACTGAGACAACCAGAAGATGATGCCAAAAGTTTCATGAATATTTATGAACTAAATTACCAAAAAAAGATGATATAACAATTTGTAATTTCACGTTGAATCATTTTAGTAATAAAATATTCAAACTATTAGGTTTAAAAAGCTAATTTCTTATATGAATTTATCTTTAGGTTGTTTGAAAAGCTATGAATATGGTTTTGATGAGCAGTAGCCATGTAAAAATTTCTAGAGGTTTTTGAGCCTGTCCCTGTCTACTTTAGACTGTCCCCACCCACTTTAGACTGCTGCTTATGTTGAAGAGGGAAATTAATCAATTACATGCTACTGTATATGATATATCACCATCTTCTCATTAAGTATAGGCAGAGCTAAAAATAAAGTCCTTTCCTGTTTTTCCTCTAAGGTATCACTTTTCTAACATAGATGATATATACTCAGCTCTACAGAGATGGATTTTATTATCTCCTTATCACAGATTTTCTATAGCATGAGGCTCTGATGACGGGCATTTCAGTTTAAGGTGTTCTTCCTTATATATGAGATCTCATAGCTAAATTTGGTAACTGAAGCTGGCTTTGTTTTGGTTGACAATTGTCACAAAAGTGATATTTTATGTGGTATTTACTTTGGTACCATATACTCTTACTTTCTGAGAGAAAGGGCAAAATTTCAAGGAACATGTTAATAAAATGTTACGTGTATGAAAACCATTGTCTTAATTCTTTTTAAAAATCAAATGGTCCATTTATCAGCTGAATGATGATAATACTATTTAATTTTTTTCTAGAAGTATTGCTACTAATACTATTGATATTAATATAACTGCACTTCCACAAAATGTAAAGACATTACTTACCTCAGAACCTAATCAATGATGAGCACTTTTTAAAAAATTTATATGTACTAAGACATTTCATCCTCACAAGAATTCTATGAGGTAAGCAGTACTATTATCTCCACATTAAAATGAGGAAATGGAAGCAAAATGTTTTAAGTAACTTGTATACTGATAGTAATTAACAGAGCTTTTATTCAAACTGAGGCATTTTTACTTTAGATTATTCACCACTAATCTCCAGTGATGCATATAATATATAGGAAAATTCATACAAGTAACTTTAGTGTGATTGAAAAAAATATCTGCACAAAAATTATGACCTAAACAAAATAATATTAAAAAGTAGGTTATGTGTGACAATTGACATTATAAAAAGGAATTGAGTAGTCCAAACTGGAGTTCAAAGTAGTAAAAGTATTTTCTTACTATCATAAAATAATTAATCAGACTGAAATATGCCAATCTCTAAAACCAAAGACCAAATGTTCTGATATGTGCATGCCACTCAACAAAAGGCAAGTATGGGACAGTTTCACTGGATTGGACAGGGAGAATCAGGGGAAGGGAGGAGAGAAGAGAATGGGAAAGACAATAGAATGAATTGGACATAACTTTCCTATGTTCATATATGAATACTCTACCAGTGTAACTCCATATCATGTAAAACCACAAGAATGGGAAGTTATACTCCATGTAGGAGTATAACTAATGTCCAAATTCAGTCTACTTGCATGTGTGACTAAAAAGAAGAAATAAAAAGTTTAAAAAAAAACATAATCCATAGAAGATACAAGGCTGATTTCCATTCTCAAAGACGATTTATCTTCACAGAATTACACTTTTATTATTGAGAAGTTTCCAGAAACGTAATTCATCTCAAGAAGTTTAGACCCAATGTAAAGAGCAGCCTCTAGATGGCTCCAGGGATCCCTGATTCCTGGTTTTCATGTCTTTGGTAATCTCCCCCTGTAGAGTATGCACTGGACAATTCCACTCATTTCTAATGGATGAAATATGGTGTAAGTGACAAAATGTCACTTCCAAGATTTGTTTACAAAAAGACTATGGCCTTCCTTTTGGGCTCTGTCATCTTTCTTAATATCTTTCCTTCTCACTTGGAGCTTTCATGCTGCAGGGGAGATGTCCTACTGTAATGAGCATTATGGAAAGACTCACATGGCCAGAAGGATCTCCAGCCATTAGTGAGCAAGAACTTGGAGAAGACTAACGGATTAAAAAGTCAGTTTAGAGAAGGATCCTGTCCTGCATCCTGAGATGACTGTGACCCCGACCAACACTTGAACACAGCCTCTTGAGAGCCCTGAGCCAGGGATGACATAACTAACTATTCTGCATTCAGATTACTGAACCACAAAAGCAAAGTTTTACATTCCTTGATAATATGCAGCAATATAGAAACACTACACCATGCACACATTTAAAATATGGTAGACATATAAAAACATAACCCTGGCACAAATACACTAACAATTAGCACACCTTTAAAACTTCTATTATATTTAAGGCAGCAAAATTGTTATCCTATGCTATTTCAACTCATGCCAAAACAAAAAGTAAACTTAGTTTAAAAATTAGGTTTAATTAAAGATTAATAGATGAGTTGTTCTTCAAGGATATGGATCTGTGGTTGAAAGAGAGGCGTCATTTTTACAACTAGTAAATATCCATTTTCCCTCCAATGTAAGAAAAAAATTCTCTGCTCCAACATTTAAAATTTGGTGAAGCTCATGTTACTGCTCTTATGAAAATATAGCCCAATGTGTACAATTAAAAATAAATCACAATCTTCTCCTTAGTCAAAGTGGTATGATTGTATTTTACACTGAATAAGAGCATCTGTCTTTTTTGAAAGTGTATTTAGATTGTGATTCTTTGCCCAACCCCAACAAAATTATTCTTAAATAATTTGTGCTGTGCATGTTTATATTTTTATTAACTCAACATCATATTTTTAATACTTAAAGAAAGTAAAACTATAATGTA
The DNA here is from genome assembly GCA_020662805.1 of Glaucomys volans. Classification (NCBI taxonomy): domain Eukaryota; kingdom Metazoa; phylum Chordata; class Mammalia; order Rodentia; family Sciuridae; genus Glaucomys; species Glaucomys volans. Next base: position 447,441 of record JAJEJO010004509.1, on the reverse strand, counting down.
TTTCTCTGCAAACTGAAAAATTCTGAAATGTATTTATTGAATTCTTAATAATTTCTTAAAGCATTCTTAAAGAGACTACAGATTTCATCCTGAAGTTTTGTCTCCCAAATACAACTGCAAAGAATTTTTTTTTGAAAAAAACCCATTCATGGTGACATTTTCTGTTAATATGCTTGTCAAAGCAAATTTCAGAGAAAATGCAAAGTATTTATCCACAGTATTGAAATGTAACTCTTTGGAAGTCTTTTTGTAAGTTCAATGCACATTTTGTGGCTGAGGTTGAGGCAAACTTCTGTTATTCCTGATCAAAGAGGAATGTTAGAATTATTTTTAGAAAACAGAAATATGTTTGTTGTATAAATTACAAGTGATAATTGTGTAGTTTAGTAGACAAGTGCAATGATTTCTGATATATTTACATTTTACATGTTGTATTCACAATTTACATATTACCATTGCAACATATTCAAGAATATTCAATAGAATAGTATATTCTGTAATGTAAAAATAGATTGCCAAAATAGTTTCCTCACCTAGTGTTCTCTTGTGTGAATGGTATTCTTTTGTCTTAGATGGCACATCAAAAGAAGCAGGAGGTATTATTTGCATTTATTCTATACCTAATCATATTGCATTAGGGAAGTAGACAAAATGCCATGCATTTAATATACATTTCCATTTCCCAAAAGGTGGTTAAAATGTGCTGTTTTTGCAAAATTCATACCTTTTGGAGAGGTATGAGAGCAGCCAAGGATGAGGTACTCAGCCCAGCAAACTGGCAATTTCAACAGCTGAGATCCCAAGAATCTTTCTCCTACACATGTATCTGTCTACTTAATTGTACATTACACAATGATAAATAGGAAATAGTAGAAATGGAAATGACTCACATTTCTGAAGATCATTTTTAGACCACCTTATAGAAGGGAGATAATGGCAGTCAATATGAATGTGGCAAACAGAAGGACTAAAGAGTATCTCAGATTAGCAGATGTTAGTTATGATGATGAAGAATTTTTAACACTTCTTAAATTTGCATGTGAAATTACCATACAAAGAAAAGGAAACACAGAAAATTGTGTAAATACAACTGTGTTTCTATAAATTGTGAGCAAATGCATAAATTTGAGTGTTGGACATTTATATCATATGTAAATATGTACATGGAAGAATTTAGGGCTGGAATAAATTAAAAAACCAAAAGGCAAATTGAACCAAGGTTAATTTTTTTACTGCTTCTTGAACTGTTTAAAAAATAATCCTGCTATTATCTTTTAAACTTACCCCTTTTATAACTCAGAATTTTGCTAATTTTTGGAGTCAAGTAAATTTACAATAATGACTATTTTAGAAGACAATGACAAAGGAATATGCTTGTGGTTTAACATATAGTTCTAAAATCTTACCAGCTGAGTAGTTGCATAAGAGGAATAAATATAGTTTCATTATTGGATGTTTTAACTATGCTACCATGATATTGATGTTATTCTTTAAATACATACTCCATAGGACATAGGGAGTTATATTTTCAGATTCCCCTAAATTTTCTTTACATTTGAAAAGAAGTATTATTTATAAATAAAATGTTAGACAACAGTTACCAATGAAAGGGCTCTTTGAAGTTATAATTCACTGATTTATTACTTCTTCAGGATTTCATATTCATGCAAAATTTCTGAAGATCTCTTTAGAAGTACAGTGCACACTTATTTTTTCGAACAGGCTGCTTAATGATTTGCAATCCTATCACAGAATACCACAATTCTCAGAAGTTGGTAATCGCGGAGCAGATGGTCCTAATTATGTAAGTAACATGCAGCAAGCATTCAAAAGGAATTTAGAACATTTCATATGTGTGTGTGCATGCACACACACACGTGTGTGTGTGTATGTGTGTGTGTGCAGAAAACAGAATGGAAAAATATATAAATACATGCACATCACACACACACACACACACACACACACACACACACGCACATACACAGAGACAATAAATATGCACTCCTAAATACACATTTGCCCTATACTAATGATAAATTCTTCAAGTTTGAAAGATAGTCAATAGAACAATATATTCTATATTGTCAAAATAGATTGCTAAAATAGTTTCCTAACACTATGCTCCTGTGTGAATGGTGTGCTGTTGTCTTGGAGTATCACATCAAAAGAAGGCTGAGGTATTATTTGCATTTATTCTATATATAACCATTGCCATTTTAGGAGCAGACAAAGTATCCTGCATTTAATGTACATTTCCATTTCCCAATTTTCTACAGTGACAATCTTTTGGAATTAACTTTAACCCCATAATCCTTTTCCTGCAAATCAATACTGATTGCAATGAATATATTACATTTTACACTATTTCTGAATTTGAAACTAAAATTACTCAGAAATGTACCCCTACATTCTCATTCAGGCAGCCCCAAACAGTTTTAAAGATTGATATGTTTTAATTAAATCAAATTAGCAGGCATAAAATCAGGGAATGTCACATCCCACCATAATTATTCATTTAACAGTTTGACTTCGGTTTCTCCTATTTAAACCCTGTTTCTACAAGTAATATCCCACAATGCCCAATACAATGAGGAGATTATTCAAATATGAAACACATGAAACAAGCACTGGAGAAACTGTATAAAATGATATTCAAATCGTCATTTATACATATTTAAAACAGCTTACGGTGTATTAAGGTGTAAGGTATAAACTACAATAAATGTTAATAAATTATTAATGGAGCATTCTGACAAGAATTAAAGATGGGCTTGATTTAAATAGAATTCCTGCAGGGGAAAAGATGCACACTTTATTTTATGATTTAAATTCTGTAGAGAGCACAGTTTGATATGCAACACTTCAGAGAATTACAAGCTCTGGAAACAATCAACTTTCATTCTAAATGATAAAAATTAATACAGATGTTATTTTAAATTAAATCTGAAGCATTTTATAGGCAGAAAAAGTGATTATGGAAATTATGAACCTTAAAATACTTGTAATCCACCAAAGATGATGTTTTAAATTGCAATCAACCTGTCACAGTAATTTTCCTCTTTAAAAATATATGTTAAGAAAGCAATTTTGGTTCAGAAAGTCAGTTTTCAGCCTTTTGTCATCTTCTTTTCCAAATTAAAGCTTGTAAGATTGATGATTTACAGGTCAAAATGTGAAGGTTCATAAAACACTACAAGTCTTTTGGGGAGAGTTAAAGCAACACAACTGAATAAAAGTTAGGGAAGAAACAGTAACACCACATAAAGCAAATAGTTGGCAAGGCAGGGAAATTAAGAAACATATACTGGAACCAATGGGAAATTATGCCATTTATACTCATATAGGACATCAAAATGTTATCATAGCTTTCATGTAGAAAAGTACTTATTTACCAAACAAAATGAATAAAGTTGCATATAAATGTTTTATGTGTAACCCTAAAACATGCTTATTGGTTATCAGGCAAATAGATCTTAAAATATCCTAAGATATTTTAAAGTTATAAAATATCTAAGGATATTTTAAGATCTATTTGCCTGATCTTAGGATATTTTAGAGGGAAAACAAAGCCTTGTACATTACAAAATGCATTTGAGTCACCAGAGAGTCTGTGCACCTTTGATGTGGTAAGAGCTCAACAAGGTCACATCCTGGAAACCTGTGGCCTCTGTTCTCCAACATAAGACAATACAAAAATCTAATATTCCTCTCCAACACCCAGCTGCAGAACCTCCATGAGGAGTCTGAGACTTAGCATGGGGAAAATTAAACACTGATGTTCAACCAGATTTTCATTGGCTGTTCTTTGAAATAATGGACAAAATGTGCATAAACCAAAGGCTTCATAGTAATGGATGTTATTACTTCTATACCAAATCTTATTATCTTATACTTTAAATTTATTACTAGTTATCTTCAGGTACTAAGACATACAATACACGTGGTGTTTAATATCTAAGCCAAGCACTATGGGCTTCAGGAGCAAATGTTCTGAAATGCAAGGCAAGTTTAGGATATTTTAGCAGGTGTGCCATTGTACCACATTAAATCCCCTTAAATGCTTGAAATAGATAAACGAAAAAGTAATTGGCTTGATTACTTTATTGTGTATGGTAATTTAAAATGGAATAGATGAATTTGGAAGCTCAATGGAAAATCTCTGACTGCTTGGTTGGTGGCCATGTTTGTATGTTCTCTAGACAATAAATTTCACTAAGTAGGTAATTTCATTTGAACTATATGTATCTATATATGTGTTCATTCAATTTTACATTTTGAAAAAGCATGAAAGCATTCTGTTTCCAGTGTTTTACATTTTCTGTCTTTATTGGATGATTTAAACAAATGAGAATGATTAAAATAGTCTAGAAATTCAAAAACTTGTATTTTATAAATATTTACTTCATATCATTTTAATGTTTGGCCCAAATGGACATGGATAATATTGATGTAGAAATATCCAACAAATAATTTACAGAATTGTAAGATAGAATATTAAGATAGAAACTAGAATATAAAATTGTCACTTTTAGCTCCACAGGACTTGAACTTCATTTAACTGTGGCTTATGGAAAGGTCTGAATCAGAGTGTGGGTATACATATATTATGTACATCATTTATTGTATTCTTTACAATTGGGCCCAATACAGATATTTTGACTGTGCAATACATTTCTTAATCTATAGTAAAGTTATAAAAACCAATTTCCCTTTAGGCTTTTTGTTTTATGCCAGTATTTATTTTGTGTAAAGCTGACTAAGGTAAAAATCTTTCAGGAATAGAATCTTTCAGGACAGAATCTGAAGAAGCTCACAAATAACAAATTTCTCATAATGATGAGATCTCACTACATGAGATCATACATTCCAGCCACTTTTGTTTAACTACTGGACATGTGCATTTCTTTTTACCTGAAGGTGAAAAATGCTCTTGTGTAAAGTGTTCTATAATTCCATGTTTACAGGTGATAATTTTATATGTGTCTGAATACGAATTAGGGAGGACTATCTACTTAAAATAAACATGGATATTACATTCATTTTAAAAAACAATGTTCTTATTATTTACTTATAGTGATTTGTGCAAAAGACAGGGGTATAAAGTACATCTAAGCCTTTTGTGTTTAAGCTATGTTATCTTCAATTATTTGAATAACTATAAGATTAAGTAAAATATGATGTAATTTCCTGATAGAGCTTTCCCATATAATAGACTGTTAACTCCTTAAAAATAAAATAAAAATATATAGATAAACCTTCTAAAACAGACAAAAACCTCAATAGGAACAGAAACTTCTAAAACAAACCTTCATTTCTTAAAATGGGAGAGACATAGTCTGTGATCACTTGAATAATGGATAAATTTACAGACCCATTATAGCAATAACTGGAAATGTCAGAATTTGGTAATTTTTTATCTGATATTTTATTCTGTTAGTACTTTTTATTATCTGCTTTCTAAAAAAAATCTGTATTTTGAGATGTGTTTTGATATAAAAAACATTATGGTAAAGATAATGGGTAAAAGTAAATAAACATTTATGTCTTCTAACCATTTAAATAATACTAAATATATTGCTTCCTTTCTGCTTCTTCATCTCTCCATTGCAAAGGATAGATCCCTGTTTTCAACTAACCCTTTAACCATGATTCCACTGCCTATCATAAAAAGGACAGATCTGTTTGCAGGATTCTTGACTGTCCACCACCCTTGGAATAACGCTTTGCCCATTCAAGTCTTTCATTAAGCTTTTATTGAAGGAATGTTCATAAACCAAAGAGATGGTAGTATATAAAACACAAGCAAGTAGTTGTTTAAAAACAATATTAATTTTTGAGTCCAATGCAGAGAACTATTCCTTCTGTCTTTTTCACTAAAGATTAGAGCTCTGTGGTCTGATTCCAAGGACAGATTGAAATAATTTTAAACTGTCTTAGAAAAAAACAAATTGACATGATGGAAAATGTACTTTGGACTGTAAGTCAAGAATCCTGCATTTCAGTGTAAACTCTTTCCAGCCATGTGGTCGCAGATCACTAAACCTGTCTGAGACCTAGTGCCTTCATCCATTTTTTTAAAAGGACGAGAACACAGAGCATGCAAATTTCCATCTATTAAGGTACATCTTCCTCTAAAATTCTAGTGAATTCAGAAAAAAGGTACTAATTCAATGCAGCAGCAAGAATTTAAAGAGGCCTATTCTATCCTAGGCCCTGGTTTTATATCTCTTCGGAAACCAAAGTGGTGTAAAGAGTGATGCACTGACTCCTTTTGCAACCCACAGTGTTCAAGTTACTACCAGTCCAAGCAACATCTCCTTTCACCAGATGTGATACTGTTGATAGAGGATGTCCCCTTAGCCCAAGAGACTCCCCATTGTGTACTTCCATGGATGGATATTCAGATATGTAGATTTGCGACACAGGGGGCTTATCTGTGACACTGAATCAATGTTTGCAGCAACTGACTGACCCTGTCAATATTTTAAGTTGTTATAATTGGTGCCCAATTTATTTTATAGAGCCAATCTGATTTTGATAATTGAGTAGAACTCCAAAAGCATTGAAACACTATTTCAAAATGGTGAAGTTAGAGAAGCCTTTAAAATCCAAAGGTGATACCATTTCACTAGAAAGAGAAATTTGTGATGGTAATTAACACTGAAGTGGAAAGCAGTCAGTCCTAGAGACTCCAACCTGTGCAATGTGATAGGACACTGGTTCTCTTTGGTCAGATTAAATGCTAAGGGCTCTTGCAGATGGATGATACTGTAATTCTTATACTTCACATTCTTTTTAAATGAGTATGCCAGGAGAAACCAAGAAATTGGGGTGTGGGGATCAGGAACCTGAAATGAACCTTGGCAAATTGGACATTAAGATGGAAAATAAAACTATCTCATGGATTTTTTTTTTAACATTAATTCTCCCAATGAATTTGCCATATAAAAGAAACTTTCAAGTCCTTAAAAGAAATGATTATGAAATAATGAAGTCACACAGCTCAATAAGATCACCCCATTTGACCACATGGCTGGGAGGTGTCGCGTATCATTGTTAGTCACAAACCAGACTTCACAGGGTTCTGAGGTTTGCTCACAGGTCAGACCTGTCATATATCTGCTGTGCAATTCTCCATACAGAAGCATTCTATTTGATATTAATAATGAAATCACGCTGCCTCATATTAACAAAGCAATAAACAGACACTCTGAGGAATTGGAGCAACTTCTCTCTGGTATACGCGGAACCCAAGGCATTTAGATGTACCGCTTTTCATTTGCCATGTACCTATTTGTTATTTCAAAATACCTCAGTCTCTGCAGTTGCACTTTAAAGCACATTTATAATGAAATCCTGAGAAGGTAATTCATCAAATTGCAGTGTGAATTGGAACAGGTTTTATAGCAGTTTCATTGTGAAAGAAGTCCAAAAGCCAAAATGAGTAGTATTGTACAAAAAGCCTCAGAACTGGGTAATATAAAACCAACTTGCCTGTTAAGGGAATCTCAAAGTTCTGAGAAACAGTGACTTGAGAGTCAGCAGGCAGGCATTGGCTAAGGAAATGAGTAGACACTGGGTGATGAGCAGTGGTTTCCAGGAGCCGGTCAGTCAAAACACATCTACTGTGAGCCCAGGAGCCTGCTGGTCCTGGAACCAGGATATAAATAAAATCCAAGGATATCTGAAAGGGTTTGATTTCTTTCTTATGTTTTATTATTTATTTAACAAATGTTCAAATGTAGACTACACATCCCTTGGCCACAATTTTCCATAGATTAGCTTTTAATTTTCAGCCAGTGGTCTTACCTACTGCTGGTCTTAATATTGAAAGTAAACAGTGATTCTGATTGGAATGAAATGTTATGGCAATATTTCATACTGGGATCACTTTCTGCAGATGTTTTCATTTCATTTTCTGTTTACTCAACCTTGCAGGGAAGCCAATATTAGTAATGTACATGATATAATTCAAGATTTTTTTTTACTATATGAATCATTTGAAAGGGTATCGAATTGCATTGAAGGTTATGTTTATATAGCAAAATTGCATACCAATTTATGCAAAATGAAGAGAAGTCATTAGCTTATGTGTTTCATGAGGTAATTCTATAACAACTGTCAAATTTTTGGGTGAAAATAAAGTACAATTGTAAATATAAGTGTGTATATATGTATGTGTATGTTTGAAGGGTATTTAACATTAATGACTAAATCTGGACTTATTTTTATACTGAGAAAACAAAAGTTCCACCATTTGTGTAATGATCTCATTTAATCTGATATGTTATTGGAAGATTTATAAACAATTTATAGTCATCTGATATATTTTTACATGCTGTAACATTTCTTCAAATTCCACAATGCAATGCTTATGTAAGAAAATAATATTTTATGCTTCACCAAAAATGTACAAAGTAAAATATAGTATCCCATAGAATATAACCACAAAATGCTAGAAGAATAGAAGGAAAAAAACAAGACTTTAGTAAACACATAGTTTGACTTAATTTATGTATTTTGTCCTTATTGTGGGAATGTTTTTGTGATGGTATAAAAATCTAAATAGTTTTATGCTATTAGGAGTATTTAAAATCACTTTTTCATTGGTCATTTGTCTGAAATACTTATCTAAACCTATAAATTCTACAATAAAAAAGAAATTATTGTGTGTGTGTGTGCATGAAAAAGAGGGAGCGAGAGAGAGAGAAAGAGAAAGAGAGAGAATGAATTTGAGTAGGCACAAACCCATCTAGAAGGAAAATAGGAAGAAAAATTTTGTATACAAGTGACACTGGAACATATCCATTTAAAATATCAGAGTTTCAAGTGAGAAATTTCAATATGAATCTCCAATATATTATTCTCAGCTGCATTTCAGTTCAGGTATGCAACTACTGTCATTTCTGTAATACTAATAAGAAAGATATTTACGATTACTCAAAGAATATGGAAGCTAAATTTCTCTTCTCTATTAATTGTCCACAAAGGGTAAACAATGGAGTAAGGGCAATTATAGGTAAAATCCCTCTCTTAATATATTTGGAAAAAGAATATTTAGACAATGCTTTCAAACCTATTAAAATTTTAAGCAAACCAAAAACAAAATATATATTTATCATGAATAATTATGAATATTGGCATTTACCTGAATATTCATTTTTTTCTCAAGATGCACAATCACAAACATACACATGATTCATATTGATTTTTTTAAGGTTTGTTCATTATCAAACCTATTATTTAAATTGATTTACAGATGTATTTTTGTAAGCAGATTTAGAAAAACATAAAAGCAACACCTTTTTAGAATTCCCTGATTGTTAGAAACACAAATAGTAAGCTTTTCTTTTTAAATAGTCCCTTTAATAACGATTTTATTTATTTATTTATTTATTTATTTATTTATTTATTCTTTAAAACAGACAGCACTTAGATGACTTTCATTCTGGAGTTCAGATGCCTTTTCTTTAATAAGAGAGACATAGACAAAATCATTTGAAACACAAATAAATGGAAAATGTGCCTTCTAAATTCTTCTTTTAAGATTATTAATAATTTATGTATGTGTTTAGATTACCTTTGCAATATTTCAAACCTCATTAGCCTGCTTTTATATAATGATATCTGTTATTGTTTTCAAAGTACCGTTATGGCATTGTGATTCAATTTAAAATTTTCATACTGCTATTTTCATACTTTTGCAACAGAAGCACCCAGAGACATACAAGAAGCTAAACAATGTATCAATTCCCTACACCTTCATGATATAATGATTATTCCAACTCTCTATTTTTTGTTAATATCATCCAGAGGCTCTAGTTTAGCCATGTACAGAAAAAAAAAATGCATGTCATGTCTTTCTCCATTAGCAAACACTGCACAAAAAGGGTTACAGTTTATCTTTGTGAAGATTTCTCTTAGGAGCTTTTAAAAAAGTGTGAGCATAGGCAGAAATGCATATAGCTATGATGTCTGCGTTCATATTTGTAGCAAGATTCTTTCTAATGTACCTATTAGTGGGAGCTAAACAGTTTGAATGTTGAAAGGAAGGGGCATGCAATTGATGTATAGTTCAACAGTCAATGGAATGAGGAGCTCATTAAATAGAATACATTTTATATAGCGTCTCCAATTGCAGATAGTTTTGAAACCTTGGTGCTTATATATTTCCAACATATCTATGCTAGTTAAAAATAAAGAATTAAGCCTAAACATGCAACATCTTTACTGTCCTTCACATAACTCATTAAAATGTAGGGAAGCGGAAACTTTGAATTTGGTCTCAATACAATATGATGATTTTATTTAAGGGAGAAATTTGATTTACAGTTCTTACAAATTATAATAGTTTTTACTAAGTGCAAATTATCTCCTACAAGATATGATGTTATTATAGATACTCCGATGCAAACATTCCTACACAAACACACAGGAAAGGAAGGACTTGTCCAAAGTTGGCCCTACAGGGAGCAAATTGGGTTCTTGCCTAGGGCACATGCATTTTGGAGAAGAGGTGAAATTCAAGAATTTACTACAGGCATTCCTGTCCATTTCATCTAATTACCTGTGGCTGTCTTTGTGGAGCTTCCAGAAGGCTGCAAGACTTCATGCTTGGAAGCTGCATCAAGACATCTTGACACAAGCTGGATATAGGGTGCCTCAGGGCAGCCTTGAAGCAGAGTGAAGGTTATTGTGGCTAAATGAATGAAACTAGACAGAAAAAACTGTTGGCTGCTTAGAAAGAGCAGGTGATTCTCAATGATTTCAGGTAAAACATTATTTAGGGGAAGTGGTCACACAATCATAAGATTAGATGTCTATCAGATCCAAGTTGACTTTGTCTCCCACTATTGCTACATTATTTTTGCACTTAACAGTGTAACGATGTTCATCTATAAATAGTAATGACAAAGTACAGATCCTAGAATCTTATTTCTATGAGATCTAATACACATCCAGTCCAACCCTGATTGTTCCCTGAAATTATCAACCTGTTATCTGATTTTAGTCTTAAAAGGTAGGGTGGGGGATTAAATGTCACTTTGTACATGTCTGCTGCTGGGTTTTGAACCCAGGGTCTAGTGCATAGTTAAGCATATACAGTATCACTGACCCATAACCCTAACCCTGGATGTCACTTTTTAAATACTGATTTTAATGGAAACACATTGAACTGGGAATCAATTCAATGTGTTTTAGTATACAAAAAAAAAAAAAGGAACAAGAAATAAAAGAGAAAAATGGTATATTAAAGGTCACTCTGAGATACATCATCCTAGGGAAATACCAAATAGAGTGCAGAGAAAACTTGATTATAATTCACATGCAATGATTTATATCAGGATTTCAGTCTGAAGCACCAGTTGAATAGGTTCAAAGTAAAACACAATTACATACACACATATACACACACATGTGTATACACACACAATGGTATCTGATCCTCATCCCATAACACAGGGACCAGCTTTTATAAACTTGCAGAAGGAAATTTCCTATGGGTTTTTGCAGAATTAAGGGTATTATAAAGCTCTCTGGAAAGGAATTATGAAACTCCCCATTCACATACCCGCAAAATGCACAGAATGCTCTCAAAATAGGTGTAGAAGCGTATTGGAACCGACAGTTGTGCAGGCTGCCAGCTTGAGGAAAGCAGTTCTCCCCTGGAGCTAAGCATGCATTTTTGTTGCTTTGGGAGGAAAATGAGAGAGGGAGGGTGATAAAAGGGGTAATATTGCAGCTGATCTGTAAGAAGTGAGCTCTTTTTAGGGTTCATTGAAAAGTTAAACATACTAGGCTGTTTTTCCCCTGTTCATTTATTTCTGTTTCCTACATAAATCAGGAACATAAAATCAACTCCATTTATTTCAATTCTCTCTACCACGTTTGACACATAATTATTCTTTTTAATAATTTTGAACTCAAGTGGAAGGGAAAGATAATGTAGGTATGAGCTAGACCATTAAAGCAGGGGATCTTTTTTTTTTTTTTTTTTTTGGACATTGGTAAAAGATTAGTAGGTTGAAAGTAGAAATAATTAGTTTCATAGTTTCCTGACATAGAGAGTAATATATATATAAAACATTTTATATATACTTACATATGTTACATATACATGTATATATAAAACATGATTCAAGAAAATTCCAGGAAAATACTATTATTCACGTTTTTGAACAATCAGAATAAACTAAATTTTCATAAATACATACAGCCTTGAGGATTAGACTATGATTTTTTGGTGAAAATTATTTTATTTTTGAAAAATTATAGATCTTAGCCATCATGCAGAAAAAAATTGTAAAGTCCAATATTAGCCACAGGCCAGGCACTCTGTTAGATATCTTGCACATGTTATTTTATTGCATTCTCATAATAATCTCTTGAGGTATATAATATTTCTTCTCTGCATTTTTACAGATAAAAACCATGGTTTAATGAGGTGAAGTGACTTGCAAATGACCTTTAAGAAACACACATGCTGTCAGGTATTTCAAATGGCAAAACATCATCAATAGTTACATATCAGGTTAAAATAAAAAAATAGCAAAACAAAAAGACTCTCTGGAGTTCAAATATTTTTAAACATGAGAAAGAGAAAAGGAAGAAATGGGGAATGCCTTACTGAAAATATAAGCAGAAATTTTTTAAGGGATACAATACCCTCAATTTTTTTAGTCATACTGGGTTCAACTTGTGAGTACCATAAAAACTTTCTTAGTTAAAACAAAATCATATTCATTAAAATATTACATAAAATGATATCAAATAAAAATCAGCTAGTATTTTTAAAATGTATTTATCAATGGAGATGGGCAGAAAACATGTCTACTTATATAGTAAAGCTCAGGTTCCAAATATCAATGTGTCAAGCATGGCAAATACAAACAATCCTTCACAAATAAGCAAACTGTCCCAGGGAGAAACTCTGGAAGTAATGAACAAGGGAAAAAGAGAAGTAGAAGAGGAAAGAGAGGATATCACCATTATACATGAGCCCATGAGTACACATGTCCATAGGACTAGGATGTTTTTAGTAATAAAATTAAAACCCTTGCTAAAGGCAGACAAACTTCACCAGAACTAGTGGATAATAATAAAATGTAATCCATAGAAAGGGAGCTGCATAATATAAATTAATGAAATAAAGTATTCTTTAGTAGTTTAGTGGTATGAAAGTATCTGTGAGACATTGGATATATATGTCATAAATGGGAACATCACTTCTCATTTATTAGAACAACGAGAAAATATCCAACAAGTCTTTTAAATGTAGACATTTACCATACACTTCTACCTCATCTTAATAAGACTGCAGCTATAAACACAGTTATGGAATTGATTTTTAAAAAGACTATTAAAATCTATTTGACCTTAATTAAACTGGAGTAATTCCCCAAATTTAAGTGATAATAATAAGTAAATATAGGAGTTTTTAGAAGCTCAGTATATGTCTATGTGTGCAAAATAAATTAGCCATAATTCATTGTATTGATTCTTTAGAGCTGTATTAGCATACTCGCCATGGTCTTAATATCCATTCAGCGATTACTACCAATCTTGAGTTGGGCAAAAATAGGATTGTTATATATAGATGCATCTGGTCTTCTATTTTTGTGATTTTCAAAAGAGCTCATAGATTAATTGTACTCTTCAATCTGTGTTAAATCCTCATGAGTTGTGCTTGTACTGTAACATTCAAGAGAAGCCATCTAAATATTGACATTCTATGCTAGTCATTCAAAAGATAATTAATAAACTGACTTGCCCAGCATGTTAAAAACAGTGACTACCAAAAAAATCCTCAGATCTGTTTCTTTCCCTTTCATCATTTTTTATCATGAAAATGACAATATTGACTTCATGTAAACAAAAATTCACTAATTGTTTTCTGCAACTACTTTGACAAAAAGTTTGGCATAGATATTCACATTATTTTTATAACTTTAAAATAAAATACTATTTTGTATAATTTATCATAAAGTAAAAAGATTCCTTTCGCCAATTAATTTTTGTGGATCTGTCTGTAATAACAGTGTCATTAACCATAAATTTAATTTGCAAAGATGCTTCAGTTGTCTCATCTCCTTTGTTTGGAATGTTTGTGCCCTTCAAGTTCCAGATATCACATATTGAAATTGTAACCCTCAATGAGCTAGTATTAAGCTGTTAGGCTTTGGAGAGGATTAGGGCAGAACCCTCATGAGTGGTCTTTATAAAAGTGGCCTGAAAATCTCAGTTTTGTGAGGACACAGCTAGAAGGTACCCACTATGAACCAGAAAGCAGGTCCTCACCAGACACCAAATCTGCTACCACCTGAAACCTGGACTTACCTGCTCCAAACCTGTGACACAATAAATGTCTATTGCTTATGAGATACCCACTTTATAGTATTTTGTTATCTAAGCCCATACAAACTATGACACATACCATCAACTCTTCATGTTTCAAGGACCACACAAAATCAACAAAAAAATTAAAGAAAGAAAGAAGAGTTTAATGAGATATGGGTGTTAAACTTCTCAAAAGACAGAGGAAGGAACATGGGATTCTAAATTAGTTGAACTTGGTTCAAAAATTGAATCCACCATTTGGAGATCTTTATTTTTCTTTCATTTTTTTCTCTCTCTTTCTTTCCCTCCCTCTCTCTCCACTCCCCCTCTCTCGCACTAGGGATTCAGCTTAGAGGTGCTCTACCACTGAACTACACCCTCAGCCTTTTTTATTAAATATTTTAATTTTGAAGCAGGATATCACTAAGTTGCCCAGAATGGTCTAGAATTTGCCATCCTCCTGCCTCAGTCTCCCAGGTGGCAGGGGTTATAGGTGTGTGTGTGCTACCATGCTTGGCTAGGTTTACAGGTTTTGAGCAACTAAAGAAAACCTCTGATTAACCTTTAGTTTAATCATGTAGGAATGCAAAAAACACTTTTTCTCTCCTTATTCTCTTATAAAAAGAGCGTGTGTGTGCATTAGCATTCACTGAGCACTGATTGAGCATCTAGCAAAAGCCAAACCACTATTTCTGGTGCAGGAGGACAATTTCAGGTATGGTGAAACCCAGCCTCAGGAAGCTTACAGTCATAATGGGGGGGACAAAGACTGTAAAACATATGTATATATATATATATATATACATGCACACACATATATGTAATATATATATTCTCTCTCTATATATATTATATATACATATATCTCTAACAGTTGATGAGGTGGGGTTATGACATATGTTGAAGCTCTCTACAATTATTAATAGATTTTGTGTTCTTTCTTTAACCCCTTACTTTTTTTTCTGAATTCCAAATGCTTTGAGTTACTTTTCTTTTTTCTCTTTTTTTTTAAATTGGTTCTTTTTAGCTATACATGATAGTAAAATCCATTTTGACATAATTATAAAAGCATGGAATATATCTTGTTCTAATTCAGTCCCCAATACCTCCTCTCTCCTTCCCCCCAACCCCTGCTCCCTTCCATCTACTGCTCTTTCTGCCATTTACCCATATATTTTTTTAAATGGATTGATTGCAGATGTAGACAATGGTGAGAGTCTCTGTAGTGTATTTATATGTGTACCTAGAAGACATGCCAGGTTTATTCCATTGTCTTTCCTTTTCCCATGCTTCTTCCTTCATTTACCTTTGTCTAATACACTCAACTTCTAATATTATTTATCCCCCTCCTTACTGTGGATTAGCTTCCACAAATCAGAGAAAACTCTTGAATTCTGGTTTTGGGGGAATGGCTTATTTCAATTACCATGAGAGTCTCCAGATCCATCGATTTACCCACCTTCCTTCCAAGGCTTATTAATGAAATTAAACACACTCATGTAGACACTCTCATCCACAAAACAAGCTGGATGCTTGTCATGACCATTCAGAGAGATGCTCTGTACTTTAGCAATACTTCTCTTGGGGCCATTTTTTTCTTTCTGTAAATATATTACCATTCTATCATTATATGCTCAAACATATTGAGGTGGAAGTCATACTGTGGCTTTGTTTTCTCTTCTGCATATTTACTGTAATTTGTCCCTCAGTATTTTGGAGTATATATGTGAGGTGTGTAGCCTATGATTTATATTGGTTAATTGAATTTTCCACATCAAAATAGACATACATTGAAAATCAGAGAAGAATTAACTTTTTCTTCTGAAACAACTTTTCCCAATCAACTAATGTTATCATCTTTCTTTTATCTTTCATAAAGATCCAGTTTGTTTTTCTAAAATAACATGTTATTAAAAATTTGTCAAATAAATTTCACTATTTAAGTAATTACCTGTCATTATTTTTTTAAAATCTTTGTATATGTGGCAATCACAGTTTTGAATCAACTGAGTTTGCCAATGTTACAAGTAAACATTGACAATTATAAGAGGAAATCATATAATATACTATTTATCTTAAACTTCACTATTGTGAATATTAACTATATGTCTATAATTTAAAATAGGACTGGACATAGTAATTACCCACTAAAAGCAATGGGCCATCTTTTCTCTCCTATCTGAACTCTTACAATAGCTGTGCAGTTGAGTTTTCCATCTTCCAACTCTCACAAGGTAATAATTTTTCTAAAATACAAATGTATTCATCTCACACATTTAATGTTTCCTCACTGCTGTATCATGAACACTGAACCCTTAGCTTTGGAGTCACTTCATGGTGAAGCTGTTGCCACTCTGGTTAGCTCCAGTTCCCCTTTTTGCCTCCCCAAAGCTAAAGATAATAATATATTTTAAATTACTATTTTCATCTTACTGTCTTCATTACCTTGTGAATCACACATAATGGGGAACAAATATCATTCACCTTAGTAGGTGTTCTGCAAATGTTTAGTAAATACAAAGACAGTTGATGTGGTCAGACAAGTAAAATATGTGCCAGTGCATAAATTTTTTTGTTTTTTTGTGGAGTTTTTTTGGTGTCTGGGATTGAACTCATAGGCACTCAACCACTGAGCCACATCCCCAGCTCCATTTTGTATTCTATTTAGAGACATGGTCTAACTGAGTTGCTTAGTGCCTTGCTTTTGCTGAAGCTGGCTTTGAATTTGTGACCTCCCATCTCAGCCTCCCAAGCCATTGGTATTATAGGTACCACCATGCCCGGCAAATATTTTTTTTAAACAACATATTTTCCTGAATTACACTTGAGGTTTGTGATGGATTTTGCTCTAAGACACTATCTTTCCTGAGTCACTTTATGAGAATTTTGATCCTCCTCCTGTATCTCCACATTTCCTCATAGACACAAAGTGTTCAAAAATATATTTTACCTCTTTACAAAGTGCTGCTTTCATTGTATCTCATTATTTCTTATTGTACCCTTTTCATCTATGAATGCTAAGATTCTAACATTGGTACTCAAAAACTCCCCTTCTACCTTGGGATTGTGCTCTACTGTGACTCTTGACTCCATGAAGACCTCACTTACATATTTTGCTCATTCTCTCCTCCAATATTTCACACACATTCTTCTTCACACAAGGAATGTTATGATAGATATGCAGATGTACATCTGTGTTTCCCTTGAAGTTTAGACTCACTGCCCATCTTTGGGCAGTGTGCCTAGCAGATGACCTCCAGGTCTCAGCAACTTCAGGGTCAGCTTCAGCTGTGGGAGGACACCTAGCCCAAGGTTAAGTCCTTCTTAGCCCTGATGAGCAAATGAGGAAGGGTCTGTAGACTTGTTTTGTTGCACTCCCATGTTTATTGTGGCATTATTCCTGATAGCCAATGAATGAAAATAATGTGCCCATCCTCCAATGGATGGATAAAGGATATGTGGTACATGTATTTAACTGAATACTAGTCAGTCATAAAAAAGAATGAAATTCTATTATTTGCAACAACATGGATGAAGCCGGAGATCATTATGTTAAGTGAAATAAACCATGCACAGAAAGACAAGTACCCCATGCTCTCACATGTGGAATCTAAAAGACTTGATCTCATGAGGTCCAATGTAGAATGGATGTTACCAGAAACTAGGGAGAACAGAAGGGAAGGAAGGAGAGGAAAATAGATTAATAAATACTAAATTGCAGTTAAATAGAAGCAAGAAGTTCAAGAAGGAGACTATAGATAACAATAATGTACTTCACACTGAAGAAAGCTAGATGAAAAGATTTGGAAAGTGTTATCACAAAGAAATGAAAAATGTGAAAGGAGATATGTTTACCATGATATACCCACATGATCAATGTGACATGTATCAAAACCTCACATGGTACCCAGAAATAGGTGAAATTTTATGTTTTTATGTGTCAGTGAAAAAATAAGTGTAATGACAGAAAAGAAAGGAAGCAAAAGAGAACAGGCAGTCATGGTGGCACATGACTGTTATCTGAGCAGGTGAGATGGAAAATCACCTGAGTCCAGAAGTTTGCAGCCAGATTAGGAAATACAGTGGGACCCCCAATCTCAGAGAAAGAAATTAGGAAATAAAAGATAATTTGGTTAACCTTAATTGGTGAAAGAAAAGAAAGCAATTTCCTACGCATTTTTTTTAATACATATGATTTGACTGACACACTTTTATGGAAGTTCTTCAAAGAGAAACATTTCTCTTCAAAGAGAAATGATTCTTAGAATCTTGGGTCCATATTTGCATATAAATTGAGGTATAATTTTTTAAAATCCCACAGCAAAATTTAAAATGAAATACCAATTAATGTGAAATCAGAACTGGATAATGTACTAAAATGAAGCCTATGCAATGCAATTGCAAAACACATCAGTATCTTCAGACTATACTCAACAGACTAAATTCTGTTTGGTTGTGAGAAGTGAAGTGTGGGGCTTTATCCAAAATGAAGTCTACCTATCTTAAGTTACAAGATAAAAAGTTTTCAGGTGGCTGTATCACAAATAAAACAGGTACACTTAACTCATCTCCTCAATGGGATGGGACGGCCTGCTGTTTCTATCATCAGCAAGCAGATTTTTTTCTTGGTTTTCTATGAAAATCTGAGAAGATCAGGGGAAATCTTTATTTAGCTGTTCCATTCTCATTCAGTTCCATTAAAGCTTTCAGTACATTCTAGGAATTGCAATGTGAGTTGGCAGAACATATACTTAAGGCTTTAAAAAAAATCAAGAATCCTGGCTTTTACATTTATACATGATATCAAATTAAAACTTCTTAAAAATAACACAAATGTGTGTACTCAGAAAGGAAAGCCTACTTCAATTTCCTACATGTCTTTCTGTCGGTTAGAGAAGAACTATGCTCCAGCTGTGAGAACTTTGCTTTATTCTTCTCAGAACACACACACACACACACACACACACACACACACAGTGTCCTTTAAACTTGTAGTAACTCTCTGACTACACATTGTTGCAGAAATATTGTTTTGAATATTTTAACTGTTGCTTCTTTTTTCTTTATTATTCTTTAGAATAGTGTGATATTTATATCAAACCTCCTCCTATTAAGATTTGTAAACTAATATATAATTTTCACCCTTTGGATGTCACTTCCTTGTATGGTAAAATTGATGTCTGCCTGAAATACATAGTTTGTAGATGACCTATGTGTTTATTTCTTTTCACATAATACTTTTACTTAAAGGCAAGATAAGCTTAAAAATGCACCTAATGGGATAACTGATTGGCTGTTGGCCTTTCTATTGGGGAATTACATTTGTATTGGTAATCACTTATGAACACAGAAAATAAAAGCTTAGATGGGAGTCTGGAAACTATGATTGAAAACCCACCTCAGAAAATCCTCTGTGAAAATAGAAGAAAAATTTCTTTCTTCTCCCTTGATACTTTGTCTTGGGGAAGGAGCAGGGGTCTAGAAATAGGCTAAAAGAATAAATAAATATATTTGATATATTATTCTATGTAGGAGACTCTCAAAAGATAGATACTTTTTGTTATCTTCACAAACAGTATACCATGTTTTCTAAAATACTTTGCCAGATCATTGTAGTCCAAGGGAAGAGGAATTTCCCCTGAGATAAGAGCAAACACACTCTTTGAAAGTAATCCCAGGTATGAGGATTAGAAAGATAACTTGAAGCTTCATTTCTTTTATCTTATCACATCTTTGCTCCCTCACAGGACTATAAGTGATAAGTTCTGTTTAAAAGAACACCACATTGGAGCTGCACAAACTAAAGCAAAATTTCTTCCCAACTTGATATGGGCAATAGGGAGAGACTGTCCCTTAGTAACTCTTGGAAAGTTTATACAATTTGGGAGATGGACATATTCTGTTTTTAAACTGTGCACTTAAACCTGGTAATAGCAGGTCATAACACATTTGAAACCATCATGTTCTATGTTTTAGCAGGGAAATGGTGCATTTTGGTGTAAATTTTACAAAAAAAGATACCACAATTCAACAAGAGCAAGGGGGTTTTCAATATGTGGAGACTTTTTGCATTAGGGTATGACAGGGTACCCTAAAGACATAGTTCATCTTTCAGGCTCCACATTCTCTGCTTTAGGAAGAGCAGCTATTGGGTGTTAGGGAAAGAGTTCTGAAGTCTACATCAGAGGCCAAGCTCCCAGGATAGATAGCTAGGCAACTGGGAAGATCCTGACCTGTGAGGGTCAGGATGAAGAAGGATGCTAACTCTGTAATTGGTTTGGTTGGGACATTTGGTGCTCAAATAATGCACCAAATGCATAAAGCAATAGATTAAAAGAAAATATTGATGTCATTTAAAATCAAAATTGATGTATGACGATGCAGTGGAGTGATTCACAAATGGGCATTATGAATATTTTAAAAGCATAAAAAAGTTTTGAAATGAGTAGTCTTGAATATTAACTAAAAGATTTCCTTGCAAAGAACAAGAATCTTGGTAAACATAGGATGACATAAGTTAACTGCTTTTAAAGGAGTCTGCAATGTTCCTTTGTCAAGCTTAGTACATTAAAAATGTGGTACAGGGTAAAATTATTTATAGAATACAAATTGTAATATGTGTGATCATTTTATAAGGTCTAAGTTGAAATAAATTGTTTACTATCTATGAAGGATGGGCTTAAAAACTGAAGAAATTTTAAGAATTGTTTAAAAAAAAGAAAGATTTCAGATGTCAAGTACTGAGAAAATCTGATATAATTCTATTAACTGGAGATAGAAAATAGGGCACATTCATCTTAGACATTATTTGGAGCATTTAATTACTAAGTCACTAAAAGAACCTACTCTACAATGACCTTACTTAAAAGGTGGCTCCATGGTATGAACTCAAAGGCATTTTAGAGCCAGATTCATAACAAAATCAGTCATATCTATTTCCTTTAATAATCTATTAGAGGCTTGCATTAAAGAGAAAAACAGCAATTCTTTTAAACTCTTCTATAATTCAGATTTTATCATTGTGAACTAACCTTGTGGTCAATTAAATATGAAGTAGTACAGTTTTTATATTTCTAATATACTGGACTTCAAAGCAAATATTTTTTTATGATATGTTAATAACATAAGGAATTTTACTAGTAATATTTAGTGGAGCATAAAAGCACCTAAGGCTCTATCTATTTGCACAGCAGCAGAATGGATCTAAGAAGGATTGCAACCATAACTCTTAGTCAAACACGTTAGCACAGCCCATTTACATACTAGAATGCTCAGTGGACACCTGGGAATATTCTCTAAAGTTAAAATTGGAATATTGCTTCAAAATGTCCATCTGTATATAGACACCAAGGCTTTGCTGTGACTTAAAAACCATAATAATTGGTTCTAGAATTCTTGCAGTCTGAAAATAATCTAATTTGTAATGGAATCAAAGTTTTGTTTTCGTGCCAAATCCTCAGAACCAATTCAAAAGAACCATAAGCTCATTTTTGTGATATTATTTACCATACATTTAGTACATCGAAATATTCTCAAAATTTCCCTGCTGATCTCAATATTTTATTTAAAAACTCTGACAGATAGAAACAAGAGCTCAAAGATCCTATGTGAACCAATTAGATTGTAAAGGATCAATGGAACTGCTGTCACTAATGCAAAGTACAAATAAACCCGTTAGAAATACAGAGGAATTTGTCATTTATAGCCTATAGTTATGCTAAGGCTATTTTATTTTGCTTCCCAGTTTCTTTTTTCTTCTAAACTTCATAGGATCAAAATGTAAGATTATTCTTTAGTATCCTTGTGATTCTTTCATTAAGATCAAGATCTTTTTCTTTTTGTAGAAAGATTGCATGGTGTTATGCATAATTAAGCACTTGATAAATTGTCTCTTACATGATAAGGTTATTATGATATCAAAAATTCAAATCAATTTTTGCTCTAAATTATAGCTTATTATAAATATTCCACTTAGCCCCTGGTAATCTTCTGCTATCATGCTTATAGATGCTATAATAAAAGAAATTTTATGAATTTTGGTTAATATATGGAATTAAAATAACTATTATTATTATGGTTTAATTTAAATGTCATAGGCTTAGCCATTTAGTTTGGTTCTTACTGTAAGTTCAAAATTAAAATGCTTTAAGAAAATAATATTTAAAGGAGAATATCATATTCTATATACTTAAAGATCAAATTTTATTACAGTTTGGGTATTGCTCATCTGAAATGGTTGGAACCAGAAGTCTTTTGGATTTTGAACTTTTTGAATTTCAGGGTACTTGCATTTACATAATGATGTTATCTTGGGGAGGGGACTAACTCTAAACACAAAATTCATTCTTGTCTCACATTTATTTTATGCACATAACCTGAAGGTAGTTTTATACAATAGTCTAAGTTTGCTGTGTTTAGACTGCAACCTATCACATGAGTTGGAATAGAATTTCCCACTTGTTGACATCTTGTCAGTGCTCAAAAAATTCCCAAATTTGAGGCCGACTTTGGATTTTCTCATTAGACATGCTTGATTTGTACATTCAGTTTTGTTTTAGATCTCAAGATAGCAAGAAGTGTAATGTGGGAAATATAGCACATATTGTATTGTCAAAATCTTAAGAAAAGATTGCTTTATAAAATATCAATGTAATATACTTTGTTCCTGGAGGAGAGTAGAAACATGTAAGATAAGCAATGTATCGAATCTGTAGAACAACTTAGAAATTGATTTAATCTTGTCTTAAGTATCATTTAATGCTAAAAATATGTATATCTTTCTTATTGTGTAGTTTTGTGTGTATTTTTTTTTAACGTCTACGGCCCGGTTGGTCACCTTCCCTTTAAAGGAAATCCCCTGGGAGGTATGGACAGAACTTAAAAATTCAAGTCAATTTTTCCTTAATTCAGAGGTAGAGAGAGGAGTAGGACATGGTGAGGAACAGAGCTTCAAAAGGAACCAAAGAAAGTCACTTTGTTAGCTGACAGAGCAGTGTGTTTGCCTCAGGGATTGCAGCTTTATTGAATATGACTGTTTCAAATGGACACTATAAACTATGTCATCCTTACCTATAGGTGAACATCTGAGATGACTCTACCCTAGATACATCAGATAGATGACAGGATTGCTGGAATTGCTTATGCTTTGCACACACACACACACACACACACACACACAAAGATAAAAGAAGCATGCATATTTTTGCTGGTTCAAATATTGAAGTGTAAACTCTGGCCTTAAAGTGGTCAGGGGAGAAACAAAGGACCCTAAATGATGGATACACTTCTGCCTGTTTCACCAGTTTCTTCTGTATGCGCTCATTGTTAAAATGGGAAATTGAAGCATGCCCAGGCATTTTTTTTTAAAGTATACCAAGAAGAATAGTGGATATTTATCTTTTATGTCCAATTAAAGGCTCAATTTAGTGTTTATATTGCTCACAAATTACAGCTCCATTTTAGACATCAATCTTACTGTTAATTAAACAATAGTAATTGTTAGAATGCTATGCTTATTTGATAATTTTGTAATTTATTCTTACTTAACCTTCTTGCTTTCAGAAACTTCCTATTATGTTGGACTAAATAATTATGCTTATAATGTTCTAAGAAAGAAAACTAGAGTTGCATATTAATTGCCCTTTAATTTCTTGATTTACTAAGTCATGCAGAACTTTTCCTATATAGTTCATCTGTGCTCTAGTCTATTTCTACCAAGTATCTCATCCTCTCTCTCCTATGTTACTGCTATGATGTCCTTCATTGATTTTTCTTGCTTTTTCCATTCTCTTCCAAACAAACCCTACCTTATGAAATGTTTCTGCATTTTGAGAACAAGGTGAAGACATGTTAATGGAAAGTTCCCTCCTTCTTAGACTTATAGTGGCCTGCTGCGATGGGGAGTGGAGAAGAATGAATGAAGTTTAGAAGGAAATTCTAACTGCAGTGCTGTTACAGAAGAGGTAAGCAGGGCAACTGTTTCAATTTGAGGATTTATTGGAAGTAACAGTTAAGAGAGTATTTAAATGACAGAATGGATTTGGCAAGATTTAAAGTGGAAAAAGCTTCTCGAGGCATGGAAGGGCTCAGATGTGAGAGAACATGGACTTCACAGAGAGTTTCATAAGGTTAAGGGGCACAAGGGAATGAATGGTTAGGACTGGCCAGACAGAATCAAGATGGACTCAATGCTACCATGCAATATTGGAAAGGGGTGGAGAAGGTAAATTGTTGGTGGTGACTTATTGAATATGGTTTGTGGAAGACTGACGATGACCACAGGTTTTTGCCTAGTGTCCCTGAGTGAAGGAATGGTGGGGTCTTTTACTGAGTTTGGTTAGCAAGAGGGAAATGGTGATTTGGGGAGGAAGAGTATGTAGCTCTGTACTTTCTTCTAAAGCAGAGATTTTCCCATTGTACTATCAAAATATCCATCTCCACATCTTTTGTTAGATTGATTCCCAAGTATTTTATTTTTTTTGAGGTTAGTGTGAATGGGGTAGTTTTCCTAATTTCTCTCTCAGAGGATGCATCACTTACGAATAAAAATGCATTAGATTTATGAGCATTAATTTTATATCCTGCTACATTGCTGAATTCATTAATGAGTTCCAGTAGTTTTCTGGTGGAATTCTTAGGATCTTCTAGATAGAGAATCATGTCATCACCAAATAGGGATAGTTTGATCTCTTCTTTTCCTGTTCGTATTCCTCTAATTTCTTTGGTCTGTCTAATTGCTCTGGCTAGAGTTTCAAGAACAATGTTGAATAGTAGTGGCGAAAGAGGGCATCCCTGCCTTGTTCCAGTTCTCAGGGGGAATGCTTTCAATTTTTCTCCATTTAGAATGATGTTAGCTGTGGGCCTGGCATAAATGGCCTTTACAATGTTAAGGAATGTCCCCACTATCCCTATTTTTTCTAGTGTTTTGAGCATGAAGTGGTGCTGTATTTTATCAAATGCTTTCTCTGCATCTATTGAAATAATCATGTGGTTCTTGACCTTAAGTCTGTTGATGTGGTGAATTACATTGATTGATTTCCGAATGTTGAACCAACCTTGCATCCCTGGGATGAAACCCAATTGATCATGGTGCACTATCTTTTTAATATGCTTTTGTATGCGATTCGCTAAAATTTTGTTAAGAATTTTTGCATCAATGTTCATTAGAGATATGGGTCTGAAATTTTCTTTCCTTGATGTGTCCTTCTCTGGTTTTGGTATCAGGGTGATATTAGCTTCATAGAATGAGTTTGGAAGGGTTCCCTCCTCCTCTATTTCATGAAATACTTTGAGGAGTATTGGGATGAGCTCTTCTTTGAAGGTCTTGTAGAACTCGGCTGTGAATCCATCTGGTCCCGGACTTTTCTTTGTTGGTAGGCTTTTGATGACTTCCTCTATTTCATTGCTTGAAATTGATCTATTTAAGTTGTGTATGTCCTCCAGATTCAGTTTGGGTAGCTCATATGCCTCTAGGAACCTGTTGATGTCTTCCTGGTTTTCTATTTTGTTGGAGTATAAATTTTCAAAGTAGCTTCTTATTATGTTTTGTATTTCAATTGTGTCTGTTGTAATATTTCCATTTCCATCACGAATTTTAGTAATTTGGAGTTTCTCTCTCCTTCTCTTTGTTAGCGTGGCTAAGGGTTTATCAATTTTGTTTATTGAGAACTACAGAACACTAAAGAAAGAAGTTAAAGAGCATCTGAGAAGATGGAAAGATCTTCCATGTTCTTGGATAGGCAGAATTAATATTGTCAAAATGGCCATACTTCCAAAAATGCTATACAAATTCAATGCAATTCCAATTAAAATCCCAATGATGGACCTCATAGAAATAGAGCAAGCAATCATGAAATTCATATGGAGGAATAAGAGACCCAGAATTGCTAAAGCAATCCTTAGCAAGAAGCGCGAAGCAGGGGGTTTCACAATACCAGACCTCCAACTATACTACAGAGCAATAGTGACAAAAACAGCATGGTATTGGTACCAAAATAGGCAGGTAGATCAATGGTACAGAATAGAGGACACAGAGACAAACCCAAATAAGTACAGGTATCTCATACTTGACAAAGGAGGCAAAAACATGCAATGGAGAAAAGACAGCCTCTTCAACAAATGGTGCTGGGAAAACTGGAAATCCATATGCAGCAAAATGAAACTAAACCCATATCTCTCACCCTGTACAAAACTCAACTCAAAGTGGATCAAGGACCTAGAAATCAGACCAGAGACTCTGCACCTAATAGAAGAGAAAATAGGTCCAAATCTTCATCATGCGGACTAGGACCAGATTTCCTTAACATGACTCCCAAAGCACAAGAAATAAAAGCACGAATCAATGATTGGGATAGAGTGAAACTAAAAAGCTTCTTCTCAGCAAAGGAAACAATCAGCAATGTGAAGAGAGAGCCTTCAGAGTGGGAGAAAATCTTTGCCACACACACTTCGGACAGAGCACTAATCTCCAGAATCTACCAAGTACTCAAAAATCTTTACACCACGAACACCAATAACCCAATCAATAAATGGGCCAAGGAAATGAACAGACACTTTACAGAGGAAGATCTACAAGCAATCAACAGATTTATGAAAAAATGTTCAACATCACTCGTTATAAGAGAAATGCAAATCAAAACCACCTTA
>JAJEJO010004509.1:345012-420098 GCA_020662805.1 Glaucomys volans | reverse complement strand
CAACAAAATATCCATCTCCTTTAAGGCATTTGTTACTTCTGCTATGTTAGACATACTTCTTTTGTGCATGTGCTAAAGATTATGCCCAGGGACTCGCACATGCTAGACAAATGCAGTACCACTGAGCCACACCCTCAACCCCAACACTTATATCTTAGAGTTCTTCCATGTGAAGAAATTATCAACAGAGATAGGACTCTTTAGAGAAGAATGTCTCCTTGTTGTAGCATCATGCAACTCAAATTTTTGCCATGTTTGAGAATAGCTGTGAATTTGCCATATGTTTTTAATTGTGGGTTATGAATTAATTGTTGTAAGTAGATGAATTGTAAACATAGAATCAGTAAAAAGTAAATAATTTTCAACCAGAAACCTGGAAGTTCTTATTTTATTTTGATTCCATCTTCACACCTGGACTGCCTTTAGACATGGAACTGAGGAAATTAATGTAGTGAGGTTCATTCTTAGCTAGCTCCACTCTCATTGGTGTCTCCATCTCAACCTGAAACTTGGAAAAAATAACCAGAACTATGACTGGAACACACATGATAAGTGCTAGACAAATGATTGTTAAGTCAATAAAAGAAAAGTATTCTTAGGTAAAGCACCACTTAATCCAAATTATATAGTATAGTGTAGTACAATAGTAAGGAAAAATAAACATAGTATTCATCCAATTATGATAAATTGTTGCTTTTGAAAAGTAATCTATATAACCCATACCTTCTAATTTTTGCCCCCAAAAGTCCTAATACTTGTTACCCAAAGAGCAATTGAAATAGAATCACTATAAAGAATGTTCCTAGATATTGGAGGCTCCCCTGTAAGCCCTTTGATCTGCACTGGCTTTTTTGCCCAAAGAATGTGTGTGCCTTTATCAACATCTGTTAAAACAACGAGCTGTCCCAGTGGCTGATGGTTCTTTGATATATGATTGTGCTTTTTTGTAGAAAGGACACAGGAATCTTTGTTGGAACTGTGTATTAATATATATGCTATTATCCAAAGGTTGATTTAAATTGGATTTTATGTGTCCCATCTTAAACCATTAAAGAAAGAAAAACTCCTATGCTTAAAATATAGTAATATATTCTTTTAAGTTTTTTTATAATCCTCTAATTCAGCCTATTAATGCGAAAAAAGCCAATACGAAAGTTCTTTGTTATTTTCATGATTTTTTTTGGTAAAGATTTTATTGTCTTTTTTTCTTTAAATTGTAGGATAACAACCTAACTAGACACAAAATTTCAAAACTTATTATAATCGTTCATTTGGTTTGTTCTATTTCAAACGAATATATTCAGTGGATAAAAACATTTACAAAAGGTGAATTTGTACAAGAAAACTTTACAAAAGGTGTGAAATCAACATATCAACAAGTTATTAGAATCATTCAGTGTGATCTTCTTTCCTTGTGCATTTATTTATTTGTGTTTGTTTGTTTGTTTATTTATTTATTTAAAATGGGTGCAGTGGACTTTATTGATGGTATACAACAAATTAGACTCCCTAAACTCCTCCCCTTCTTCAGGAGGCCTGGGAGAGAAGAAACTGAGGAGGAGAGATTCTCATTATGTTGAGAAATGGACTGGGGAAGGGACTGCGCAGCAGCTGAGGCCCTTTCTTTTCCTCTCATGCTCTCACTGGGGCTGGTAGTCCAGGGCTCTTATACAGTGTAATCTTGAATTTGAAAAACATTACACTGAGAAATTTACAGATTTGAGAATTTACAAAGTTAGTTATAAAATATTCTTAACATTTTCTAAATTTTATTTCTGCTAATTCCCTTCATTATTTCAATAGCAGAATATTAATTTTTCTAGTTAATGCTAACTAAAAACTATTTTAAAAACAATGTGGGCAGTCCCACTCACAACCAACATTAATGCTTAAGCAAGTGAAACAAGTGAGTTAATGGTTTCATCAACAACATTTTACAGATCATTCTTTATCTTGCATGAAATTACTATTAATAATGACCATTTTCATGCTCATGTTGTCAAGTATTATTTCTTGAAGGGCTTTCATACTGCCATTTAAATAGGCAAACTTTCACCTTTGTCATGAAGTACTTATAGAGTGACCAGAGAAAAAGTCCCAGATTCTCTCCCTCTTGGTGGACACTTTCTTGAAAATTATAGTCCCAGTCCCTTTATCTGCTTGTGCCTGTATCATTCTTATTCTATGAAGCACTTGCATCTAAATTTGCCATAACATTTGGCCTAGTATTATTCATCTCTAAGACGGATATGCTGTAAGCTTCTCTATTAGCCTTCCTGTTTTCAATTACAGTTTCCAATCTGGTAAGGGTAGATCTCATCCAACAAATCTAGCACCATGTACAATATTCCAAAAAACCAAATATCTGTGCCCCAATTTAAATGATATCACTGTGTACAATGAAAGGTATTCCTGTGCATTTTATATTTTTTCAGTTCACCCTTCCTTTTTTAGTGTGAGATGTGATGAAACTGCTTATGTTAGAGATATGGGATATGTAATCTCTGAGGAAAAAAAATCAATGCATCAATTAAGGCTATTTAGTTTAATAGTGAGAAAAGCAGCAGATCAGTTAAGGATCATTATGAGGCAGTTTCAGGCTATAGAATCTACATTGCCTCTTCTTAGTTGTCTTGGCTGACACTAAAAGATATGGGAAATGGATGGATTTCATTTGACGTTATCACTCAGTGACAGTAGTAAGAACTTAAAACTTGTGCAGGTTTTTATGTATTTATACAGGCAAAGCATGTTGTTTATTTTGTACATTCTATATTTCCTGAATGACTAGAAATGTTGCACAAAGACAAAATGTGCTGATAGCAAGATTCACTAAAATTTCTAAGTTCTAAAGTGAGTATTCTCCATTAACAATTTTTCTGGATTTACTGGTTGGTTTTTTTGGTTTGTTTTGGTATCAGAAATTGAAAACAAGGGGTACTTAACCACTGAGCCACATTCCCATTCCCAGTCCTTTTGTTTATTTGTTTATTCTTTTTTTAATTTTGAGACAATGTCTCATTACATTGCTTAGGGCTTTGCTAAGTTGCTGAGGCTGACTTTGAACTTGCTATCCTTCTGCCTCAGACTCCCATGCTGCTGGGATTATAGGTGTGTACCACTGTGTACCACTGGATTTACACTGTAAATTACACTGTTTGGGATATATATATAAACTTACTCTTTCATATATATGTGTGTATATATGCATATATATGAATAAAAAGTTTTTTACATTCCTTAAATATTTAAAATAGTTTGTCAACATAATGATTTTGTGGTTTTTAACCCTATGAAGATATAAAATGTGGAGTTAGGTTAAATAATGCAAAATCTAAAATGGAATATTACATTCATAGTTGTGGGCATCAATTTTTACGTTAAGCAGAAATAACCAAATTTACAGAAAAATTAATTATTTTCCAAACAGTTTCACTGTCAGACCTTACCATACTGAACTAAAGGGTAAATTTGCTTCCTTTTTTCATTAGTTTAAATGTTAAGATTATATTTAAAATATATATTGGACACTAATAATCTTACATATTGGAGAAAAATTAAATGTTTAAAAGTGTCCAAATTACTCAAAATAATGTTTTTATTTAAAATAATATGTAATGGAAATAAACTCTTCATAAATCACAATAGCTAATAGTTCTTTGTAGGAATATGCACTTTGAATTTATTTTCCCAAGAAATTTATGGAGAGATGAATATACATCAGGCAAGTTAAAAACCAACCAATTCAAGGTAAATTAAAATCATCTTCTCTACAGTTTCTACCAATATTCAGGAAATGTGAATGCTTTATTGACAAGGTATGCAAACTGGAGGTAATTCAGACAAACAAAATAATACCACATGTTTTAAAGTGACACTACAGAGATCAGGATAAAAGCACAAAAACAAGAATTACCATATTAGGAGCAACAGCAAGATCTTTTAAAGAGATGACAATAATTTATTAAGATGTTAGTTCTCAGGCGCAGTGATGCATGCCTGTAATCCCAGTGGGTTTGGAGGCTGAAGAAGAACAATTGCAGTTCAAAACCAACCTCAGCAACTTAGTGAGACCCTGTCTGTGTCTCTAAATAAAATACAAAAAAGGCCTGGGATGTGGTTCAGTGGTTGAATGCCCCTGGGTTCAATCCCTGGTACCAAAGAAAAAATGCCATCTGTTCCCTCTTATTACAACATTTAAATCATTGATTCAGTTCCCCACATCTAAAGTGGTTCTGGCAACAATTTTTTAGCAACTATATTGCATTTATTATTATATTTACCTTCTCATTCAAAAGGATGGGTAGCTCCCTACCCATCAGCAATATGAGGGATAGAGAGAGAGAAAAAAAAAATTGGGTGAAATGGAAAAAGTACTTATAACCAGATTCACCGTCACCATTCCTGAAAAAATGTTAATATCAAAAAGTCAGTGAAACAGGGAAAAGTATGTTTTGACCCAGTGCTATCTTGACCAACTTTGGTGTATAATTTTCATAGTTTATTGTTTGGTTGGTGTCAGGAAATCTCAGTACCCAAAGTCTTGTCCAGCCAATCAGCTTTGAAGTTTTGGCTAGTGTATCTATGCTCTGGTAGAATGTTGCTATAGACTTTCTCATATTGCCCCCTAACTAATTTCAGAAATCTTTCTTTCTTCTATCTCTTCTCACTAGAATACTTTCAAGAACTCTTTTTTGGGTCTAGTACATATTGTTTGGCAGGTATTTATTGGATAACATCATGTAATACTCTCCAAAATGGGCTTATTTTTGTACTTTGATAAGAGTGGGCACTACATAAAAGAATACACAAAAACACACATCAATCTAAGTAATGGTAATATTTTAATATAAAATATTTTACATCTTTTGTTATTTAGCATTTCCTCCAGACTTTTTTTCTCCTCATAATTGCTTAGACCTATCCACTTCAGAGTTCCAAATTTAAAAAAAAATCAGTTAACACACTATTTTTTAAAAATAGTTAACACACTACCTATTTTTTAAAAATTGAATATTCTAAAAACAGATGATTTTTGGACTTCCAGACAAACATGTTATGGGTCATTTTTGCTAGATTGAACAAATAAGTGGGTAATGTTGATTCTTGTTTCAACGTGATTTGAACATTTAAAAAGTAGATAAATTCTATTAGAAAAACTGGTAAGAACAACCATAATAAAAGTGATCATTTATTTAGCATTTCCTAGGTGAGTTACAAATCTCTTCCTTATTTAGTCAGGGCATCCTTCAAGTGTCATTTTTCACATGAGGAAATTGAGGCTATGTAATATTATTGGAATTTACACAAATACTAAATGGCAAAACCATATGTTTCTAAGTATTGTCTCTTCCATGTCTGCAAGTCCCCAACTGATTCTAAACCATGTGAGAAATAATTTCTCTTACTAAAGGAAACATCAACTACAATATGCTCTCCCATAAATTTAACTGATTACCACATAACATTTAGCACGTCATCTTATGTAATTATATTTCATTATCTTAATTTTTTTAAAATTTCTTTTCTGACATTAAGGGTCAAAGAGATACCCTTAATAAGATAATATTAAGGGTCAAAAAGCAATATTTATTGCTTTACTTTCTTTTGATAGTTCGAGGAATATAAGATAATGGTTATTTTTGTTAAACTCAAATAGAAAGGAATCAGGAACTTTGATATTTATGCACAGCTCAGGAAAATCATTTATCAAATCGTGGGTGGTGTTAAGACTAGACAAAAAGTCTTCTGATTCCTAGCCCATTGACTTTTTCACAATATTATATTACATTTTTACATTCTGTCTGAAATTCCACATTATATAAAAAGGACATTGAAATGTTATAAATGCACAAAGACACAAAGGTGTATTGAATGAAGTTTATTAGATTTTATTGTAATCAACTGAGTCTAGAAACTTAAACACATGAGCTGTAATGCTAGGTTTGTCTATGAAAGAATAATAAAGCACAATGCTGGTTCGTGTTTCACTGGGTTAGAGTGGGGCCTTTTCTGTCCCTTAATTTCCCTAATTAGTCTCAATTGTGTTCTCCCTCTAAGTTAGCAGGCCAAGATAGTATCTGCTTTATTGCCATGGGAGGAAAACTTGCTCTTATTGAGCTTTATTAGATACTCCATTCTCTCATTTAGAATCCTATTAAGTTTCCCCTTGGCATTTTCTAAATCAATTAGTTTTAGCCTTACCCTTCTTAATATGCTCCTTTTGGAGGCTCCTAATTTTAGTCCCTAACTCTGGTATTTGTAGTTGCCTTTCCCTTTCCTTTTGGGCAAAGATTTCAATCAATTTTCCCTGCAATACTGCTTTGCTAGCATCCCACAGAGTCATATCTGTGACCTCACCATTATCACTGTCTGCTAAATATTCAGCCCATATGTCTTTGAGCTTTTCCCTAAACTATTGCTGCTGAAGGAAGTAATTATTACTTTACTATCTTAGCACTCCCTTGTTGCTTTTCAAGGGAAATAATTCCACACCCAAGTGAATCATTGCAGGGTCCGAAACTAGAAACTTGTCAGTAGTACAACAACTTTGCCCTCTGTCTCTAGTGGGAATTAAAAAAATGGTTTTAGAAAAAGGAAGAACAGCTTATAGAATAAAATGCGAGTTGTAGCCATGAAAATGCTTATTTGTTTTTTTTTAATCAATACAGTTGGTTAGTAGATCAAATGGTTGCAAACTATCAGAGAATGATTATAGTTTAGCACCATGACTACAATATTTAGGGAATTGATAATTTATCTAGACATTTATTCAGTTTATGTACTTGCTTTTATAAACACACATATAAATTATATGAACAGTAAATCCTTAATTCATTAAATAAATAGGAAAAAAAGACTTGAAAGAAATACATTTTTAAACAAGTATGGTTAATAATGAGCAATTTTAATACTCAAGTTAATACTTCTCCAAATTCTGTATAACAATTACATATTTATCAGAAAAATTATTTAAATCCATTAATACCTTATTAGTGTTATAGTAACCTGTGTTTTATAGGAGTCACAAATTAAAATTTGGTTACCTATAGTTAAGAAAATTTAGATTGAGTCTATGAACTTTATCTGATATCTCCAGTGAAAATACTAGTTTTGAAATGTGCATTTCCTTTCCTGTTGAAATAATTTTTCCATATGAGTAATTTGGACTAGCAAATGACAATATCCACTTGTGTCATGGGATTGGAAAAAATACAGAAATTCTAGAAAAGAAAAGTCTGAAAATACATGCATGCATAAAATCAGTGATAAGACCATGTGAATATAAGTTTTATTTTCTAAACAATTTTCAATATGGCAGGGAAAACCTGAAGAAAATAATGCATTAGCTACTGTTTGGTAGGAATTTAGCATTTGAGATGTAGGTTTACAGGAAATGCTGTGGAATATATTGAGCTCCTTATTCCACTGACCACTAAAGCATCACTGGTACTCCTAGGAAGGATCCACTATAATTACCATTTCCCTCAAACATACTTAGTATAACATGAACACAACCAATCAAATCACAACTAAATCTATTTATTTTCAAATTCTCTGAGATGTCCAGTTATAAACCCTGCAGTAAAGGTGGCCCCCACCTACTGTTAACAGTGTTAAGCACCATAATGATCAATATCCCTAAATTGCTTCCAAGTATCATATTCACTAAGGACATTTAAATTCATACTCAATTCTCCTGTTACCATTTTATTAGCATCCTGCAAGTCTTTTGTCTAGAGAGCTTTGGAATCCAAATGTGATTTCATTTATAGGTCTCATGGATACTGAGAGCACAACTATAATAAAGCTTTATACTATGTATCTTTTCCTCCAGAATCTAGTATTAACTGTCAGGACCAGAAAAACAGGCGAGGAAAGCAATCATCTAATTACTGTCTTGTGATAGGCACCACATTTTCCACTCCTGCCCTTACCCAAAAATCATGATCTCAATTCAGCTTGACAAGAATCTAAAATTCATATCCTAGTTACTTAGGAGTTAAACCATCAAAGGTAATGGTACATAAAGAAAATAAACTAGCATTTTTTAATACTATATACCAGGTTCTTTTCACTTCATGTGTTTTCTAAAGCTTTATGAAGGCATGATGAATTAGTAACACTGGGTATTTATTAGCCTGCCTTCTAATAATATAGATTGTGAGACTTAGAAATGTTAGAAAAATCGTACAAGAACCTATTGTGCTGTAAGCATTGGAGATGTACTTCAAATACATGACTGATTGCTATGCGCTATAGTCTTCTCACATGTAACTTGAAACAAGTTGTATTAATTTAAGTGAGCTCTGAACATTCATTTTCTAGTTGCTCAGTAAGTAATAAATGCATATGTATTAGGTTGGCAACTTTAGGAGGTAACAGTGATTATTTTAGACACTGTTTATTAAAAGCTTGCTACGAGCCCGTACTCAAGTACTCTACATGCACTTTCTTATTAACTCTTCAGAAACAACCCTATCAATGGACTAGGTATGATTACTCTCCACATTTTATAGGTAGAGAAACTTAGATATATGTTAATGAACTTAGGCAATGTTTTACAGTGCATATTCCTATCAGCCTAGGCATACTCTTAATTATCATAGTGTACCGAATTTAAAAATAAAATAAGAGCTTCAAAATATATAAAGAAAAACTTGGCAGAATTATAACAAAATGGATGAATATATCACCAAAGTGGAAAATGTAATATTCAAAAATTTGCTATAATATAAATCTAGCACAGAAGAAATCACTAAAGGCAGAGAATATCTGAATTAATAATAAGTTTCATCAAACTGACAAATACATTAGTCTGGATCCAATGAATGCATTTCCACCACACTGGAACATTTATGTTAAAAGGCCATGTTCTAGGTCAGTGCTGCTTAAATCATGGTCCACAGACAAGAATGATTCATGAATGCTTTTTAACAATCCACAACAAGTTCATAAGTGAAGAACAAGCACATATAAAGTTTTAGAGCAATTTGGTACTATTTGGCACCAAAAAGAATGATCACAGTACAAATGTAATTGGATTTTATGGATTGTGTATGATTATATTCTTATGGTATTTCTATAATAACAGTTACTCAGATAAGAATTTGTACTAGAGTGTCAATTAATATGTTAATATCTCATCTAGATATTTTCATAATTTAAAAATGAGCTAAACTAAAAAGTATATATACAGGCAAAATATGTGAATTATGTTAAGGTTCTCTACTTATTTTCAAAGATAATATGGAAATAAAATATGTATAAATATTTGTGAATTCTAAGATGCTATTAGAATAATTGGGCATGTTTAAAGACAGAATAACCTTAACCTTTTTACAAGATAACAAACCACATTTTAAAGATAAGAATTGAGCATTGGATTTTCATACCCTAGATTTTCAAGTTTTATAAAAATATCCTGTTTATCAGGATCATGGTTGTAATAAAAGGTGAAAGATAGATACTTGAGGCAAGAGAGATTTGTCCTTGGTCAGCAGGTACTGAGGAACCACTGAAGGGTTTTTGGTGTCTGGGTAACACTGAGAATAGTATTTCATCAAACGAAGTCTGGCAGCTATAGGAAGTGAAGATTGAGTAGAGGAAACTGGTGCTAGGAAACCAGGCAAAGTTCAACTCCACCAAACTAGAAAATATAAAAGTAGCCCAAATGAGTGTATTAGGGGTGAGACGTATCTACAGTTCAGAGGTTAAGCTGACAAATCCCAATAACTCACTGGATGTTGGGCATGAAAGAGACTTACAATAAAAACTGCAAAGAAACTACATTTCTAGGAAAAGAGTAGCATCTAATTAGGAACAACTGGTGGAGAATTTGATAAGACAGAAAATTAGAGATTAGAAGTCTGAAGGGCTCCTCCTATAATGGTATGAAGGTAACACTTAGATTCACTGGTGACCTGAAAATGTGCAGACATATGAATGTCTCTATCTGGAGGCAGTAGGATAACCAGAAAAGATCCAAGGGTAAATGAAGCATGGGATAGTAGTGGTGAGACAATGGAAGTGAGAGGTGAAGAAGGACCAGAAACACAACCAGCTACCCAATGATTTTGTTCTGGGCTATCTTCCTAATAGAAAATTGACTGTGCATAAAATAGATTCATATTATGATAAATCGATATGACCTTCTACTTGCTATTTTTTTCTGTAAAAATCTTGGAGACTTGATTGATAACACAACCTACGCATCACTTTCCTTAGGGTATCAAGTTAGTTATCTTTCTGCTTTTTTAATTTCTAGAAAACTCTGGGAATTTCTTTGAAAATAAGTTCCACAAAAAGAATTTTAAGAATAAGATTACCATCATTATCATCAAAAACAATGGCAAAAACATTCTAGGAGTGATGTGGTACAGAAAATAATTTCATCTTGCCAAGTGCATATCTGGATTTAAGCCACCTTTTTCTTTCTTTCATTATGACTCTGTTCACTTTGTTTTAAATTTCTTTCTTTGATGGTAACTTACCTAAGCTTAGAAAATTTCTCACAAAATAATCAAAAAGATATTAATGGTGCCTGGGTATCTCTTTCCATATATCTATCTCTAAATGTATAAGTTTATAAAATGATTTTGTTTCATGTTTATTAATTTCATTAAAAAGAATCATCAGAAAAGATGACTTTATATTGAATATATCTCTAGTGCACATAATAATTCTTTAAACATATACCAAATAAGCCAGGTGTGGTGGTGCACACCTGAAATCCCAGTGGCTGAGGTAGCTGAGGCAGGAGGATCACAAGTTCAAAGCCAGTCTCAGCAATTTAGCAATGCCCTGAGCAATTTTGTGATACCCTGTCTTCAAATAAAATCTTAAAAAAGGGCTGTGGATGTGGCTCAGAGTTTAAGTGAACCTGAGTTCA
Source organism: Glaucomys volans (assembly GCA_020662805.1). Lineage (NCBI taxonomy): Eukaryota > Metazoa > Chordata > Mammalia > Rodentia > Sciuridae > Glaucomys > Glaucomys volans. The sequence goes on along the minus strand of JAJEJO010004509.1, from coordinate 409,207 downwards.
ATCCTTGGTACCGAAAACATATATACATATATATATATATATATTCACATATGTATGTATATAAATTTATTTATGTATGTATATATACATGTATATACAAATATATCTAGACTGAAATACACATATATAGTTCTATACTGAATTGCTGTGGTTTTTAGTTTATGCCAATTTCATGTGGTATTTGAATAATTTCCCAAAAGAGTCTGATAGCTGCAATTTTAGAGCAACGTTCAACAGCTTCCAGGTTGTTAATTAAAGTTTAGTTACTTTTTGATGTTGTTACTTATATTTCTGTGTATGTGCTACATCACATTGGGTGTATGAATCCATAATTTCAAATCAGCTAAATGAAATGAACAATGTGTTAATTTATATATTTACTCATTCATTTTTTAACATATAAAAATTCTGAAGCACTATCCTGAAATCAGATGTGGGTTCTAAGGAAGATTGTGGTAATTAATTTGTGTGTTATGACTCTCCATGGCTATTTTACTTTAGCTAAAATGATCAAGTGCCAACAACCAGCCTCAGTCCTTAGCATTGAGATTACCCAAATTCTCTGCTCATGAGAAACTTTTCTTTTTCTGTTTTGAAGGCTGGCTTTCTTTTTTAAATTTAGTTGTTTCTTTCAGCAAATATCTCAGTTAAGTCCTGTTTTAGAACTCATGTAGTTTTTGAAAGTGAACCTCTCAAAGTAAATGATCATTTTCTGAAAATGAGTCCTATTATATAGGTAAAATAGCCTGTTCTATTGTGTGATAACAATCTCCATTCATTTTAAGAATATTATTCTCTTTTAACTGGTATGGACCTATTAATTTAAGGAAATTTTAATTCAGGAAATCATCAAATTTGTCAAAATATGTAGACTACCAATTTTTAGGTATAGTCATTTTCACAGTGAATAATGAGAGTTTAAAATCTCAAAATAAACTGTTTAAGGTACCTATGAAAACAATGTTAACGAAAGAAATAATAATTTAATTACTAGATGGAGACCACCTAATTTTACCTCATATGAAATGACTTTTATGTCTTATCTCCAAATAAAATTTTGTTGATCACATTCTAATATCTAGAAGTAGTTTGAAAACATGTCACATTCAAAGATTAGTAGACTTACCTACATGTAGATTGATTGTCTAGTCAGATTTCAGATCTTTCAAATCCCCCAATTTTTAACTTTCTACAAATATCATGTGTTTGATAAAAAATTAAAATTGCAATATTTTAGAACATACATGAAGTGAATTTTCTTCTTACTTTTGTAAAGCAAGTATTTAAACAGAGGGCATGGATGCATGTGGAAAAAGAATTATCCTTTTCACCATTAATGATGAAAATATTTCTAACTGGTATAAATAAAATGGCAATACTATGTCAATTACTTCTCTGATGAAGAAATCTTTGTGACTGGTGAGACTTCATAATGGTGGAACTAGATATCTGTAGTCTAGTAATTTAGGAAATAGTGTGGTTATTAACACTGGAAAGTTTATTGTGCAAAGGAGAAAGAAGGAATTGTTCCTCTCTCAAAAACAAGAAAGCGTGAAAATATGATGTGTGAATATCTAGAAAGATATCTCTGAGAGGATGATTCCTAGCATTAGGCCAAAGTAACTTATGCTGCTGATACTAATGATTATGAAGTTTTATTGTTGGAAAGTACTCCAATTATAATGGTGTATCAGTTTCCTGACATAAAACATAATACACTAGTACTACTTCTTTAAAATCAATAACTGACTTAAAATCGATCACTCTATCTTCATGTGTCTGTACTTGAACTTCCATTTCTAGGACATTACTAAGAAATCTGTGGAGATTTTTCTTTGCAATGGACAATACTTGATCAATATATTTTCATGATCTTTTTATAGGAATGTAGTTATATTAGTTAGTTTTTGGTTTTGCTCTGTTTTTGTTTGTTTTGTTTTTTTGCTGTGACCAAAATATCTGACAAGAAAAATTAGAGGAGGAAGTTTATTTGAGGGGGGCGGTCATGGTTTCAGGGGTGTCAGTCCATAGAATGTTGAATCCACTCCTTGAGGCTCAAGGTGAAGCAGAACATCATAGCTGAAGAGTGTGGTAGAGGAAAATATTTCAGGACATTACCAGAAAGCAGAGAGAGAAAGAGCTCTGATTATCAAGGATAACATGTAAACTCCAAGCCATGCCCAGAGGGACCCACCTCCTCCAGCCACACTCTACCTGCCTACATTTACCACTCAGTTAATCCCTATTGGGGGATTAATTCACTGATTGGTTTAAGGCTTTCATAGCTCAATCATTTTATCTCTAAACCACCTTGCATTGTCTCACACATTAGCTTTTGGAGGTTACCTCACATCTAAACCTTAACCAGTTGTCAATAGTAATTTTTCTTATTTATTCCTTAGCTCCAGCCTATTTCCTATTGTCAGCAGGACAATAAAGGAACTTTGCAAAGGAAAGGACCCACTACTAGTCCTCTCAAGGTGAGTGAAGACTCTGCCTGATTGAATAACCAGTCAGTCGGTAAAAGTAGTTAGCAAGAGGAATAGCACACTAATCTAATGTCTAAGATCAGGAAAAAATAGAAAAGGTAGCAGAGGACTTTGCTACATAGAAGGTACTGTACCTTCAGTAGGAAAAAGTCCCAAGGAGAGCCTGATTGTGATAGAGTGGAAAGTAAATAATCAAGTCATTAAAAAGGGATGGGAGGGTGTTAAATTAATTTCAAATTTGTTTTGGAAGATAATGAATAGATGAATCTGTGAGAGCCATTGGTTTAAAAAAAAAAACCCTAGTTAGGGTATTCATAGCATAAGAGAACTATAGGTAACCATGGGTATCCATGGATAAGAGAACAACTTTTTCTGCCAAATGAAAAAAAAGAATATTGAGTTTCTAAGTGCAATCCTGGAGAGAGAGATCTTGGACTCAGGAAGATAGAATGCGTTCAAATTTTAGTTGGAAGGTTATTAGGTCCAAATGGCCCCCAGCACTTTGAGTTTTTCAGTAAAAGTAACTGAAAAAAGTAAACTGAGGTCCAATGTAATCAAGAAAACAAAACTAGAAATGTAATCAATAAAAACAGCCAACTAACCCCTTATTAGGGAATTACCACCAGTCATACTCAAATAAGGCAAATGCCTAACTATATCCATCAATTAATTTCTTTATTTTGTTTTCACATCCTGCCTACAAAAGTCCACAGCTTATGCCATTAAAGTAGAGGTCTCTGAACTTCTTCTAGTTATGAGTGTTATTCAACTCATAAATTGTTCTTTGCTCAATAAACTGTTAAATATATTTTTTTCTAAAGTTTTTCTTTTAAAAAGAGGCAGGGCATAAGAGGAAGCTTTAGAATAAGATTCAAGAAGAGAACAACAGCACACTGGGTCATGGGGTGGAGATGATGCATGGGAAAGTGTTGCCCAGTAGAGAATGTGAAACCATACATTTAATTTTAAGTAGTTATCTGTATTTTGATTTGGTATAAAATATTTGCAGGATATTGGACATGTATAAATGTCTCCCATCCATGAAAACCATGCATTTATGATCTTTTGAACAAAAGGAACAGAGGCAATTTCCAGGGTTCAGTAAATCAGAATGAAGGGGGAAGAAAGGAAGGCAGTGGTTCCCTGTCCTTTTTGATATGAGTCATTCAGACATTTTTATTTGAATATTAAAAGACAAAGAGACCTCAGAGGGTGTAAGAACTCTGAGAACCTTAAAAGATTTAGTTTTGAGTTATAGGAACTTGACATAAAAGAGACTACCTAAGGCAGAAAAGTAGCCCAACAAGTTTTTATGTGGTAAATAAAGAAATAAGAATCATTCCATTACAGAGAAAGAAATTCATTATGTTATAAATATAAATGAGTTCCTGGTCTTACCACTAAAGAGTTTTTTGTTGTTGTTGTTTGTATTGAGTAATTGATATAAAACACAGAAGCCATTTTCTTCAGAAACTATCTTTCTCCCTGCAATGCCCTCTTTTGCAAGAAAATCCACCTGTGAGCTTAGGGCTTTATTGAACTTCCCCAGCAATTTTACTCTATCACCTTTCTAATACATAGTCCTTGTGCAGTGACCTAAAGCCCAAACATTTCTCCCCACAGTCTCATCATTCCTTTTTATTCTTGGGCAAATGATCATGCTTAGTTCAGAAAATTAGGGATGATGAATCATCAACCAAACATTAAAGTCCTCTTGAATTTATTGTTGGCATTATTGTGTATTTACTGGAATCTGGAAATATTAGCATCCAACATTTAGATATTCCACAATATTTTGGTATATCAACTTTTCAAACTTTATAAGGAAGCAACATCTCCTTTATACAATGCACTGAATTTGTACAAGGTTATAACAATGTGGAAATAAATATACTGCATTGCTGTCTATGATAAAAACCCTTCAATAAGGAATTTGGCAAGATGGGGTTAACGTTTTATATAATATAGTATTTCGATTTAAGGGATGATTAGTTCTTAACATTTAAATTTGTTGCAAGTATTTTCCCAATTTTTACTTTTATGGATATCACTACTGGCCACCTCAAAATCTTGCATCATTTCATACACACACACACACACACACATATGTACACATATATATACATGCATATATTCTATGTTGATATCCATAGACTTACCTGTCCTGATTATATATTATATTATATATTATTTGAAAAGAAAACCCTATCTTCTGTTTTCCAGCATGACTAGAGATTCTATAGCTAGTGGAATATTATACCTAGAAAACTCAGAACAAAATTATTAAAAAAAAAAAAGAACCTCCTCTATGAGGAGTACTGGGGATTGAACTCAGGGGCACTTGACCACTGAACCACATCACCAGCACTATTTTGTATTTTATTTAGAGACAAGGTTTCACTGATCTTCTTAGTGCCTTGCTTTTCCTGAGCCTGGCTTTGAACTCATGATCCTCCTGCTTCAGCCTCCTTGAGCTGCTGGGATTATAAGTGTGGGACACTGTGCCTGGTAAACTTATTTTTTTAATTTAAAAATGAGAGGTGGTATAATCCATCCCATCACATCCAGCAATTCAAAAGTAATGAAACACATTTGTTTTCCACATTTTATTCTTGATTTTCTACTTCCCATGCTGGAGAGGCAAATGGGAGGGTTAGGCAAGGACTAAACCCTTCCGCTCTTCTTTCTTTTCCCCTCAAAGCAATGATATAAAAAGTGTGTAAGAAAAAATAAAATTCACAATTACATGTAAAATAAGAATAAGATAGCTACAGCTATCTATTCCTTTCCTTTCCACTTTTTAACGCATTAGGAACAATTCAATTACATGATGAACTCCAGAAGGATTCCCATCCAATGCAACCCCTTTATCTGTTCCATGAGAGCTATTTAGTTTGTTCCTATAGTTATGACACATAATTATCAGAAAATGCTCATGCAAATAGCTTTATTTTCATATGAAATAGGCATATTTTAATCTCAACACATCAATTTTTACATACTTGTCAAAAATATCACATATGTAGTTATTAGAAACATTTTTATTCAATAATTTTTATTATAAATTTTCTATGTGTAAGATTTTGCTGACTGTAGAATCTGTAGCCATTGTGGGAATCGGAAGATATGGCTCTGTTTTCCAAAAAATTATAACAATAATAATAATCAGAATGGATAAGTCTACAGATGGTCAACAAAGAATTTCAAGTCTACATATGTAAGGGTGATATAAGATACAGACAGCTTTTGAGGCTGCCAAGAGTGATATCCATAAAAACACAAATGGAAAAGTATACTTGGTTATTAGAAAATGCTTACACAAGTATCTTTATTTTCATGTGAAAACAAGCAAATTTCTACCATAACATGTAGACTTCTACGCATTTATCACAAATATTACAAAACATGAAAAAGCTCTAGAGAATTGGAGAAGAAAAAAAGAATCTCAGCTTTTCAAATATTTATCACTATATGAAAAATTAAAAATCAGTGCTATTTTGACAAGGATGTTTGGTACACTGTAATATGTACATCTAATGCTGTATCTGAATAGGGTTAAGGAACCAATCATAGGGGTCATGAGGAAATGTGTTCTCTAATACCTTGATGGACAGCATGGCTCCCTAGTGTGTTAGATACAGAGGTGCAATCACTGAAGCAAAGTTTATCATGGTCATCTATCAACTGTTCAAATAACCAGGCCTTCTCCAATCCTGTGTCAGCCTGATGGACTTCACTATTTAAACATCACATCATTCCAGTACATTAAAAAATGTCAGTCTCGTATCTGGTTACCTGACCAAGAAAATAAGGTTTTGAAGTAGGATAGTTAGTGTGACTGGGAATAGTAAAATGTTTTCTGCATTACTCTTATTGGAAAAACAAGGGGCATGCATGAAATCAGAACTCTCAGATTCCTGATGATCAACTAGGAATGAATGAATGAATGCCAAAATTTTGAAGACAATTTTAGACTGAAAGCATGATTAACCTAAATTGCAATGCTTCTCACAGACAATATGCTCAGTTAAATGGCAGATACATAATTTTAAAAATCATATTGGTTAAAACTCTGCTAAAGAACTTTAGATCAGATTTTATAGAATCTCTATTTTATTAGTTATGAGATACAAAACACTGCCAGTTAAAACATGTAAAACTGCCTTCTCTAAATAAAACATATATAGACTTATGTGTCTACCTGATTATTACTATTACACATTATTTGAAAACAATATTTTTTGTGGAATTATCTGTCTCTATCCCAACATTTCACAGCTAGTATTTGTTAGGACACTCATGCTAGACTAAAAAGTAGAATCAAATTTCATGTAATCTAATCTAAACAAAACTTTCTTAATCAGAAGGTATTTTTATTAATCATATTTCACTTATGAAGAATTACATAATTTGGTTAAGGCCAATATTGGTGCAAAGACTTGAACCTGGGTATTCTGAAACAAAAATTGCTTTTTGTAAAAAGCATAACAATTTGTCAAATCCTAACATTATATTTTGGCAATCAATTTAAATGTTTCAACTTGTAAAGAACAATTTCCTATACATTGAGGATACTAATATGTGTATTTTCCTACAAATAGGCACAAATATTTTCTGATCCTATTTCATTATATGATCAAAATATCCATTATTCTATTTGCTTTTTAACAACTTAGTAAAAAAATTGAACCATTTTATCACAAAAATTCCTTCTTCCCTATCCAATTTCTTTTAAGGATGGGATTTTCACTTAATTTGTGATCAGAGATGGAGAATGAAAAAGGAAATTTGGTTTGCTAAGATGGTCCTTTGCCTCCTTTATTGATAATTGTACTGTAGTATAACTTTTATTAATATTTATTTAAATGTTTTATATACATGATTTTATACTGGATTTTATGGACAGTGTAGTTTATATTCTAAATCTAAAACAGGTCAACAGAGCTTGTATTTAAAGTACCCATTATCTCACAAATTAGCATGATAAACTTCTGATTCTTATTACACCTATAAGAGCCAAATCAAGCATTCTCTCCCTTAGCTAGACTTGTCTTAGTTATGGTGGAGAAGAGAGAAGTCTTGTCGAGTGCTCCATATACAATGATCCTACAAGAAATACTGCAGAAATCAAACAACTTCAAAACATTCAGTTACTTAAGAGCTATGGAATGGTGTTGACCTATATCTAAAAGAAAAATGAAGCAGACTGCAGAGCACATGAGAAAGCTGAATGTCCTCAGATGTCAGTGGGAACTCTGTGGGGTACAGAGCAAGATGAAAATTCATTGTAGCCATACCACTAATGTGGATTCACACATAGCACAATATGGAATATTTTGTTAATGCTACCAATTTACCTTATCCTAGCTATAGGTATTTTTTTATAATAGAATGGATGTGTGTGAGACAAAAAGTGCTCAGTTTTAAAGTAAGGACTTGTAAAGAAAGCAAAAAAAAAAGGATTTATATCTAGAGATAAAGGAGAACAATGAAAACTAGTCTTTAAAATGAACATAGAACTTAGAGATAGGATTGGCGACACTATGATAATGGATTTACATAGGTACAGTCAATTGAAAAGGAAGCCAGAAGGACAAATAAAACATTGAGCATTTATCTTCAGTGCTGACTTAATGGGATCTTCCAGTATGAATTCTCAGAGTGAACAGGTTTTATTTCTTACGATAAACTGTAGTAACTTAAAAATTATTACCGAGTTCAGTCATAAAGAGTTGGCATAATTCCAGGATTTAATCATTAATTGTTTGAAGAATTACTAGAGTAGCACTGATAAGACTTTTTATTGTAACTTTATTCTTATAAAAAGAGAAGGGAGGAGATTTCCAACTATAAGAAGAGTTTGAGGCACCATCCAGTACATACATACTAGAAACTCAGTGCAATTATTTTCTTATGTAAAAAAAAGGCAGTGTTTTCTGAAAATATGAATAGACTCATATTAAATAAAGTCAAGATCTTTATACTATTGACCATAGAAATTGACACTGGCCACTGTAGCACTGTTTGTGACTTCAATATAAGATTTGTAGGGAAGCTATTATATGTGAGTTGAATCTTGATGAAGTCAGAATTTTAGAAACTAAATTCACTACAAAATCTTATTTGTTTCTTTTGTAACTATTTGCCTTTCTATTGGATTTTAAACTTTTAACAAAACCCAATCTTACTATCTAATTATATTTATATATTTGATAAGAACTTACAAAGTGGATTTCATCTGCCCCATCAGTTATCTAAAAACAAACTTTGTGTATCAGAATCTAGATGTTTGCCTCCAAGAATTTTTAACATCAAATCAAAGAAAGAAATGGAAAATGTATAATTTTGATGTATCAAATAATAATAATTATATTACAAATGCAACTAATAATATTGGCCAAGATTTATTATGACTTACCACATGTTGGGCACTAATTGGCATTAGTTCATATAAATTTTATATCAGTGTGAGTCAGTACTCTTATATTAGTGAGCAGATTTTTTTACCTCCCACTAACAGTTATCCCAACTCAAATAACTTTCTCAATGAGGTTATATATTGTAAGTCCAGAAGTGGGTAATATTGTGATCAGCCTAGTAATTTTAACGAGGAACAGTCCCTTCCATCTCTCTGCCTACCATCCTCCTGGGAGTAGGGAAAGGGTCAGAGAAGGGACTTTGACTTCAGGATGGACCTACCTACAAGCTGGAACTTGCTGTGATTGAATCGTGTCCCCAGAAAAATATGCTGAAGCCCTATCTTGCAGGCCCAGTGAATGTGAGCTTAATGGAAACAGGTTCTTTACAGACATAATCAAGCTAAAATGAGATAATTAGGGTAGACCTAATGCAGTATGACTGTTGCTCTTTTAAGAGAAAACAGACACGAGAGAATAATGTCAAGTGAACAGAAACATGTGGAAAGGATGTGTATGTAGAGACAAAAGCAGACATTGAAGCAGTGTAGCCATGATCCAAGAAATGCCAGGGTCTGCCAAAAGCTTGAAGAATCAAGAAAGGATTCTTTCCATCTAGGCATTAGGAGAGCCATGGTTCTTCCAACATATGGTTTTGGACTTTCAGCACAGAAGTGTGAGAGAATGCATTTTTTTTAAGTCACCTGATTTGTGGTGCTTAGTTACAGTACTTTTAGGAAGTCAGTACAGCTTCCATCCTGGTCCAGACAGTTTCAGTAGTGCCCATCACACCGAGAGGCAACAAAGGACAGAGGAAGAAATTCAACCATTTCTCCTTTGAGTCACTTTAGGAGGGAAAGATTCCATGGGCTGACCTTTAAATCGAATACTGGCTTATAGCTAGTATAAGGTCAACTAAGGTCAATGACCCATAAGAGTGATGGAAATCCCATAATTGCTGGGACTAATCACTTTGGGTAGACTGATTAGTAGAGAATCTACCACTTAACCACTAATGCTTCCATTATAACATGTTACAGATGAGGAGAACTGAGGCTAAGCAGATGAGGTTACATGATGGGAAGTCGTGAAGCCAAGTTGAAAAGTCAGGGCAAGTCTCCCACACCACAGAATAGATGAGCATACCCATCAGTGCTGAGGTTTATATACTTATGGCGTATGGTTCTATTCTTCATAAGTTATAATTTACTGTACTTTTCTTCACTTTGTTAATCCTAAAGAGGATTATAATAAAGGGATTGAACATGAACATTTATTATTTGGTATAAATCTTATTAAATTTCCTAAATTAAATTCAGTTACACCCTAAGCTTCAAGAAATGTTGAGCTGCTTCCATATTCAAGTAGCAAAGTCCTAAATCATAAAACTGTTTCCTAGGTGAGGAATATGGGTGGCATGATGTCTTAGTTCAGTCTCCAATAACCAAATACCATTCATATGAGGCAAATAAACAAATTTATTCCTCACAATTCGGGAGGCTGGAAATCTAAGATCATGGTGCCAGCAGTCAGGTTTTGATGAAGGCCCTATTCTAGGTGGCAGTCTCCTAACTTCTTGTACCCTTGTTGGAGAGAAAAGAGATCTCTCTGGTGTGTGTTCTATAAGGTGACTAGTCTCATTCATGAGTACTCCATTCTTAAGGCTAACACCCAGTGTCAAGCCCTACAACATAATTGCACTGGGGTTTAAATTTTCAACATATGAAATAGGGCAGGGGACACAAACATTTAATCCATTAAAAATTACCAAGTAGAAGATGTATTAGAAATAAAGTGAAGAAGAGTTCGAAGCAATCTATATGAGCAACCAAATAAAAACACAGGGTGGGAAGAAAGTACTTGAAGACAGAACATGAGAGAGTTGTGGGGAGGGAAAACAGTGAATAAAAGTCACAGCTAAGTTACATTTTTGTATTTATACAGCCCACATATTACAGAGTCCTCATGTTTTAGTAATAAATTCTAGAAATATCATTTCATGATGACATTGGTTTGAGAAGATAGCCAGAGTGCTTCAATGAAGAAAATATTTAAAGTTTATTCAAAATATATATCAAAGTAAATATGGAAATGTGACATAGATACCTTCATTGTCCATGATATATTTTTTACTTTCATTTTTAGCTTTGAAAAGAAAAATGAAGTTTGGGGTTTGTGTGTGTGTGTGTGCGTGCATGCACACATGTGCATGTGCAAAACAATGATAATTGGAGTAACAGAGTAGGGTGTTCAAATCCTACAAATGGGCACCAAACTTACAGTGATTGTCCCATAACACTGACTGTCCACCATACTGATTTCTTTACCAATGCTTTTTCTTTATGTTTATCCTTTTTCCCTACTCTTATTAAAACCTGCTACCAGGTATCATCTCTCATCCCTTAGGAAATATCTGATAGATTTAGCAATACAAAACAAACAATAAAACCCACAAAAAGCAACAGACCTTTCCAAACAACTCTTATCTTCAGGGAAAGAGGGTTCTATTTTGGTGGCAGATTAGAGCCACCAAAGTAACGACTCTATAGTTGTAAAATGCCAGGCATCAGGGAAAGGGTGGGGCGAATGGCCCAGGAGACTATCTGACTCCCAGCTAGAACTAATCTAGCTCTAGTTTGCATATTTTCAAGTTAGTTCATCATATTGTAAATTCTTAGAAGCAAGACTATATTGCCAGTAATGTGGCAAATATGAGGTCATTTCAAATTATTGTTTCTTATGTAAGTGCTTATTTCAAAACTCCATCCTTTAATTATGATCAAGACAATAAAATCCTAGTGTTTACTTTTGGAATGCTTTCATACCCAAACACCATTATAAATAAAGGATTTAAATGAATGGATTATATTATCCTTTCCATTTACATTTCATCAGCTAAAATATTTTTTTTTTTTTTGTAGAAGAGGTTCTAATTCAGGGATCAGAATGTTTGGCAAATGCCATTCCGTTTGTGTAAGTGAAAGCATCCTAGAGAGCTATGAAATTCACTCAGGTGAAGGAAAAGAGCTGGAGTCAGGTATCCCTGGTATTGGAGTCTATAGTACTACAGGTGAAAGTGGCTGAAAACATACACAATGTTTTTGTTTGTTTCTTTTTTTTATCAGTATCACTGAAAACCAAAGTATCTTCAGTCATGCCTGCAGTAATTGATAACCTTTACACACTGCATTATATTAATTAACGCATTCAAAAGGCATCAAACTATCATAGTAGGTCTTTCTGGGTCAGTGATGCCTGCAGAAAATATTATGTCTCATAGGCATATTTTCAGTGAGCCTGCAATAATTGATAACCTTTATATCACCCTTACATTGGTCAAGCCATTCAAGCCCTACCAAACTGTTACAGAATATATTTCTGGATCAACGACCACAAGAAACATCATGCACAATAGCACATCCTTATTCTTTGTAATTGCTGAATATATATTGCATGCTAGTGAGGGCAGTGTTTAAAAATAACAGAATGTGCTTCTTGGAGGTAAGCATTTATTCTACTTACTGGTGCTAAATGGGCATTTTTCCCAATGAACAACTTATCAAAATACACAAAGCATTTGAAAGCAACATTACTGATTGGGTTAAGCTTTACTTAATGTACTTGGTTTAATTATAATGATTAAGCTGCCTACTGGGGAGTCAATTTTTAATGACTTAATTTAATGTGCTGTCCGCTCAAATGTCACCTTGTGAAGTTTTTCTTTATCTTGTTATCAACTTATTAGGCATCCAAAGAAAAACACATCTGAAAAACAGGTACAAGAACAAGTATGAATTTTGGTCAAAAAAGTTAAATGTATACTGTAACCTTTTCCTCTAACACATTCATTTCTGAATTTGAGGCTCCATTTTGGGGTAATCATCAAAGAGTAAAAAATAATTACAGCGCACTGAATATCTTGCCTATTTTCTTTCTTATCAGCCCGAAGAGCCCTGGTATGTAACAGTGGTGGTCTTGACTCCATTCATGCTGCTCACAGGTGTCAATTGCTAAAATTAACAAGCTGGCTGACATATTGATAGCCTGAAATATGCCATGGTGGGTGTACTTATACCAGGAAAACTGAAAAAACATTACAATCAGAGCTACACTCAGAACTGGCTGTTAAATATTTACCGGAACACCATACCCTACAAATGATAAATATGAAATTCAACAAACATTCTTAAATTCCTCTTGTGATTACTGAGTTTTATCCCTCCTTCCCAAATTCACATATTGAAACTCTGATCACTAATTAATCACTAATCTCTTTCTAATCACAATTGTAACAGTATTTGGATACAGGACCTTTAAGGAAGTTATTACGTTTAAATGGGGCCATGAGGATGGTGTCCACATCAAATACAAATAGTGTCCAGAGAGAGAGAGAGGGTTTAGGGAGATATCTAGAATTCATATGCAGAAGAAAGGCCATGGGAGAACACAGGAGAGTCCTGAGGGCCAAGTAAGGATACTTCAGGAGAAATCAAACCTGTCATCACCTTGATCTTAGATTTCCAGCCTCCAGAGCTGCGACAAAATTCATTTCTCATTTATTCTATTCAGACGATTGTATTTTGTTACAGTTTCAATAGTAAACTAGTACAGTGACTCCAAGCATTAGAGAGGATGAGGCATACCAAAAAGCACAACCTATAACTTGTAACTTCAAAGAGTTTGTTAACTTGTTTTGACATAAGATGTATATGAACGTGTAGAGGAAATATGGTTGGTTGGAGATATAGAATTCACAGAAATGGTGACAAATAAGTTGGGCCTTAAACAGAATTTTGATATGCACAAAAGGGATCTAAATGAAGTCAAAGATAGAGAAGTAAGAAAAATATGTTGTAAAAATTACAGATGCATTAGTTTTGTTATAATTTAGGTTTAGCATTGGTGATTAGTAGAGATAAGTCTTTAAAAATTAATTGGTGAGCCAAACAGAACTATAGCACAAGGGCAGTGTTTTAAGATGGAAAGAGAATTGGAGGCTATGGAAGAGCCCAGAGTTGAGCTCAGATCCTGGAGCTGGGCTCCATGTATTCAGGTCAGTGATTCAAATAGTATTTCCTTAGGTTTAGGTGAGAATTATATTTTAATATAGACAAGTGCTTAGATTTGTGTTTGGCATGCAGTAAGTGCTATGTATTTACCAAAACAAGAATAGACCAAAAGTTCTAGTGGAAATAGAAAGGGTAAGGATTTGAAGAGAAAGATCATATTAGTTTGCCAGGACTGCAGTAACAGTTTGTGTGTTATTGGACTGTGTGGCTTAAACCATATAATTTATTTTCTCATAATTCTGGAGACTGGAAGTCTAAGATCAAGGGTCAGTTTTTTCTAAGGGCTCTCCCTTGCCTCGCAGAAGGCTGGTTGCCTTCTCTTTGTGTCTTCACGTGGTCCTCCCTCTGTACTTCTTATGATCAAATTCCACATAAGAACATCAGTTACGGTGGATGATAGCCTACCCTAATGACATTGCTATCAGATAATTATCTCTTTAAGGACACTTTCTCCAAATAGAGTCAGCCCTTGGAATTAGGACTTCATTATAAGAGTTTTGATGATAAGCAACTCAGTCCATATCAGTAATCAATAAACAACTGGAAAACGATGGAACCTTTCAGAAGTTGCCAAGTTTATAAGAAGAAAGGAGAAAGTAAAAGCTGGTTCCAACACTTGGATCTATGGCAGGATGATTGGGAAGAGAAAACACACTTTCCTCTTCACTGTAAAGAATGAGAAGCATGGATTTTAGAGCCACACAGATTCAGAGTCAAATCCCAACTGTGCCAAGACCTGGAGCATGATCACTTCAAATCTCAGTGAACTTGCCTACAAATAAGAAACTTTACATACTCACTTTGTAGTACTGCTTAGGAGAATTCACAGTGACAATTTCTGTCACTGTGTCTAGAGTGATGCTGGACACAGAATAGAAGGTAGGCAAACATTATACATGTTTTCCATTTTGCTACATGTCAGTATTACAATGTCCTGGGAGGGAAGATGTGCCAGGGCATCCCCTAACCCTCGAGGTTCATCTCAACATTAGAATCAGCCTGTTGAAATTTACCTTTTGAGATGCTGTTTTACAGAAGCTCCTTAGAAAAATGTATGTACACATAAATTTACTCACCTCCAAGTAGAAGGGCAACTAAGGGTACGGCATCAACAAAAGTGGGAGAAGTCAATCATGCAAAGGATGACAAGATTTGCTGGAAAAGACTTTTTTGAGACTCTATATACAATGACAGTGATTCCTCTAGAAACACAATGGAAAGTCAGTATTTACATTTGCACTAAATCTTTATTCCATATTCATGCCTCATATGCTAAATATTACTTGAACTCTCTTATTTTCATTTCAAAATTGATGAGGATAAAATGACTATGATTTGTCTCAAGAAAGTAAAATTGCTAACATTAGTATTTTAGAATTCAAGATTTGAAACTTTGCTTTGAAATACAAAATAGTTAAAGATTATACACTACATTGGAGGTGAATTCAGAATGAAGAATACATTTTATAATTAAATATTTGCTGTAGATGATGTTATTTCCACATATTCTCTAGTTAGTACTATGCGATAGAGATATGCATTACAAAGTTCAGTATGGTCGGATGACTTCTATTTGCCAATAGTTTTTTTTTTTTTTTAACTTAGTCTATATATCCATGGAATATACTAGTGAAAAACCTTTTCTTCTTCTTTTTCATAAAAGAGACTTCTCACACAATTTTATATAGTATCTTTATTTTTATGTATTTAATAGCACCAGTGATATTTGTGTTTTAAATTTAGGGAAAATTGCTACATGTAATTGACAAATTTAAATTGCAAAGCATTTGATTCTTGTCTTTTAAAAATTCTTTCTTAATGTCAAAACTTATGCTCTCATTTTCTTAAAATATGCCAGTAATAATCTCATTTCCTTTGATATCTCAGAATTGTCTCTAGCAGCAGGTTGTCCTTACAATTTAGAATAAAAATGGATTCATGATTGAGTGGACTATAAGTGAGGAATTTATGATAGTCACCTTCTTCCAAAAGTGTCTTAGGTTTTCATGCTTGATTGTTTTTTTGTGTCTCAGTTTTTTGACTTTTTTCATTTATCTATTTCCTACTGGGTTGTTAGCTATGTTTCTTACATGCATTCATCTATTTTTGTACCCTTTGGGGAGAGGGAAATAATCTACAGACACAGCACCCTCCTGTAATGTTTGGCAAATTACTTACAGTGTAATTTGGGGAAGGGGAGATGCTTATGATGTGACAATATGGTGGATATGGTAGAAGGAAATAAACAGAGTTGTGTGTGGCATATGAAAAGCACCTGGCTCACAGATGTAATCAATTGAAAGGACAAACTGCATTTGTATTGACTGCCCAGAAGCTTTCCAAAGTAGTGACAGCGAGGCTCCTGGGTAAATGAAATCACCATACTTCAAAATACCACTGTATTTTAACTATATATGACCCAGTGTGATACACTGGAAGAGTCTCCCAAAGTCCTTTCATACTTGAGGCAAGTATGTGTTGTGTCTGTTCACATACTCCATGAAGAGAAGTGTGGAGTGGGAAGATGTCTTCATGCATTGTTAAATACTATCACAACTACCACAAAGCCTTGCAAGATATTAGACTATGAGTTACTAAATCAGGCTTCACCTGCAGGCATGGCATAGCCCCTGAAGATTCCGAAAACTGTGATGAAAAATACTTTTGGAGATTGTTAATGCATAAGTATATCATTAAACAGGCAATGAAAAATGACACCATCCAGGAAACACATTAAAAAACTAATTCGAAATTTATAAAACAAGGAAAAGGGGGTATATGCTGAGGAGTTGCTAGTTTGAATGGAACAGAGGGCAGGAAATTTTCTGTTCTATTTCAATGAATCTTTGCAAGTATTTTGACAGTTGATCTAAATATCTATGTAGCATGTTAAGAAATCAACTCAGTTCTCTAAAACCTCTACTTTTATAAATGTAGTTTCCTAGACTTTACCTCAGAACCACTAATTCAACTTTTTGAAAATTCCTCATTTTTAAAAAGTTTCCCTGTGATCTCATGCATATATAGTATAAATATTACAGCTTTAAGCTGATCTCATTTCTTTCTGGCATTTATTTTGTTATATTGTTAGAGTATAAAGGAATGCATTTGGACATTGTGCTCCAAGAGGTATTCTCTTTCCCTACCCTGCCTTTTACATGTTTTAAGTGACATAGGATTTTGATATAAGATGCAGTCAATAATAGATACATAACCTTTAACATCACAGGTTCCTCAATACAAATGATGCTAAATAAGCAATGTGTTTTCATGAGTTCATTACAGTGGAGAATGCAGCATGCCTCTGTGTCAATAACTTGTTCAATCAATATTCATTGACAATCCTTTATAATAGAGGATAAAATAGTGTGCCATTACACATTGAGGAAAAAACAGTGAGCAAAAGCAGACCCTGTTTTGCTCTAACAAGACGCTGTGTGTCCCTCAAATTCAGATATAAAGCCCCCACTGCCCATGGGACGATAATCAGAAATGGGGGTACATACATGTGCACATGCATACGCAAATGCACACACATGCACATGTATGTATGGTAGAACCCTGAAGCATAGTAGTGCTCATGATATTTTTAAGAATTAAAAATAAAAATTCTTTTTTCTTTGTAGCATGGTGTGATTTATTTATAGAAAACTATTTGTGAACTAGAAAATTTATAATCCCTAAGTCTTCACAAAACACTGGCACTGTTGAGTTTTCACACCCATTTTACTCACTGTTACCAAAAAGCACAGGAATATCCAAGCTCAGACATCTGGGCATCAGTCATTCTGAGCTCTGTCTTGTGTATCAGTCACAGGAAGGAAGGTCCCCTGAACATACAGAGGGGCTTTGCAGTGGATGTGGCACCTGAATATTTGAGGCTATTCTCTTTTCCTACCCTGACTTTTACACGTTTTAAGTGACACAGGAATCCACATATGGGTTCTGATATAAGATGCAGTCAACAATAGATACATAACCTTTAGCATCACATCTGCTTCTTTTTCATAAGTAACTGAGTATAGAGAGGAATGAACAATGGCTTGTCCGTGTTTCTTTCCCGGCACAATGCATTTCTGCTTTATCCTAAAGCATGATTCTTGTTCCCTATGTGAAAAACCATCCTTGCCAGCTCCCTCCTGTAGGAACTTCAGTCATTTCACTTAATTGTCCCCGTCAGTCGGGGGTATCTGTCTTTATGGCATGTAAGTAGCCTTTGAAGGAAGATTCCTGAACAAAGACTCTTATAATCTGTGTTCAGTGGCCTCCAGTGTTGAGTACCCTCTCACTCTAAAAATATCATTGTCAACCCTTCTTTTTCCATTGTGCTTGCACAACAACATCTGTCCCTACACATTCCTTTTTAAACAACAACCCTCAGGCAGATCTCAAAAGTCTTTTTAGCTACCAGCAGTCAGATCTTCTTTTTCTTCAAAAAAATTATTCACACTGGGTACTTCTTAGAGACTGTTTTTGACCGTTTGAGCATTTGTTCCTTCATCCTTTAATTGGAGTCCTTGTTTGAGCCCACATACCCTTCTTTTCATGCTAGTGGCATTATGCTATGACCTTAAGTCTGTTTTCCCGTATTTATTTATCCTTCTGAGGATTCTTTTAACTCCTCTTCCTTCATCCTTTGATCCCTTATGTTCTAACTCTTCCCCTAATCTCAAGTTCTGTGTTCTTGTGTTCTTTTTTTCTTATGCTGTGGTTCCAGCTACACTGGTCTGTTATTTTCATCCCCTTTAGTCATTTCCTCCATTAATTTCTCCACATTTCCCCCTCCACCTCCTTTCCGTCTTCTATAGATCAGATCAAACTATTTCTTCTGAAGGAAGTATTTTCTAACTCCTTTTTTTTTTCTTCAAGGTATTTTTTCCCTGCTGTTTTCTTACTGAAACCTCATTCATCCTATGCTCCATCGTAGCTGCTTCTCCTTTTGTCCATTGTCCTAGCTTGACATGAATGGTCTTTATTACCCCTCTCTCAGAAAAGCCCTGTCTCAATGCCATCCTCCTCTTCATCCCTGGGAGACTTCCCTGCCTTCTTTGGAGCAGATACTACTGCTTTCTTATTTCTCTTCCCTGTTTCATGTGAGATCCTTAAATCTGTCCCACTTATGTTGTCCCCACCTTCGTTATGGCATGTGCTTTACCAGTTTGCATAGGTGTAACTCTTTCCTCAAGAAGGGGACACATGGGTCCCTTTCTCCAGGAAGCATCACTGTGCACTTGCTCTCCACAAGCAAACTAATATTCTTTTCTGCATGTTCATTTTAAGTGGCTTGTGCATACACATACTCATGCATGCACACATACATACTTGAACAAGAGGTGTCCTATACCAGCTAAACCCCTCCTTTGACAAAGTGGCTAATCTCATTCTGACATTGCCAGTTTTATTTTAATTGTGTGCTGTACTACTTAAATTCTTAAACTCGACTGTCTGCTTTTAGCAGAAAGCTTTGAAAATGGGAGAAATCAAATTCTAAACAAGGTCACTATATTTTCTACATTCACTGCTTTGTTGCAGAGACACAGCAGCTTTACCCATGACTTACCAAACAGAATGTCACTGTTCTTTTTCTTCACTTTCAGTTCCCTTTCTCTTCCTGTTGTTTCTAAACTCAACACCCTTTACAGGTTTGAAGTCACTTGTTTTATGGAATTTGAAGACAACACATCCTCTTAGGTCATTTTAAGTGATTCAGTGACTAGGGTCCCTTCCTCAGACCACCTGTTAAAAAGCCATTTTCATTCTTTTAGCAGAAACAAACACACACACACACACACACACACACACACACACACTCACTACTTTGTAAATTTTAACATCTTCCTGATACAGAATTAGAGTAATAGCATATTAAAGCAATAAGCCTATCAATCATCTAGTTGAATTTCCTTCTTTATTCATTTCACACAGAAATAAAATCCTTCTTTCAAAATAATTTTAGACATTCCTACTGCCATTTCACAATCTTAATCATAAAACCAACTAGACAAACTAGCTGTGCTTCCTTTTCTATTTCTTCTCTGTTTTTTTTTCTCCTTTCTAATATAAGGACTTTAAAATTTTTCTTTTGAATAAATGCCTCCAGTTGTGACTGAAAAGTCAGAACAGACACTGGGTCTATGACTTGACACTGGGTCTTTGACACTTTATCTGCTATTTCAGATCAACTTCTCAGCTCGTGGCATCCACACAAGTTTCCTCTCACCATACTCTGGGCACTGAGCGAAAGAGATGGAAGAACATTCCTATTTGTATATGGGTTTTACTAGATGTTTCACTTTCATTTAATTTTTAATATATGAGGTTTAGATCAACCTAGAGTAAACTCTAGTATCAAGACAATCTCTTTTAATATGCACATCACTTTTGCATGGTTAATAAGGAATATGCTTTTGTTCCTTGCTTGGTAATTGAAAATTTGAAAGGGAAACTAGTAGTTCCTCAAGAAATCATGACTGAAAACTCATGACTGAACCCTAGTTCTCTAGGTATATACCACAGTTCTACTCCCCTAATGTTATTGAAGAGTCACAATTCTACTATTCTATTCTCTACCTTATGTGATAAATATTAGTAAATGATTTATACAGTTTTTACTTTGGCATGTGTGGCTATGTAATAAAGGAGAAATCAGAGAAGAAAATGGCAGAGAGCATTTATGCAATTTTACTGATGTTCTGGAAGATTATGGAGAAGTCAAAATTATATTTCAAAATAAAATGAGCAACTCTAAATATGTAGTTTTCCTTCATGTGTACAATGGGGTGAAATATATACTTTGGGGACTATTTCAACTATTTTCTATGAAATATACACTTAAAAGTCAAATGCAAAAACTCCATTGCATGTGATTCAATGAGATACATTAGAGCTAATATTAATCAAATGCTAACTTCAAGGTAGGCAACATTATGGGCATTTTTATGACCTACTTTATTAAATTTCTTCAATGGGTCTTTGCAACAGGTACTTTCATCATTCTCATTCTACAGATGAAGAAATTAAAAATAATAAACAGAATTACAATGGATAATGTCACAATAATTAATTGGCAAAAGTGGAATTAAAATCCAAAGAAATCTTGTTACCTTTAACCAATGATGCAGACTTTTTTAATACCAAAATTAGATATGTGTTATTGTTAAGTTTCCTCAGATATCAGAAATATTTTCTGCAATAAGACTAAAAGATTTTTTTGTGTACATGTTTAGTTATTTGTTTCTTGGTGTTTTGTTCTTGTTCATTATCATTTTTTCTAAGAGAAGATACATGGATTTTTAAAATGTGACTGCCTGGTGGGCATCTTTGATGTAAATGAATACACTGGCTAATAAATAATAATTATTAATGAATAATAGAGCTGACTTATGAAGTTCATCAAATTATGCAATGCACATGTATGAATATGTCACAATGCATTTTAATTTTATAAATAATGATAGGGCACCAAATGAAAAGGCAGATAAACAAATAGAAAGAATACCAATATAGGAAGGAGGTCAAGGGGAGGATTTGAGGGAAGGGAGTAGTTCTAGGGATTAAAATGGAGAAAACTATGCTACATGCATTTATTAATATACCAAAATGAACCTCACTATTACGTACAAGTATAATGCATTAAATATATTTAAATATTTAAAAATGGTAAAAATTCATTAAAGTAACTTGATATAGAAAGAATTACATTTGAAAAGGATCAGAAAAATATTTATACAAGTTAATAAATACTAATATGTCACAGGACTTTCTCTAAGAAATGTAGTAAATTAAGAGATTGCAAATATTTTATTTTGAACTACAGATTGACAATTTAGTAATAATTGGGATGTGTCAGTGGAGATAAATAAAACTTGAATTTTATAGGTGTTTAACATCTGAGTAACACACAGCATGCGATATCTGACAATAAAAATACTGTATGATTAATTAATCATTACAATTACAAATTTATTAAAATGTTTCAAGAATCCATTTTGAAGACACATGCAAAATACAATGCATTAAAAACTTCTAAAATGTATATTTTAGTAAAATACATATTTGCTGTTATAAATAAAAAGAGAATATACAGTTTTATATACATAGAGAACAAATTCCTACAACCATCATTCGCCATCTACTATGAAGAAAATGCAAAAATATTGAGTTACTACAGTTGAGTGCCCCTCTGTCATTTATCATAGCAATTCATTTAATTCTGTATGCTACTAACGTTGGATTTTTGCTTCCTTGAAGTACTAATGAACAATAAAATGGCTCATTTTATTAAATTTATCATGCAACATAACACATCAGAAACAGCATGCATGCTTTGCTTGTAAATAAGGGTAGCTGCAAAAAATTATGAGTTTTTCAGCACTACTATTATCATCAAATCAGAATTTCATACTTACAATCACTCTTTTAGAAAAAATTCTACTAGTCTAAATATTATCTGAAAAGCCATAGACATTCTGATAGCAGAGACAGGATACTGCTATTGCAAGCTTTACTGAGATGATTAACCCTGGTCATGTACAAACTATAGACAGCTATATAAATTCAATATCAATTATAATGAATAAGATTTTTCAAGAGAGGCATATTGGGCCTTTGGTGGTGACACTATAGCTGGCTTTTATCTTCATGGTTATCATGTTTCTATCCAATCAAATGTAGGTGATGCTAGTCACTTGGAGACATTGCCAATACTGAAGGGAAGGTACAGTAGTGACTTCTTAAAGTGTCAGCACCATTCTGACATGAAATATTACATTTGTGACTGAAAATGTAGGTAGCCTAGCTTAGAAGAGAGTCTATGAATTTGCAATTATTTGTTTAGTCTTTTTATTTTGGAATAGAAGAGAAAGGGATGGAAAGGAAATATTCTTGAAATTAAAATTACAGAAGGAAATATTGATATGAAGTAGAATTTAATGTACTTGGTATGAATTCACAGTAGAATGTCTAAATTTTAGTGCACAGTAGTAAGTTGAGAAACATATATACTGTATATTAAGGAAAATTATGCTAAAGTTGAATACAATTAAAACCATTTGGAGTTCCAAGAAAGACAATCTTCTATATGGAAAATCAGTTCAAGTCAAAGATTCTGAAAAAAAAAATGCAATTAACTGCAGTGCTTTTTATTGTTAAAAGCTATAAATCACTGTGGATTTTTATTTTCTTTGTAATGGTTGCAATGAACTCCAATCCCCACTCTGGACAGTTACATGTATCTTGGAGCAAATCCAGAAGCAGTAGATGAACCCCTAACTAACTGAGGTAATTATGATTATTTCTTTTGGAATGTATTTCTTAAAATCATGCTTAGTTTTCCTTCCAATTTTCATGACATGTTTATGGAAATCAAGTATAATTACTTAAGGTTTCCTTTCCCTGCCAACCAAATAATTTTTTGGTGGTATTTTGTACTAGTATTTGCATCTAAATGATGACAATTCAAAGAAATTGAGTATTAGCAGTGATCATATGACTGACTCTCTTGAATTCACATATTTTAATGCTACTATGAATAATATTTTATAAATAAATGCCAAGGTGGATACAGTTAATTTCTGACTACCAGAAAGGGAAAAATAACAGAAAATAGTATTGAATGCATTCTCACTTGACCATATTTAATGGCATACAATCAGGAAATGACAATCTTTCATGCCATGTGAATTTTCTCAATAGTGAAATAAATCCAATTTTTGATATCAGGTTGTAAAGGTTTTCACATTGCAAATCTGAGCATTAAGCATTAACTAATGAAAGGATGTTATAGTTTGTTAAAATATTCATATCTATGTAAAGTTCTTTTATATAAAAGGACAACTTTATATAAAAGAAATGGGTCATAATATTTTGAATGTCTTAATATTCAGAGGAAGAGTAATAGCTTTCTAAATATATGTATATATGATATTCCTATTTGTTGGGCTTTTCCTTTAACAATAGTTTCCAGCCCAAGGGCAAGACAGAACAGACATAAAGAATCTCAGCACCGCAATTTTAATTTCTGGCATTCACAGCATTTAGTAGTCAATGTCTCAAAGGAAAACAACTACTTTCATTTTTGCCTCCTGCAGCCACCCTGTCAGGGGAGAGGTCTGGGCTTAGAAAATGCAGCTCATTAAAATGAAAAATTTTCTCCGACTTTGATATTCACAGTTCACTGGGGACATACTACCTGTTCACTGAGCTATTTTGTCTGGAATAGGGATGCAACACAGCAGACTATACCTTAATTAAACTGCTTTAATCAAATTCATTAGTTCTCTAACGTTTATAAACCATGTTGAGTTATGATAGTGATTGTTTTATTTTATATTTTAAAAATTGTTGAGTTTTTTCTTTCCTTTACTTAATTGGTACATTGAGCATCAGCCAGAACAATACTTTCATCTGCTTCATCAATGTCTTACTGGCATGCAAGGTACATGCTCTTTGTATTTTCTTACAAACAGCTATTGCTGCTTTCAGATGAGTTTTGCTATCTAGTAAATCTATACACATTCAGTTTCAGAGTCATTATGTGAGCTCAGAGGGTTTGTCATTCAAAACTAAATTTTATAAAATAAAAAGTCTTAATGTTTTAATTACTTATTTTATCACCACATTGCCATTGGAGTAGAAAGTTTTAAAACATAATCATTCTCCCAGAAAAAGAGCTCACCATGACAATATACGATCACATTGACACATTAATTGGGCTGTAATTGTTTATTTTAGAGATATTGGCTTCAGGTTCTAAATACTTCTTCTAACTAACTTCTGGTAGGCAGGTTGCAAAGGGATCCTTGTGCTCCCTTGGAAATTTTTGTTCTCTCTTAATAGCTGTGAATAATTTTGGCTCTTTGGACTTCTGGCACTAAAGGACTTTAGTTTCTTCTATATTCCAGCAGAGATACTGGAAAATTGCAGACAAAGTTTAATGATCCCTAAAATTCTCACTTTGTATACAGATGTTCATTTATAAAATGATAGCCCATGTATTGCATACAAGTGCATTACATATTATTTCAGTGAAACTTTAATAAGTGTAGTAGGATTTTCAAAGTGAGTGAGGAACATGAATTTCTTAAATATTTGGTTAATCTACTTGACAATCCACAGAGAAAAGGTTAATGTTAGCACAAGTTCAAGAAGTATGTATTTTGCACTGCATAGACTTACTGTTTGCAGGAAAACACCTGTACAATAATAATTCATCTTGATTTAGCTATTAAGCTTGTATTGAATCTGTTGCAGATATTTACATAGTGTGTCAAGATCTGTAAAGTATCTCAAATGTTCTGGAAAGAGAACAAATATCAGAGAAGGTGAGTAGTTGAAGATAAAGGTAAAAGTTGGTATAGGTCAGGCTACAAAATAGAGTGACAGCAAGGTTAAGGACCTTATCATTTTTAGCTATACTGAATCACTGAATATTCCTAAATAGAAGGTTGGTATAATTTAAGAAATATTTTAGGAGCAATATTTTGGTGCACAGATTGGGTTATGGTACACAGAATGGGTTAGAAGATGAAAAATTAAAGGACACAAATTTCAGGGAATAATAAATATTTTAATGTGAAGTAACTGGAGTCTATATGGAAACATATGGGAGGAATGGATGAAGGTAGAGGATATTTTCAAGGAAAAGAATCTAAATGATTTAAAACTCAGAACTAAAGATCTGAAAAAAGATGGTGGCCAGATGTAAAAATGTGGAAGGTAGATAGATATGCAATAGAAATAGATGCCATAGGTAAGAACTGTAGGAGGAGAATAGAAAAGGAAGAAAAAGATCAGGAATTAATTCTGGAAGTAGAACTACTTCCAGAAAGGGTGGTAAGAAGAAACATGGAGTTGGGGAGAGAGCTGGTCATCAATAAGCATAGGATGAAATCTAGAAAAATGTAGCATCTTCAGTAAGGCGAAGAAAGGAGCTTCAATAGGAAGACCTCATGATTCTCCTGCCTGCCCATTTCATCACTTTAGTGCATGACTTTTGTAATTGTGTTGAAAGTGGCTACTGTAACACTGGGCATTGTGTTTGTATCACATAAAACAAGAAGGGAAACAGGCAAAAATAGAAGGAAGGATCTTTAATACCATATTTCATCCAGAACTCTGTCATCCCAATTTCAAAAAAAATATGAAAAGATGAATTCTTCAGATTTCTAGTTTTCTAAAATGGTGATATGTAAAGAAAGGTAAATTGCAAGACTGGAGATACTTGTTTTATCTACAGGTGGATTCCAATTGCCAGGAAGAATACCCAAAACATAGTAAATGGTCAATATATGATAAATTCAAGGAAAAATGGAGACTATGACAGTAAAGGACTGAGAGTAGCTAAGGAAACAGTATAGAAAAAATTAACAAGATGATGTTTAAGAGAGTCAGATTTCTTTTCAAGATTTTTTTTTACTGAAATTAAAGCAATTAAAAGAGTATGGTTATGTCTGATTGTTTAATGAACACAATAAATAAAATATGTCCACACAAATATGAGAATTTGGTGTATAACAGGGTGTAGCATTTTGTGTCAAGCAAATGATATTGGGACAATTGACCATCTATACTGGAAAAAGTAAAATAAGATGTCTACATCAAACCATATATTAAAAATAAATCAAATCATGCTAAGGACATCAATAGAAAAATAAAATTTTAAGCTCTTGGAGGGATATCTAAAATGATATCATTGTTACCTTGGGATAATAAAAATTACTAAATAACATGAATAAATTAAATATGAAGGGTAATGCTAAAGGGTAATGCTGATATATTCAACCACATTAAAACAAAAACTTCTTGAAACAATTAAAAGATGAGCTATAAACTTTATGAATATTATTTACGTGTGGTATACACAAAAGAAGACAAATAGGAAAGGTACTTATAAAGAATAAAACCTCATTATCTCAGAGGGAGTGAGGAGGAATGAATAATAGGAGTATAAGAAGCAGTAAGAAAATTTCAACCTTTTCTTCATATTTTATTGGTTCATATTAACTATACATACCATTAGGATTAATTTTGACATAATTATCAATATGTGGAATATAATTTGCTCCAATTCTATCTCCAGCACTTTTCCTTATCCTCCCCATCCTTACTCCCCCATTCCTTTTCCTCTACTCCACTGATTTTGTGGCTATTTACATACATACATATAGATAGATTTTTTAAAATTAGCATCTGGTGGATGTACATGATGATTAGATTCACTGTGGTACATAGGAAAGTTAGGTCAGATTCATTTCACTCTTTTTCCACCTTTTTATACTATTGCATTTTCATAAAAGTGAAGATAAGAAGTAGCTATGACAAAAGTCAACACCTGCCATTTCTGTGAGGGGAGCATATGGGTTGTTATTTTGTGTGGTATTCTATTTGAGAAAATATTTCATGTGAATTCAATTCTGGTTACCTAACAAACTGTACTATCTGTCTTGTAGGGAATGAAATACAGGAAGCTGGATTTGGAAGCAAGGGGATCACATAACTTTCAGAGGCTGAAAATAGAAGAGGCAGAAAAGGAAGAGTAGGGGAGAAGGAAGAGAAAGGAAAGAATATAGATAAGGATAGTCAGGAAATATGGTGTCAATGACAGCTAATTTGTCAAATTTGAGGGAATAATGGACTCTCCAAACACTGATGTATCAAGTGAGAAATAAGATAACTATTAAATTCTAAGATATGGGAAGTAAGCTTGACAAAGGGGAATTGGTAAGAATGGAAGATACCTTAAAATGATACATTATGCTACAATTGTATACAGATAGTATGATAAAATTTCAGGGGGAAAAGTTAGTTATTTTTGGAGAGCTATGAAAACTATAAGGCAAATTCCCTGAGACCACAAGAGTGGATATGATTCAGCACACAAAGAATAATGTTCCTTCTATCCATTGTGAAAGGGGTCAAGATGGTATGAGCACAAATGTTGGTACCTGGTAAATATCATCCCATGGAATCATAATACACACAAATTCCTTTCCATTAATATGAGATGCAGGAATAACAGTGTTTTATCCTCATTTTGAATTACTTGCCATTGTATACAACTGGATTGCAAACGTGAGAAAGTGAAATCATAGAGAATAAACATTTTGGCATTGTCTTCTTTCTACTGGAAATAGATAGCATTTCCATTCCATATTTTTAATATATTCAGTTATATTTTATTGTATCCAATATTCTATATTTCTCACATCATCACATATTATAGCAAAATTTATTGTTAAAGTTTATCATGTACACTTTCAGTAACTGCTACTCTCAACGGCATCAAACCCAGCATCGTATAATATCTCCATAGTGCCTTCAATATCATTTTGGGTTAAGAGCTCCCTGGGCTCAGTGCCAATGTAAAAATGTTTGGGCCCTGGGGAATATGTGAATGTTGAAAGTACACTATCCCCTACCCTCCTTATTTCATTTCATTCAACTCTCACTCCACAATGAGAAATGTACACTACATTAAATGTAATAAATTCTATATAGAAATACTTTTATATTCCTTAAAACAAGGTATCATTTAGGTAAAAAGAGAAGATTCTGGATGCATATTCCAACTCCCCAATTGGTCCAACTCATTAGACTTATGTTTGAAAAGATTCTGATGTTTCTTCTGATAATTTTTAAGTGGTATTATTTTGAACCTAGAGACAAGAATCATAGCTTTTTTTTTAAGTGACTTAATGTTGCAGAACTTTAGAAGCTGAAGGGGATTTAGAGATATAATTCCCTTTTTTTCAAATGAAGAAATTAAGTCAATTTTATGAAGCTAAATGATTTGCCAATATTAAATAACTGAGTGAGTGAAACAGCACAGATACAAAATATAACTTCTTATTTAAGCAAGCTTTTATTTCAGTCCATTTTTTATTAGTTCATTATGATCTAGACTCCACATTGTAAATATATGTGCTATTTGTCACCAGCCACAGAATTTATAAGTCATCTGCACTGATACCAGTTGACTCAGGTCAGTATTTCTCAAATATGTTCAATGCAAGCACACTTCTGAAGAGTGCAAAATTTCCCCCAGCACTGGAGAATCTAACACACCTCTGGGCAGTGGGGTCAACCTCCCCTATTTCCATTCCTAACTGCTCAGAGAAGCACTTCCTTTATCTTTTGACAAAATTTTGAGGAATTTAACTTTCTAGTTATTCTTTCAGAAATTATTATACAGTTAAACATGCTTTATCAAATTACACATGTCATTAACTTACTCTCACAGTTATATGTAAACCTTCAACTCAGCCCCAACACATATTCATGCATGTGTGTGTGGGCACACACACACACACACACAAACACACACACACACACACACACACACACCCCTCTGTGAATCTCATCTCTAATATAATTTGATCTCTAAGGTTAAAACTCCTAGAGTGAAAAATCGAAATGTTTTAACTTATTTGTTAAAGGACACAATGAAAATACCTCATTCAATTGTGTACTTATAAAAAAACAATGTTGAATATGTAGTGTTTAATGAGATTCTTATTCTTTACATTAGCATTTTTGTAATTTGTATTTAATGAAAGCTTTAAAAAAGACCTGCCTGTCATTTTTAAGTCTTGAAAATAAAATTTGTTCACTAATCACCTAATATCTTAGAAATATAATAATCAAACAAAGCTTAGAATAAAAATTCTAATGCACTTCAATTTAAATGAACCTTTGTTAACAAAGAAAACATTTTTAAATGGATGTTTACTTCTGAACATGACAGAATAGTCTACCCAATATTATTCAGAAGAGCTTTTTGAGGACCTCATGAACTGTCACAGTTGTAGATGGATGTGTCTGCCATCAATTTCCTACAATAATCCAAATACTGTATTTTCTAAGTATTAAGTTTAAAGCTTCTTATCTTAATTGTTTGTTCATCAGTAAAACAGTTCAATACACAATTTCTCATTTATCACTTACAAATTGAAAGCAAATAGCTTAGTGGGAGTTTAGGAAAAGTAAAACTCTTTAAAGAGACTGCCCTGAAGTCCTCTCTTCAGTGTTCACATATTGAGATTCCTTAATTCAACTCCCTAATTAGTAATAATAATAAAAATAATAATGATAAATAACAATTGTTCATTTTCAAAGCATTGTTATCTAATAGAATCTCCATCAGGGATGGGAATATTCTCCATATGTCATGCAATGCTATTATTCCCTACTGCCATTCAATACTAATTAAATGTGGCTACTGAGCACATGTGATGTGGCTAGTATGACTGAAAAACTAATTTTAATTTAACAATCACATTTTCCTTATGGCTACTGTATTAGAAAAAAATCTCTAAAGCATAAATTCCTTATTTTGAAACTGAAAAAATGGGATTTTATGGTCAATTTTCTTTTGTCATAACTAATTTAATAAATATTTACTTGAGAGAGAGAAGTTGAGGAGACATTAGAAAAAAAGATTTTCTGTTGACCTGAAAATTTCTGCAAAATCATTCAGTAAATGTATATTTGTATGTACATATTATTCAAAAATATATGCATATATACTGTCATATATAATACATGATATGACCGTGTATATATATATGTATATATATATATGTGTATGTATTTAAATTTATTCAGTGGTTCCCAACATGCTATAAGTAGAAAATTTCCACCCTATATGAAATATAGTCAATCTCTTGACATCTTGATAATTTTTTCTAAAATGCCATTTTGTTTTCTTATTTCATTTCCCCTTTCTGTTTAGAAAACCAAAATTCTGCAAGAAGCAATATGCAAACTTTTTAGGATGTCCAACAAGCTAGTGAAAAAATAAAACTAAATGCAAGCAAATACTCTGCTCCAGTAGTTTATTTGCCCAATCTAAATATTTTGTAGAATTTCTCCTTCTGAATCTTTTATGTACTATTTTTGTTTTTCCATTTTAATTAAATGCTGCTCACTCAATCCAGATGAATCTCTCTGAGAGGGAAAACAAACAAACAAACATAAAACCCCTCTTTTCTTTAAAATCTAATAGCACTCATTATGTTTACAGAATATCCTGGTCATTGGTAACCTGAAGGTCTCTTCCTTCTAACTGCTCCTGCTATTCCAGACAATACCTTAATCACTAATTGTTAGTGTATCTTCCAAATTTGAATATATTACTTCCCTTACTTAGTACTCTCTTGCTGCCTGTGATGGACTTGAATGGACTACATCTTATGTTCCATTTTATGTCTAATATAAATCTAGTCATTGAACATGTACAAAAAGTATCTTTGAGTTTATAAGACACTTCTATTTTTCAAAGACCTCAACAAACACTCTCCAAAAATGACCTGTCTTTAAATGCATACTCTTCTTTTGCTTCAACTCTAAATGCTTTGTGCTATAAGGTTACTCTTATTTTTTCCTTGAGACAAAAATAGGTGAACCTGACTACTTAAAAAATAATTCTTAAATTTTAATTTTTAGAAACTGCTGGGTGTTAGGAATATAGCTCAATGATAGATTGCTTGCCTAAAATGCACTAAGCTCTGAATTCAATCCCCAGTGTTAAAAAAAAAAGATCAAATGAAATGAAACACTTGGATTAAATGTTTTTATTCCATCAAAATTCCTATTTTAATATTCTAACTTCCAAAGTGATGGTACTTAGAGGTAGTTTGGGAGTATCGTGATTAGATTATGATGGTGGAGCCGATTAGAGCCATAATATACAGAAAAAAAGAGAGAACTAGTTAGTCCCCTCCAACATGTGAGAACATAGTGAAAATACTGCCTTCAGTGGAAATATTGCCCTCTATGAGCCAGAAAGTATACAATCACCAGAAATTGAATCTACTAGCACTTCAAACTTGAACTTTCCAGCCCCCAGTGATGAATACATTTCTGTTGTTTATTAGCCACTCAGTTTATGGAATTTTGTTGTAGACTGTCCAGACCATCAAAGACAGACAGATCCAGCTCTCATAATTTTTATTATTATGAAAATGATCCTCTCCCTCTCTTTCTTTCAGCTAAATTATCCCAGTTCCTTACCAGACCTTAAGTTTTCACCTAGTTATGTAAAATTTTAGCCATTTCAACAGGATGGCTTTGAATCACATCTAAGGAAACTTTAACAGAACATAATTCACAATAGAAAAGGAAAGGGATATATGGAAGGGAGTATCCCTATCCTCAGCAATTTGACACCAGAAATTATAAGGCTAATCTCATTGCTGGTCACCTTAAAAGAAAAATGAAACAAAGGAAACTCAATTTCTTTCCTTTCAACAAGAATGTAGAAACAATAGGTTAAGTCAGACTTGTAGGATTTTAAACACAGTAGTGAAGAGTATTTTATATAACTTAAGTTTTTATATGAAAGAATACAAAGATTCCCTCAATGGAAATGGCAGCAAAACAGTTTATAGAAAGAAACCAGCTGGTCTACAAAACATAAGAGCCATTAGTTATTGGAATTTTACCATGTTTACTTCCAAACATTTCTAGTTTCTGACATCTCCAAGAGATTTAGCAAATATCTTAAACAGGGTAAGTTGATTACTCAGAGGGTTTGCAGTCATAGGAAAGTAATCCAGAGATAAACTGGGATAAGAGATATTTTGTTCAGTGGAATGAAAGGACCAGTTTTAAAGAGATACCACAAATATTGCAAAATAGTACCATAGTTAAATTTTGTATATGTGTTACATAGAATTTTAGTGTAGCAGAATTTGTCACCTCAAATATGCCATTTTGACACAAGGATTATTTTGAGCTGAAAGTAATTGAGAAAAAGCAGATACAAGAAAAAACTATGTTGTACCTCGATTTGCCTAAAAACAAGGCTTAAATTTATAAAGGGGTCTCTGCTCTCTACCAGGAAGGACAGAAATTAATCTCTTTAGAAAACTCTAGACCCTTATTAACCAAGAGATATCACCACAGACTTTACTAACTAGTCATTTTCTTCCATTAGTTCTCCCATTTATTTACCTTCCTACAATATGCCACCCTAGAAACTCTCTTTTTCCTTTGTCATATTGCTTTTCTACAAAGTTATTGCTCTTTTTTGGGGATGCTGTATAAACCCATGTTCTCACCATTCCTGGGAGTAATTCATCTCTGTTTGCTCCTTTGTGGAAGTGCAACGCATGTGCCAGTAAACTTCTCTTTGTTTCTCTCTTATTAATTTGGTTTTTGTTAGTCTAATTTATAGGGTTCCTGTCAGAGAACCCAGAATGGGTAGAAGAAAAAGGTTTCTTCACTCTCTGCAGAATAAACACATTTATAAACATTCATGTTTAAAATGGCATAAACAGCATAGACTATCTGAGAGAATATAAACATCATTATTGATCTTGCATTTTAATAGTTTTATTAGATAAGTTATAGGAATATATGTGTCGACAGCACACGTCTATGTTGATCTTCAATGACACAGTAGAAGTCACCTTTGTGTCCAAAGGTAAAGTGAAGATGCCCCTCTCCACTTCCCTGTTTCTAGGACTCCTCTTTCATTGGACAGCCCCAGGACTGTACAGTCTCCAAGGCACTGCCATTCTGGACATACTTCATATTAATTAATCATTGGTTCCTGTCACTTCTGTACCTGAATACCTTTTATATTAATTTCCTCCATTACTTATACATCGTCAACTCTTTCTAGTTCAGCTCATTATCTTTCAAGGTTCTTGGTGATTTATTTGTGTCTGACAACATCATCTATACACAACCTTCAAAATGGTGATTTTAAAATAAAATACGATCATGTCACTCTTTTTCTTAAACCTCCAATGATTCCACATCATTCAAAAGTTGGAATTCAAATATTTTAATTGTATATAGTAATCCTCAGCTCTTGGCACATATGAAACAACCCTCATGATTCCAACAAATTTGTTAAAGTTCTAATTATAAGATTTTTTTTCCTTCTTTCATCCCTTTGCTTATGTTCTTTACCTCTTATTTTCTGAAAAACACTTTACTATAGATCTTTTAACACTCTTCACAAAAGGTATGGAATATTTTAACAATCTGATCTTCTACTTCCCAAGAAATATGGAAAACTTCTTCCTTTCATTGAATGGAAGGTATGAATAGAAAACATCTAAGATTATTTTTGCTATTATTTTATCTCTAGTAGGAGTAAACTTTGAAATTAAAATTGTCAAGTAAATAATGAAATTCTTAAAACTACCGATTGTGATATGAGATGGTGAAGAAGAAGAAAAGATAACAAAACCTAAATACTTTCACATGTCTGTTCTTTAGCCCTTTTAAGTTGTCTTAATACCTTCAATTTTACATTTGAAGAACTACTGTATAAACAAAATCTACATGGTCAAAACTCCAATGTAAAATGCAAATTAAGAAACAAAGTTTTCACAACAAAATGTAAAGGTCTCTTACTGGGGAACGCTCTTGGGAATAACACCTGTGGATGATGAGAAAGCAGGATTGGACAGAGAGGAATGAAATTCAAAACTGTAATAATAGAGGCTT
Organism: Glaucomys volans; assembly: GCA_020662805.1. Lineage (NCBI taxonomy): Eukaryota > Metazoa > Chordata > Mammalia > Rodentia > Sciuridae > Glaucomys > Glaucomys volans. The sequence goes on along the minus strand of JAJEJO010004509.1, from coordinate 374,773 downwards.
CTGCTGACCCTACAGGAAGCTCTGGCACTGGGGCGGCCTTTGCAAGTGTTCCAACTTGAGGCAGGGAAGGAGGCTTGAGATGCCCAGGAGATGTAGTCCTTGGATGTAGTCTGCTCCTGAAGAGGAGGGTGGCCTTGAGTCAGAAGGCTCTTGCCAGAAGTAAAGTGTCCTCACAAAATGATATATTGAATTTCTAACTTCCTGTACCTGTGAATGTAATCTTATTTGGAAATGAAATCTATTCAGATACAATCAAGTTAAGATTACCTAATAGTGGCCATAATAAATAAGGGTGTTCCCTAACCCAATGACTGAAATTCTTATAAAATTGGAGAAATTTTGACCTCTACACATGGGTGAGTCCCAAGTGAAGACAGAAGCAGAGATTGGAGTGATGCATTTGGGTGTCAAATAATGCCAATAACTGCTGGGAACCATTAGAAAGACGTAAGGAAGGATCTTTCCTTACCTGTCAGAAAGGACTGTACTAACCAACACCTTGATTTTGAAATCTAGAATTGTAGGATAATAAGAGAATACATGTCTGGTGTTTTAAACCCTAGTTTGTGGAATTCTGCTTTGGCAGTATTAGAAAACTAACACTAACAGGTTCTTTTTGCCTGGAGGCAGTTCCTGGAAGGTCTTATGTAAGACAGCCCCAAAAATGTGGTGGCTGGGGAAATGAGTCAGAGTCTGCATGCTGATTGAGGGCATTTCCTTCAGTATCCTCTTCAGCAGTTGTTCTCTAACTTTTGGGTGTTAAAAGATATTCTGTCTCTTAATGGTCTAAAAATTATTTTAAAAACCTAAGAACTTTTGTTTATGTGCTTTTTGCTCTCAAATATAACATTTATTTTCAGTGCATTTTGTTTGTTTTTAGAGTAAAATATTATATTCCACAATAAGTTTTCAATGAAATTTAACTTAGAAAAGATCTTTGCAGAAAATTTTCAAATATTAAAGCAAAATAGGACAGTAAGATTTTCTTATTTGTGTTTCCACATTTTTGTAAGGAAAATATGAAGGGTTCAAAAATACAGTTTTGCTAGATAGAGGTTGTCAAACTATGGCCCATGGCCAAATTCAGCCTGCTGCCTGTTAGAAAGGTCCAAAAGCTGAGAATGGTTTTTACATTTTTAAGTGATTGAAAAATACATCAAAAGAATGGTTGTATTCCATGACATACATATCTTATATGAAAGAAAAATATCAATGTCCACAGATAAAGTTTGATTCAAACATTACTACATTCATTTGTTCACATATGGAACAATGCTGCTTACCATTTCAGGGTACAATACTGTGGTTGAGTGGCTGTGACAGACTATATAACCCCATAATGTCAAAAATGTTTATCATCTGACATTTTACAGAAAGTTTTTCACCTTTGTGTTAGGCAAATTCAAGGTCATAGGAAGTAAGAGTTCAATTGAAGTATTGAAAAGAAACAATTATTGTCTGAAAAAATGTGCATATATATATAGATATATTTCTAACACTTTAGAAATTTCTAGAAGATATAAGAATACACATTCCATTGACCATTGAAGTGATATCATCACATATTATGAATCCTCTAGAATAAACTACTATATACTAATGAGAAAGTGAGAATAAAAGATCCAGATAACATCTAAGTATTGTTATGAAAGTAGTTTAATTTCACACACCTTTCAGAGGGTCTCAGGGATTCATTGGGTTTCCTAGTTAACACTTAAGAACCACTAACTATTAGTAAACACATGGATTTTTCTTTAAATTATCAGAATATTTAAAGGGATTATCTCCTGATACAGGATTGGAGGAGTAACTTGATCTTTATAACTTGGTTTTAGTCTTTCTTGTGAGTGGATGACTCATATTCATTTTTGATTCAGGTCCATGGAGACAGAACAAGAGAAGATTTCTGGTTTTGAAGGATCTAAATCATTTCTTTCTTTTTTTTAAGACATCAAGATTCTTTTTATTAAAAATGTGAAGAAAACTAACAGATAAAAGGTGATTTCTAAAAATGAACTATATATAGGCACATATGTAAATATATGTAATATCTGTGTGTATGTTTTTATTTCTCTATCCATTGATTATCACATTTTTTTTTCTCGTTTTTATTAGAGCTTCATCGTTACACATAGTAGTTGGGTTCTTCCCAGAAACTCATGCATGGAATTTGATTTCAGTTCATGATCCCCTTTTCCCTTTCCCTTTTCCCCCAGTCCTCCTTCCCTCCCTGGGTCTCCTTCCTCTACTCTACTAGACTTCCTTTCACTTATCTATTTATTTGTATTTGATTGGTTCTTTTTACTTATACATAAGGGTGAAAATCCCTGTGGTATATTTTTACATTCACATGACATGATTTTTTAAGAATTCCTTCTGCATTGCCTCCCCTTACCCATCCTTCCACTCCACTCTCAATCTTTTTCCTCTATAGTAATGATCTTCCCTTTACCCTTTATTAGGATTTTCAATGTGCCTAAACTTACAGAATTTTTCACTTTTGGGTAAATAAATATCAATTTTTTATTTATGTAAAATATGAAGTGGAATAAATTTTATATATGATTTATAAGGGTAATTGGAAGGTTAGAATTCAGAAATGAGAACCTTTTATTTTTTCATGAGTCATTTAATTGTAAAATGCCATTTATATTAGCCCTTTGTCCTCTTAAAAGGGCCTTGATTAATAATAAGGCAATTTGAGACTGAGGTCTTTACTTTTGAACTTAAGAGGTGACCAAAAACCATTATAGCTAGGACTTCTACTTTAGTAGAGATAAATTGAACAGAAAGACCCTGAAGAGTCTTAGCTCAAAGTTGTGAGAGGGCAGAGGTCCCCGGGATCCCTGCAATTTAAGCAGCATAGCATTGTTGATCTGTAATCTGAGAAGCATCTGAGGAAGCTAATGGGATCTAGGGAGAAAATAACTCATGTGTAATATGATTACATGGCAAAGGTGAATAAAAATATGCCTTTGTGATTGGTTTTATCTAGGAAAGCAATCCTGACTCAGACTTGAGAGACCAGGATTCTCCACCCCATACACTGGCATTTCCTGGACGAACACATTTTCCCAACTCTGCTCCCAACACACTCCCTCACATGACTGTAGGCTTCACCCATTTGTGCTTGTGGAAAAGGATATTCCCTCAACATTTCTATTAAAAGTTTACTCCTACTCTTGGTCATTGGTTCACAAAGGTAAAAATGAGCATTGAAAATGCATTTAGAACAAAAAGGCGAATATCTTTTTTATTAATGGGTGCTATGGTTTAGATATGGGCTAAGAGTTTCCTCCAGAGATCCATGTATTTAAGCTTGGTGCTCAGGGTTGTGGTATTAAGGTGGTGTGACTGTTGAGAGGCAGGTCATTGGATAAGGTTCTTAGGTCACTGGGGGTGCTGCCCTGGGAAGGGAACACTGCCTTCCTGAAGCAAGTTCTCTTGAGAGTGAATTGTTATAAAATCCTGAGTCTGAGCCCTGTTTGGCTTTCTCTCTCTCTCTCTCTCTCTCTCTCTCTCTCTCTCTCTCTCTCTTTTTTACTTCCTGTGTGGTAAAATGATTACTACCTTTTATATACATTCCTACCATTGTGATCTGCCAGGAGGTCTTCACCAGAGTCAAGAGGATGCATGCCCTTGAATCTCCATATCTGTGAGCTAAATAAACTTGTTTTTCAAAAGTGGCCTGTCTCAAGTATTTTGTATTACCAAACAGACTAACACAGAAGAAGATACAAATCATTAAATTATGTTCTTTTATATTCTGAGACTCAATTCATGGTACCAGACCTGACAAATATATTGTTTTATTAATTTACATAGCAAGACACAAATAGCCTCAAACAACATGGACATGAATAAAATTTAATATAAAAACACATGATATTAAAATATTATCACTAAAGTTATATCGTTATACCTAACAAAATGTTTCTCTATTTCAAATTGATGACTTACTCAAAATTTAATTTCTATTCTAATATATGATAATTATGATTATCACTTACCTTATTATATTTACACACAAACTATAGGTCAGATCATTTCAATATATTATACACAAGTTTTATTCAGTTCTACAGCAACCCAATTTTATATAAGCTTAGATATGCACAATATTATCAAAGTACTGGTAGCTTTTCATAAACCTAATTGATAAAGTCTACAAAAATTAAAATAATACTGCACCTGGTGGCCCAAGCCTATAATCCCAGTGGCTCAGGAGGCTGAGACAGGAGGATCACAAGTTCAAAGCCAGCCTCAGCAATGGTGAGGCACTAAGAAACTCAGTGAGACTCTGTTTCTAAATAAAATACAAAATAGGGCTGGAATGTGGCTTGGTGGTTGACCGCCACTAAAATAACCCCCCAAAAAAAAAAAAAAAAAAAAAAAAAAAAACTTCAAATAATATTTTCCTACTAAAAAGGAAATGAAAATTACATTTTTATTTTAAGGTATAATGTTCTCCTGGTCTTTTTTGTGCCTGAAGTTTCATGAAATTGGGAGCTATTCTATTAAAATCATGAAAAAAAAATTCTGTAACTAAGAATATAAGTAGCCAATTAATAATATAAAAGAACAAGTTCAATATTTAAATGGTTTTATTTGATGAGATAATTCATATTCTCCCTTGCTTACCCTTTTAAAATCTTAAATGAAACATACTTAAAGATTGAAGATGCATATTTTAAAGACAGATATATTCAATATTGCAAGTTAATTTTGTAATTGCTAAATATGACTAATCTGTGGAATTGCTTTACTTTGATACCTGAATCATAAGTTACTAAAACAAGCTTAATGGCTGGTCCACACCAAATATTATGCAACTTTTCTTAAAAATCAGTTGACAGACTAAATTTTCTGTTTTTATAAGATTAGGATATTTTGACAAGTTCAGGATCTAACAAATAAGCCACAATTCTATTATGAAGAGAAACAGATCTCTACCAAACTTAAGAAAACATGGGATATCATCCACATCACTTTAGAATATGTTCTACTTATATTTATTATAATATTAGGAATGCAACAAATTCAACTTTTTTCCACAACCGTGTGGGTCAGTTTGATGATGCTAACCTACCAGAGTTTTCAAAGAGGTATTATACTGTCGTTGTTGAAGTACAGCAATTTAGAAATATTAGGGGATTTTTTAAGGGACTTGTTTATTGCCTCTGTATCTTTAAAGAATTACTAAAGAAGTTCCTTTAGAATCACCTAAAACTATGGTTTTAGGTAATGGATTTCAAAAATCCTATAACTCATGACTAATGACAATGTTTTGATATATGAAATCTTTTTAAAAAATATTTATATTTAATTTAATCATCAGATGACATTAAAAATGACAATGGGAGGATGTACCACAAATAAGGCCATTCCTTGAATAAATATTTGGAATGGCAGAGGAAAAGGGATTCTAAAGCTAGTTACCATAATAAATAAAAGAAATGCCTGTACGCTTTATACAAAGTGATTCTACACTTTATCAAAGTGAAACTCTGAACATCAAGCCCCAGAATTAATCAAAGTGGCTACAAAGCATTTCAACAGAAGCCGAAGTCTGACAAAGATGAATTGTGCTAAGAAGAGCTGCTTCCAATTTTAGAAGGAAAAAATTACACAGTCACCTTAACGAAGAAAAAGGGTGATGTGCAGAAAACTTGGTAAGCCTCTACACTCACAACTTCCTTGACAATCTTGCTTACTGAAAATATGTCCATCTGAGTTCCTAGGTTCCACATCAAAGCTGAAATTGTTATGGAATGAAAACTTCCAGCCAGTAAGTTTTACAATGATGTAATTAATGAACTGAATGTATGCGTCCCCTCACCCCAGTTTATTTGTGGAAGCCCTAACCCCAGGTGGCTGTATTTGAAATAAGGAAGTTATTAAGGTTAAATGAAGGTGTAAAGTCAGGAATCTGATCTGATAGGATTAGTGACCTAACAGAGAGAACCAGAGTGCTCTCTCTTCCTTCCTCTTCACAGATATATAAAGAAAGGTTATGAACACATAGTAAGGCAGCTGTAACAACCCAGGGAGTGAGAACTCAGCAGACATGCACCCTCCTAGTACCTTGATGTAGGACTTGGTTCCTAGAAAGGTGAGAAAATGAATTTCTGTTGTCTAAGATGCCAGTTATCTTAATGCTTTGTTATAGCAATATGGACTAAGAAATGTGCATACCACATACTGCTATCTTACCATGCATGCCTCATGGAACAGAAATACTAATTATTATGTAGCTACAAAACCAGTGATAATCCTACAAGTGTCAACTGAGGTAGAAACAGGATGATAAGGATATACCTATTCTAGAAATTCAGTAGATTGGGAGTCAAATAGAAGGGATAAAGAGAAGTTGTATATTATACTTAATATTGCCTTAGCACGCACAAAACCAGAGAGACTCTGCCTTCTGTTTGTCATCTCTGCCATACTTCCCACCTTCCTCATCACTATGCATGATTTTGGCTAGATGATTCAATGATAATTGTATAATTAATAGGAGCAAATATTTACAAATACTTTGAATTTTATAAATATTTTTGTTTTAAAACTCACATATATCAAATTAAGCAAATTTATATCAAAAGTACAAAGAACACTTCTGTTCCTCCTGAAATAGCCATCATATAGGTATATAAGTCACTCACTCCAAGTTTTCATTCACTCAGCTATTCTGCAGTGGGGGGGCTGGAATTCTAGGCTTTACCATAAAATTACTGAACATCTTCATATGGGTAAGAAACAAAATTATATTTTTTCCTTAGGCAAAAAAATCATGTAAACCTACTACAATTTATTCTAAAATGATAACAATATGCAAGTACTACAAGAACAAATTCTGTAACAGACCAAAAGGATCAAGCCCTGTATACTAGTGCAAAGCGAGCTTAACAGAGGAGTTGACACTTCAGTTTAGTTGTGAAGCATGGATAGGATCTTACCACATGCAGAAAGAGTTAAAGTAGGAGCTTTCTTGGGAGAGACACAAATTAATACAAAACTATGGATTTCTTAAAGAAAATGGCATGTTTGTTGAATGAAGAGTAGTCTGGCATGAATAGATTTTTAAGGGTCATGGAGCAGACAGGCAAGACATGGATTTGAAAGTGAATAGGGTGGGCATTTGGGGAAAAATGTTAATGTACCAACATAGAAGTTTGTACTTTTTAACTGTATATCATGGAGTCTTGGGCCAGGAGGTAATGTGGCCTGATACATTTTAGAATAATGCTAGCAGCAGTGTAGAGAAGGAAATGGAACAAGAAGCAATAAACATGGGGTTTTTCAATTAGGGAACTATTAGAAAATGAGAGGGAGTGAAGTTGAAATCTGGCATGAGAACAGTGATGAAAGTTTAGTATTTAAACAATAGAAATATTCACAGAAAGAATATTTAGCAATGATTCAAAATTACAGCCAAGGAAATAGCAAAAAAAAAATGGGTTTGAATTATTTTTATCCATTAGCTCTACTTAAACTTAAGAATAATAATAAATGAAAATAAAATTTGCATATATCTATATATATAATGGTTTAAAATTTTAGATATTTGCCTGGGGAAAATAGTCTTCTGTTGAACAGTTTTAGAGACATATTCAAAAATCAGTGCTTTTCTGAAAATTCTTTCAGGATTTTAGTCCTAAAACCAAAATTAAAAGGATAAAGAGACAAGTAACTACCTACAAGTGCCTTATGAAGTATCTCCTAATGAAAAATTATGTTCCTGATAAAGAAAAAAATAAATGCAATTATAAAATAAGTGAACTCCTTCTGTTTGATTTCAATACATTTTTGTACAACATATGTTTCAAATGATGTACCATGCAGAGCGGAGGAAAAGGAACACATGGATCAATTCATTTTGGTTTTAGAATATAAGTAAATATTATGAGTAAAACTTAAAGCTCAAACCCTATAATATAGGGCACACCATGATCATCTTTTTCAATTACACAGTGGATCTCTTAATATGCTAAGTTCATTTTTATGGTGACTAATTCTGACAACCAAAAATTATTAGCAATATCATTCTGGATAAAATATCTCACAATTTTTGCAGATCAGGTTGTTTCATACTGAGACATGCACTAAATATCTATTAGAGAGAGACTTCAGCAACTGTGTGTGTATTTTAATAGGATGGGGAGTTGTGTTTAACTCACATTACCTGTCTACACTTGGGCAGGCTGATATATTTTTGTTTATTTAGTGTAAATCCATGCTCTCCCAAATTCTACTCAGACGTGTGCAGCATCATTAGACATATTCATGCATAATCATTATTTTTGAACCAGGCTCATAAACTGGGACAAGAACAATGTCAGAATAAAAATTTCTTTGAACACCAAAATCTTGTAAATTGGCCTTTAATCAGAGAGCTGAAGACAGAACTCTCTTATGCATTGACTGACTAACAGGGTTAATCATTTCTCTTTTTCTTTTTGTAATGAATCTTTTGTGACAATTGACATATTAAGCCAAAATTATTGTCTCAATTGTTCTAATTTTAGTTCCAGAATAGGAATAGCTATCATTCATTGAGCATCCGCTACTCCTCAAGCACAGTTCATAGAATATACATATATATTTATACTAATACATAATTTAAATATGTAAATTTTTATTTTATTTTTCCAAAACCACCCTGATGCTAAATATATCTAGTCCCATTTCACAGTCAACTAAACTGAAATGCAGAAAGATGAAGACTTAAAGTCACAGAGTTAGAGCAAGAATCTGAACTCAGACCCACACCTGATTAATGCAAAGCTCACCATCACCTTCTCATCTGTTAATTGCTTGTCTGGAATCCAAAGCTCAAGAGTGGGGAATCTAATACACCTACATAGATCTAATACTTATCACAGGATTGTTAGACTCCTCCTCAAATATACTACAAAGAGCTTTGAGGCCTCTCTACTTTGTTGCATACCTAATTTTGCTTGTTTTCCAAATGATGTTCTCATCCCAATTGCTAAATTTATACTGCCTATGTACACAATAATAATGTATAGGGAAAACAAATAAACCGTGTATAGTATGTCTTGAAGGGTTTATGTGAGAGTCTAGTACTTTCCATCCCTTCATAACCAATTTTCCAAATGAAAAAATTAAAGCCTGAGATAAAGCAGTTTATCCCATGTTCAATTAGTGACAGCTCTAGACCTTACCTACCCATACTCCTTACCCAATATCTATGACCTCCCACACCCTATTTTTATGTTTTATTAAAGTTCATATGCAAACACTTAAACATTCTTTTACTACACTGCTTCCTGGACTCTGCACAAAGATCTATAGATGCTGAGATAGAGAAGGGAAGAATTTATCTTCAAGGAATTAAAATCAACTCCATAGACACTTAGAAAACAATATGATAAATGAAGCCATGGATATGATACTGACACACTTAGAAGAGTAATCAGAGGCTGAAAAGCAGTGACATCAACATTGAAGCATAAAGAACAGCAGTTAGTCATATGAAGGAGGAGAAAATGTGCACAGAGGTTGATGTGGTCGGTTGAAGGTAGTAAATGCGTCCTTGGGAGGCTTGGGCTGGGATAGGGTGTTATTGTTCCATTCAGAACACAGTTAAGGGAAGAAATTTGAGTAATCCACTCAACACTTGAGTCATCCACTCTAACATAGCAAGGAAATCAGGAAAGAAGAGGCAATGACTGTTTCAGGAAGAAACAGAGGTAGAAGTACAGTGAAAGAAATTGTGTTGACCCATTCCTGATAAGCATGAGTATAAACATTAAACAAACAAACAGGGGTCTACTCCCCCGTAGCATCTTTTCCTCACAGATAAGTAATTTCTACCCAAGTATTTATTTCAACATACAAATTAGTTTATGGTAATCAGTGTCAAGTTGTAGTCTCTTCAAAGCAAATAGATTTTTTTTAAATGCCAAAAATATTTTTAAAAATAATTTGAATCAGTAATATTATTGCCATTTTTCAGAGTAAAAAGCAAGAGAAGATGAGAAACTACTTGTATAAATTTGATTCATTTATTTTTGTGAATATATACATGGATAATTAAGTAGAGAGAGAGAAAGACAGAGGCTATCCTCTTATCTCAAGGATTGTGCAATATATTGAAGAAATAGATGTTAAAACAACTAGTTAAGATACAATAGAAGAACCAGCATAACAGACTTCTGAACGAATTCGCAATAAAATGGTGCTGAAGCAGATTAATCCAGAAATGAAATGCAAAATGGATTAGAAAGAGAGGATCTGGACCTGGTTGCTAGGAGGCCATCCCAGGAAGTAGGTGTGACCACACCAACCCTCTTCTACCAGGAACCTTCAACTGTCATTTGACAAATTTTGGTTTTTTTGGGGGGGGAGGAGGGGTATTGGGGATTGAACTCAGAGGCACTGGACCACTGAACCACATCCCCAGCCCTATTTTGTATTTTATTTAGAGACAAGGTCTTAGTGAGTTGCTTAATACCTCCCTTTTGCTGAGTTGGCTTTGAACTCACCATCCTCCTACCTCAGCCTCCCCAGCCACCACACCCGGGCTTGACAAATATTTCTTATTTGGCAACTTTAAATCTCAATTCACCCGGCAGTGAATAGTGTGTTTGTTTCAAAATCCTGTATGTATTTTGGCATTTATAGGGCTGTGAGAAGAAAATGCATAAGAAATTAATCTGCTTCTGTATCTTCATAAAACCATCCTGAATCATCAATTTATTGACTTACATATTTGGTCAAAATATTTTTTACCAGCTATTGTGTGTCCTAGGTTGGGGGAACAAAAACACATCAGAGAACATGGCATCTGACCTTAAGAAGTTTATGCATTGCCATTCTGTTGAGGAAAACTTACATGGGAATAAATAAATACAGAGAATGAAGAAGGGTGATAGCAAGGAAGGCAAAAGAAGGATGGACATGAGAGTCTTTTAATAGTAAAAGAGAAAGAATTTGGTTTCAGAAATGGTCCTTGGTTAAAAACAATTCTTTCCAAACACCTGATACAATAATTTAGAAGGATTGTAGCTGTGTGACAGGAAAAACAGCTGAAGAAAAATCAATTAAATTTTTTTCCCTTCCTTTTAATTTTTAGGATTTATCCTATATAATTCCTTCAATGACAAAAATGATTGTGCCAATGCTGTGTGTGACATCTGGCTTTAAGTTTTATCCTAAGGCACAAAAATAACATGCAAAGAGGGAGAGTGACAAGTTTTCACCCTGGGCTGTTGAATAGCAAGGTGATTTCCCCTGACTTAAAGGAACTGAACAAGAAGAACAAAGGTAAAGTAAATTCTCAAAAATACAATGACAGGGAATGTCTTTTCTAATTTGAAATATTAATAATCAGAACACAGGAGGAGTTCTCCTGTACATTGTTTACAATTAATATTCCATAGACATCAGATTACCTTTTTATACAAGAAGTATACAAGGAAGACTGCCTTCAACAGCAGGAGCAGAATGGCTACAATTTACCTTGATATGCATTTTCTTATGTCTCATTACTCCCAATGAGAAGCAGCACATTCCCCGCACAACACAAATGCGGTCACCTCCAGAACCTTGCCTGGTACTGGATTCTGCCTCCTAGGATGTCATTTATCATTGCTCTGTCTTGAGTCCCTCTCCCTAGTCCTCAGATAGTGCCGAACCTACCAATCATGGTATTTTTTACACAAAGGCATTTCCTTTGTGGAACACCATGACAGAAAAGTCAGGAGCAGAAAAATGTGGTTTTATTATATGTATTGAATATAGAATCACCATCACTAGCACACATGTCCACATATAAAATCAAGCCTTTTGACTGTCCCCAAGTTTTCGGTTATTATTCATTTGCCACATGTTCATTCATTGTGTCATCTGCTAGCCCTGGCTAGCAGGCAAGTAGAAACAAGTGCCAGGGGTTTCAGAAAATTGTATAGAAAAAAAATGGGTGAAATTATAAACATTTTCTTAATTTTGGGGGTGATGGGTTTCAGGGATTGAACCCAGGGGCACTTTACCACTGAGCAACATGCCACCCCTTTTTATTTATTTATTTTTATTTTGAGACAGAGTCTCAATAAGTTACTTAGGGCCTCCCTAAGTTGCTAAGGCTGGCTTTGAACTTGTGATCCTCCTGAGTTGCTAGAATTAGAGGCATGCACCACCGTACCTGGCCATTTTAAATTTTAAGGTAAGTCTACAGTGCTCACACTTTTCTCTAATTCATCTGAATCTCTTTTATTTAGTATCTCAATTTTAAAAAAGAACAAATCTCACGAGTCTGGCTTAATACAGCATAGATTGGCAGACACCCTGAAGATCAACGATAACTTTCAATTTTGCATGGATTTGCTTAATGTTATGAAGCTAGAGTACAAGAACTATCATTTATCTTGAGATTGAGGTTGGGTCCACACTACTTCCTGGAGTAATTCAACTGAGTTGAGGTAACCTCTCAAGTCACTACAGGAAAATAACTTACTATGATTTGCATGGGGACCCCAGAGAGTTTCTGATTGTCCTTTACTGCATTTTAAGGAAAGCTGGCTGTATCTGCTATTGCGATATTCATGGGTTTGCAATTTTAATTGCTTCAAAGATTACACCTCAGACATTTCAATGATCTTAATTTCTATATCACATTTGTTCCCTTCATCCTGAACTCATGTGTCCTGTATATCCCTTTGGCAAAATTTGAGTCTTCATAGGTGTTAAGCACATGGAAGGAACTTACTAAATGCTGGATATTTCATGGATGGTGAGTTCTATTTTTTAAAACAATTGTAATTTGCCAAATAATTCACATTTCATTTATGAATACAGGTGGCAGTATTGAGTAATGGTATATTCCCTTCTCCATATTCTTATCATGATTCTTAAATTGCAGTGAGTGTTTTCTTGATAGTCACAACAAAGCAAAGAAACTACACGATATAGTCCAGTGACCTTTATACATTCTTTTGATGTTTCAGCTTTACTTTAGTAACTCTTGCCGAATATCAATGGAGATTTGCAAATGAAAGGCAATTTTCCACAACTATTCCTTGTTAATAATATAAAATATATTTCTCTATCATGGCAGCAGTCATATGTTAATAAGATGGTAATGCAAATTGTAAATTACAATGCAGCAATCGAAATATGTGAAAGTAATTGGTCAGATCTAGCATTTGAAAAATGGTCTATTTAGTTTCAGTGAATATGTTATATTTCCCCACATTTAAATTCAGATCTTCTTTACTTAGAGACTAATTGGTTAATCAGTCAAGTCACCAAAGCTAGAGAACATGAGTAAAGTTTTTATCTTAAATATAGACATTTATTTTCTCTGGGGACTAATTAAGTATTCATAGTAGGTACAATTTATTGAAAATAAATATTCAGAATATCATAACAATAATACGAAAGAGAGAAAGCAGCTAACAAGTATTAAGTATTGTTAGCCAAGGACTATGCTGAGCTTGTTGGATAGTTTAACTGATTTAATCCTGAAATACAACCAGATAGTCTCTTATCTCCACATCTGGATGAAAAGAACAGAGAAACTAAATTTAAAGAAAAGAGTCAAAGAGCTAGAAAATGGTAAAGTAATATTTAGTTTTGATAATTACTGCCTTCTTAAAGATATCTATAATTCTTTGAGAGTTTCTTTAAAGCAAAAGTATGCTATATTCTAAACTGGCAAAGTATTTCCTTCTCTATTATGAATCTAAGTCCTTCAGCATCAATTTAAATTGCTCTTTCTATTTTCAGTGAACTTGAATAGCCAACGCTCACACCAGTACAAAATATTTTAGAACACTTAAATTTACATTTGCTTTGTATCTTTCTTTTAATTCTTTTCCAAATGCACTCTCATATTCCTTATTCCAAACTCTAAGAGAAAAATTAGTAAGGATTTTATGAGAATTATTAATAATGGGCAATCTAATATATAATATTTCTATATTGTGATTATTATTTATTGTGTCCTGTTAGCACTTTTTAATTTATTAGTTCATTATAATTACACATAATATTGAGGTTCATTTTGACTTAATTGCACAGTATGGAATATACTTTGTTCCAATTCAGTCCCCAATATTTCTCCTTTCCCTCCCTCCCCATTTGTTTTTTTGTGCTCTACTGATCTTTCTTAAATTTATTTATAGGTTTTTTTTAAATTAATGCATTATAGATATACATAAAGGGGAAATTCTTTGTGGCATGTTCACACATGTACATAGGAAAGTATGGTCAGATCCATTCCACCATTTTTCTTTTTCCCATTCTTGCCACCTCCTCCCATCAATCTGCTTTCTTTTCTGCACTGATCTCTCTTCTTTTTTCATGGGATTCATCCTGCCTTCCCCCTGACACACACACTTATTGTGATCTGGCTTGTGTGTGTGGTGTGTGTGTGTGTGTGTGATTCTTTGGAATCAAAGATCATTATTAAATGTTTTTAGTAGTTATCTTGTTCCAACTTATAGTAGGGTTACATATACACTACTGTTCTATTTTCCTATGGTAATTCTCTTACTGGAATCAGGTTTGTTCTCCAGTGGACTCAGAAATTATAATTATAATTGGCATGATCTTGGTTAAGAGGATTACTTAAATTCTACTTCTGAATTTCTTCCTCTGTAAACTGAGGTCACACTAGAATCAACCTATGTACTCCCTGTGAGGGTTCATACATGCTTAGGACTTAGAATAGCACTTGATGTAGAACAGATATTTTATGTAAGTGCTGTCCACTACTACTACTGTGATTATACAGCTATTATCACAACATTTTCTGAAAAGCTAACTTAAAACTGCCCTTTTTCAAGCCCTCTAAATTCTCCTCTAATCCCACGATCCCAATAGATGGCATTAGCTTCCACAGTGTTCCAGAGAAAACAGAAGCTGTGTCATTCTGATCACATTCCCTTCAAACTAGCAAGGGACTCCTTTTTCTTCCACAGTAAGTATCCCTCTATTAATTCCTTTACCTTTGCTCTTAAACCTTACAAATTATAGGAAATAAAATCAGAGATAAACAGAAGCAAACTCCCCTGCAAATTATCAGAATCTATAGATAATCTATAAATTATCTATACCCCCCAAATTGTCTTCCCTTTTAATTCCCTCTTACTCACTATAATCTGGTGCCCCTCCAGCCACCCCCATGAAACTCTTCAGTGAAGAGCTCAACCATGTTCCAGTTGTTCACAGCATATGGGCATTTCTTATTCTTTTAAATAGTGAACCTCTTGGCATACGTAATATGGCTCCACCACATCCTTCTTTTCATAATGCTTGACTCATGGCTTCCATTACACCATGGCTGTCCTGTTTTCCTCATCCCAACATTTTTACAGGACTCTTTTCTATATTCTCTTTCAATTTCAAATATAAAGCTGAAGTCTCCACTGAAGAATTTAAGAGACTTTCAAATATATAGTCTGTGGCATTCCCTTTTCCTTATTCTCTTTTTAATTTTGCATATCCCATTGGTTTTACTATATCTTTAAACTTTTGTTGCAGATTTCTAATTCTAATCAATGTATTAGATACTAAACATCTCCACCAAGTTTAAGAAAATTCAACTCCTAATATCTTTCAAACTCATTTTGGTCTCCATTCATTCTATTACTACTGAGAGAGGCAGAAGACAGAGTGAAATGAACATAGGATTAGGATCCAGACACACAATAATTCAAAATTTGCCTCTGATCTATAATAGCATATGATCCTGGTCCTGATATTTATCTTCTCTAAGATTTGGTTTGGTTTGGTTTTAATAAGTACGGTTAGGCAGAATGACCTGAACTAGATAGGATCCTAACAAGGGTTACATGAAAGGTTTGAAAGGGACCTAAGTGGTATTCAAGACTCAATAAATAATCAGTAAGTATATTTTCTATCCATTTGGAACAGGTTTTTATGAATTACTATGCACACTAATGTAATGGCTTATTGATTGGACTCTCTGCTTCTATTGTACCCTCCTTAAATCCTATCTTCAGTCTGTGGTAGAGATACTTACAAACACAAATTCTGTCATATCCCTTAGTTACATTAAATTTTCTATTAACTTCAGAGTACCTAATGTCAATGCTCCTTAATGTCTAACCCATGGTACTCATGAGTTCTATCCCTGCATCTTATTCTGCAAGACCTCCATGTTCTCTGATCCACTAAATTATCTGTTGATTGCTGATAACCATGCAGTCTCTCAGGCTACCAGTATTTTGTATGTGTTCTCTCTTCACTGAGTTTAACTCTTATGTACCTGGCCAATCTCTCTAGTAATCTTTGAAAGATTTAACTCATGCATCCATCTTTTCTAGTGTTTTCCTTGAGATAGCAGAATTACTTCTACATCCTGCCTTGCACAGTCTCAATTTGTGTTCTTATTAAATTGGGTTATCATTATTCACATATCATCTCACCTATTAAACCAGGGTCTTATCCCATCTTGCATTCTCATCCTTATTAAAAATGTAGACAATTCCTCACCATGTGCCGAATGAGTTAGTGAAAAAAAGCAATTGTTCAGCTCCTACTAGACGGGAAGTTCATGATATGTGTATATTTATATACCCTGTTTCACTTAGCACTTCTAAGCATCTCAAAATATGGTTTAGCAATTACTGACTTCCAATCATGTACCAAGTATTGACCTAAGTACTTACTGCATACATTTAATATTCTCAATGATTTTATGAGTCAGATACCAGCAAAGAGAAGCTAATACATTTGCCTAGGTGGAAAATCTTGGAAAGATTTACAGTCAGCTAATTCAAGAATATAGACTGTTTGATATTTTGATATGAGTGTAGAAAGTACACAGTGTCTCAAAATAAACAAATATTTTAAAATCTGTGAGTATATATGTGTTATGATTTTCCATAAAAACATTTTTAAAGGAAAAGATATTCTGAGCTAAGAAATTTTTTCAGTACCAAATGAAATAATTCAGGTTATCTCACCAACTTTAAATCCTTCCTTTTATATAAAGCCTCCAAGGAATCAAATAGTTGGGAATATATTAACTGCAGGATTTAAATTACACAGCTTAGTTTAACACAAAGAAATTAATTGAAAAAGTTTTAAGAAAATCATGTTCTTCTCCAATAAATGTTGCTACCTGAGGGCAAAGACTAGCTGGAGGGTTTATCAAGAATAAGGTTTTTCTAAACTAATCTAGGATTTGCTGTAAATAATGTATGCACCTACGATGTTACCCTCTCATTTTCTTTTAAATTCCATACAAATATAATGAGACCCCTGATTAAATTCCTCTGGAATTATATTCTCTTATATTACCTTTAAAAAGCTGTTTCTTTTTAAAACCCTATGGGGGGATATATTTCCTTGATGCATATTTATGTAATATTGCAAGACCTTATTACAATGAACTTTTTATCTTCTGTGACTCCCATTTATGTTGAAACAAATGGTATTTTAACATAGCTCTAAGCTCATTCTACAGCTCTCAAAAGAGAGTTTTCTATATTGTTTACCAGAAAACAAAAGAAAATAAAATCGTGGGGTTCATTATCTGTCCAGGCAGATAATGCAAGGTTTAACGTGTGTAAATTGTAACTCTAGATATTTTAATCTAGTGAAAGATTGACAAAGCAATGCCTTCATCCTATACAAAAAAGAAATTTCTCATCCAGGACTATAATTTCTAACTTTTCAAATGTTTCAACCCATTTGCTTACAAGGTTTCCCAGAGAAAATATATGTGTTATGAACCCACTAACGAAGACCCTACAAACTAAATATATTTTGCAACTGATTAAATCAAATTGTTAAACAACACAGTTCTCAGGAATAGTTTGTTACACTATGATGTTATGATGAATTGCCTGGTTAGTACAACATGCCAAATGATTTTAAAGCATTGTTTTCATAATGTAATTTATATTAGGAGAAGCAACTTAATTATTTACCAAATAGCTTTTTATGATCCAGAAACTTCGCTAAGGAGAAAGGTAGAGAATCCTAGGAAATGACATTGGAGTGGGAGAGATGGTCCTCTTACAATCATTCTCTTTTAAATCTAGACAAAGAAATCTAATGAAGAATATAATTATAAACTTAATTGCCTCGATGCAGATAGACTAAAAGATTTGTTGGCTCTCAAAACAAATGGTGACATATGATTAGGAGTAGAAGCAGGCCAGGCTCAGTGCTGCATGTCTGTAATCCCAGCAGTTTAGGACGCTGAGGCAGGAGGATTTCAGATTCAAAGCCAGTCTTAGTGAGGCCCTAAGCAACTCAGTGAGAACCTGTCTCTAAGCAAAATACAATAAAAGGGGTGGGGATATTGTTCAGTGTTTAAGTGTCCCTGAGTTCAATCCCCAGTACCAAAAAAAAATTTAAAAAAAGAAGTATAAAAGACCCAAAACCTGCCAGTTTAGATCCGACTCAGAAATTGGGGCAGATTCAATTAATTGCAGAATGTTTGTCACTCCCTTGCTAGTGGCCAATACCACAAGCAAAATATACTCAGCACCTTTAAGCCAAAATTTGATGTCTGTATGAAACTGTCTATAGTAGTAAACCCTTTAACAATTATAGCCAAGGACCTTGTACCACAGGAGTAATTATTCAGACAAACTGAAGAATTGAGCAATAATTATTTAACCTAAACAATCTCTAATTAGTCCCCCAAAGGCAAATTGTGATTTATACAATGTTCTCTTTTCTTATCCGAATTTTTTGCTAAGTTTCTTCCAAGGCAGTGATCCTGACGTGCATCCGTGGAAGTCACCAGCCATGCTCGTATCTCAATATACTGCATAAATTTTTGCCTCTTAACCATTGAAGAAGGGCATTGTGCTGAACTCAAGTCTTGTTCTGAGCTATTAATTAGACAAGAAAGAAGGCTACTTCTGTTGTTTTGACTACTTCCTTGTTGCTCAGTTTTGGTAAAGAGCCTAACAGGATCAAATGCTATATGATATATATGCTGGGAGAGAGTGACAGGTGCACATCCTATTTCCCAGAAGTGGATGTGCCCCAAATTTCAATGATTCTGAACATACTCTCAGGCCTGGGGTTCTGGATTTGGCAGCAGAAATACTTTTCTCCTAAACTGGGGTAAGTATTTGATTAAACTTTTCTGAATTTTAAGTTCAATTTATTGTTTAACTGATACATAAACACACAAAAATGGTATATATGAAAGAGGTACCATATGATGTTTGATACATGTATACTATTCAAATCAGGCTAAACATGTGCATCTCATCAAACATTCCTTTATGGTAAAAACATTCAAAATCAATTTTTTTTTCTTGCTTTTTTTTCTAATGCTCCTTATGTTAATTGTTATCTACAGTCTCCCCACTGTGCAAGGACACACCAGAACTTCTCACTTGTAACTAACCATAACTTGGTAGCCATTGTTTAATCTCTTTGAAAAGATATATATTAGACAAAGCAAACAACCAAACAAAAAGGGGAAACAAATCCTCACTGAAAGTTTTATTTCTGAATTAGTAGACTGTATAGAGGATGGCAAAATATTCTGTTTACTAGTCATTCCCAATGTGACAATAGAGGAGGATTCTTTGGTGTGAGATTTTTTTTAAAGCCAGGAACTATAGTTACTTTATTCTCTTTATCTTTTGAGGAGTCAGAGTTGTTTCCAATAAATTTAATCTAGATACTCTTGCTCTTTTAAGACCTCTCTAATAGTGTCCCATCTTACCCAGACTAATCACAATCTATTACTTATTTCATCTTTGGCATAACCACACTGGTCTTATCATTGTGAGTTCCTTCAGCTCAATCCCTCTTCCCACAAATGCTCATGTGGTTCAATTCATGACTTTATTCCAGTACTTATTCAAATGCTTTCAATTCCATTTCCCGCTTAATTTTTCAAAATAGTACTTATAAATGTTGAACACAGCATATAATTAATTTTCTTCCACTAGTATATAAATTCCATAAGGCCAGAGATTTTTTTTGTTCATAGATGCAGCCAAGTATACAATAAATACAAAAAATATTTTTTAATAAAGGAATGTGTAATTTAACTTATTGTAAAACAATTTCCATTCCTCTAACACTTAGTCTAAAACTGCCACTGCTACAACCTTTATTTTCTTTAGTATGAGGTTTTGTCCTCATGCTTTCAATTTGGGTGCAAGTCCTGCAAGCAACACATCTATATTCCAAGAATAAGTGTGATCAATGAACAGGAACATAAGTAAGAAAGTCAGAAGAGATTTGTAATAATCTGTTGGACTGATAGTAACGTCTTAAATAATGTGCTTGAATACGGGTGGTATGGTGATAAGAACTGCTTCTAATTTCTACTATTTTCTCAATAAATGGGGATTCAATTTATCAGCTGAGAACTGAAATTGAAGGAAAAATGCTGGACATCTGGAAAAAGGGATTTGGGACTTGTGGCATTATATAGTCATATAAGAATGTGAGAAATTCATACACTGGAATATATAATAAGAACTCTGCAATACACTAAAAAGCCACTTCATACAATAATCTTGAAATGCTTCAAAAATCCAATTAACGTTACTCTGTGTTGGCTCTATGGATATGGGCATAAAAAGAGTTGAATTTAACCTTTATGTTCAATCAAACAATTCTAGGAACTATGAAGGGTGAAGGAGCTGATAGCTCACACATTAAAGTGATTATGATTAATCAAGTACTTTAAGTCACAAAGAGAAAAGGGACAGCAGGTTGGGTAATCTTCAAGGAGGAGTGCAAGGTGTTAGAATTAAAGATTGTAAGTTACTTGAAAATTCAAATTTTATGTGTTATAGGAAGTGATGGTTGAGGTAAGGATACATTAAATTGAGACAACTGAGTGGCCTTGACATTGATAACAACAAAATTAAGGCATGAGAGGGTGACTGAGATGACATTAAAACAAATAGAGATTAAGGACATTGCAAAGACCATTGTGTTTATCATCTTTCTATAACAAATACCTTTGAAAATGAAATTTTCAAGAGGAAATATTTATTTTAATTCATAGTTTTGGAGGTTTCAATCCATAATCAATTGGGAATCTTGCTTTTGTGCCTGTTGCGGGACAGCTCATCATGACAGAGATGACATCATGACAGAGAAAAATTGTTCCCCTCATGGCCAGGAAGCAAAGTAGAAAATGAGTAAAGAACTGAGGTTCTGCTGTCCCCTTCAACAGCATGTCCCCAATGACCTTAAGACCTCAGACTAGGCAGCCCACCACTGAAAGATTCCACCCCTCCCACAATAACAGCACCTGGGGACCAAATCTTTAACACCAGAACTTTGGTTGACATTCAGGATCCAAACTATAGAGATCAACTCTATTGATATTGAAATCACCAAGAATTATGACTGAAGAAATAAATAGTGATAATCACCCAGGAGGTTAATTCTTTAAAATAATGGATTAGGAGGACAAAGGATCAGCACAAGGAATTACTCAGATGTTGAAATCGTTCTACATGTTGTTTTTGGTATTTGTGGTTATGAAAGTGATTTTAGTTGGACACATTACTGTGCTCTGCTGAGTAATTTGTGTTAAGGAAGAAGAGGAATAGATATTGTGTAGCCAATTCACAGCATGTTCTGTAATTGCCAGTTATATGACCTCAAAATGGACATCTGGTTTCTTACTAACTGCATTCTAAGGAATACTGGTGTTTTAAAGTGCCTTAATAGGTGTTCCATCAATACAAGATTCTTTGATCACTGAGGTTCAGGAAATCCTGAGTTAACAAAACGAAAAGTGGTATATTTTTATCAGTACTTCTTGGCACCTTTGATATCTTAATGTGCAATATGAATCACCAAAAGAGAGATTCAGTATGTAGTTCCTAAACTTTATTGACCATTTCAGTTTTATTCAAGAACAATTATTAACATCCATTATACGCTAGGCTTCCTCAAAACACAGTTTGGGACACACCGTTGAAGATAATATCCATTGTTCTCAAGAGCACAAGGGGTGGGGTGTGCATGCTCATCAGTCACTGATTAGCATGTAAAGTAGTAAAATATTTGCCCTATTTTATCATGCAAACTTTTTACTTTTCCTCAGAATTTTATGCCTATGCAAAGGTCACATGCAAAGATCTAACTACAGATCTGTTCTTGGAATCATGTTGCCCAGGAACCAAAAGTAAAAAGGATGCATATTAATAAATCACTAAGTGAATTATGATGAATCCATATAATGGGAATAGGTGAAGCTATTTAACCTGTTGTACCAAACATGCAAAAATTTGGGAACATATTGATAAATTAAAGCAGGTTAAAAACAATATGGACAGCATAGATCCTGTTATTGTATTTTAAAATGTGAATATGTTTGATGAACCAAAAAAGACCATAAAATGTGCTAAAAGGAGTGGTGTCTGTGTGGTGAAATTAGAGATGGATTGTTTTCCTTTTCTTTGTCATTTCTCTATTTTGTCAAAAATGCCTTAGTAATCACTTGACATGTAACATTTAAAGGATGGTTAAATTATGTGTGTATGCAACCTTGATTTTTGATTTTTCCCAGACTTCTTCCTTTAATCAGTAGTATTATGGAGAAAGTTTGCATCTGGAAACAAATTAAATGATATGTAATCTCCTTTCCATACTGTTTATATATATAATATGATGCATACAAAAATTGCTAGCAATACCATGAAATTACCATGAAATGCTTTCAAAGGAGGTTTCCAACATAATTCTGTAAAGATACTAACTTCCATTTAATTGGTTTTTTTGGGGTGATAGGGATTAAATCAAAGACCTTATGCATGCTAAGCTCAAGCTCTACCACTGAGCAACTCCTCAGTCCCCAATCATCACTTGAAACAAGGACTTGTGGAGAATTTTGAGTTACATTTTTGAAAAGTGGGACTTTTTTTTTTTAGTTCATTGTACACAAATGGAGTACAACTCTCATTTTTCTGGTTGTATGCAAAGTAGAATCATATAATTTGCATATTCATACATATACATAGGGTAAAGATGTTTGTGTCATTCTATTATCTTTCCTTCCCTGCCCCCTCCCCACCCCTCATTTTCCTCTATACAATTCATCCCTTCTCTGTTCTTCCTGTACCTCCCCCCCCCACGCCCTCAATGTGTCATCAACCACTTACAAGAGAAATCATTCGGTCTTTGGTTTTTGGGATTGACTTATTTCACTTAACATTATCATCTCCAGTTCCATCCATTTACCTGCAAATGTAATAATTTTATTATTCTTTATGACTGAATAATATTCCATTGTGTATATATACCACAATTTCTTTATCCATTCATCTATTGAAGGGCATCTAGGTTGGTTCCACAATCTAGCTATAGTGAATTGGGCTGCTATAAACATTGATGTGGCTGCATCACTGTAGTATGCTGATTTTAAGTCCTTTGGGTATAGGCCAAGGAGTGGGATAGCTGGGTCAAATGGTGGATCCATTCCAAGTTTTCTGAGGAATCTCCACACCGCTTTCCAGAGTGGCTGCACTAATTTGCAACCCCACCAGCAATGTATGAGCGTACTTTTTCCCCACATCCTCGCCAACACCTATTGTTGATTATATTCTTGATAATAGACATTCTAATTGGGGTGAGATGATATCTTAAAGTGGTTTTGATTTGCATTTCTCTTATTACTAGAGATATTGAACCTTTTTTCATATATCTGTTAATTGCTTGTAGATCCTTTTCTGTGAAGTGTCAGCTCATTTCCTTAGCCCATTTATTGATTGTGTAATTTGTATTCTTGATGTAGAGTTTTTGAGTTCTTTATATATTCTGGAGATTAGTGCTGTATCTGAGGTGTGTGTGGCAGAGATTTTCTCCCAAAACGTGGGACATTTTGAGGTTATTTTAGCCAAGAATAATTCTTAAATATTTTATACAGAGCATAGCCCCTGTTTTGCTCAGTCTGTACTGAGTGGTAGTCATTAGAAAGGAAATAGTACTCAAACATTCATTCACAAATATTTATTCAAACTATATATACATTTCATATTTTAATAGGGAAGGTAAATATTAGGATGAATTGAGAAAGAAAATGTAGATTTGCTAGGCAAGATCTGAATCATATATTTATAACAAAGAAAAGCAATTTTGTGAGGATTTGTGCTACATTTTTGACTGGAGTTTCACATGGTTCTAAATCTCCCTCACAAGATACTTCCATCAAAAGATAAATAAATGAAATGCATGTGTATCCAGCTGCTAGACACCAGAAAAGATGGATCCTATGATTTTATCCCTAATATTTTACTTCAAACTGAAAGAAATTTTCACTGAAAAGCTTGGGCAACTATTTCTCTATTTTTTATTCTAAGATAACTAAACACTATGCATGCATATTACATTTGTAGATATATTTAATTTCTTAAACTAAATAAAATTTAAGAACTTAATAGATCTTTGATGTTGCCATTTCCAAGAGAAGGTCTGGAGTTAACGTAACTAAATCTGAGATATGTTCAAGAATTGTTTGAAGTTAGACAGCTTTTTATTGTCCACAAATGATTTAGAACTCAGGTCTCTTGATTAACAGTTTTGCAAGGTTTACTTTTTTATTGCTGAAGCTAAATGTGGAGTTTATCATATTTAGTGCAAAGAAATTATACAGCTATACACTCAGAATATGGGCAATGTATCTGCCTCTATTTTTTTATGTACTAATCTATTTTGCCTCATCTGTACTATAACAAAAGAACAAGATCACTGAATGGATCCTCAATGAATTGGTTTCTTAACCTTCACTGAAAGATACTGTGACTATAAATACAAACAATAACAGCTCAATTCACATAATGAAGAATTCTAGGTAAAATATATTTAAGGATATTCTTCATTTAGAAAAATCATATGGCTTAGACTCACAGTCCTTTAAGATGTGACCCACACACTTACACCTGCAAAGTATCTGAATAACTGAGGATATATATGTACTGCCTCCAGAGCTGAGTTTTCTAATCTGTATTCCACACGATCACCCAAATGATCTTTCTTAAATGCAGATCTAACTATGTCTCTCTCCTATTTTAAAAGTTCCAGGGTTGCCCTATTGCCCATTGAATAAAATCCATAATCATTAGCATGAAATATTTTTCTTTTAAGATAGGGCTCTTACCTAAAATGCTGAACATATCTTTATTTCCCTGTCCCTCTCCCCTTCAGTGTAACTTACAAGTTAGCAGTATTGTATTTTTTGAAGTTCTAGCATCTGTTTTTCTTCAGAGCAGTCTGTACCATACTACAAAATAATCACTATACTATAAAATTTCAATGTTCTGTTCATTTTCTTATCTCGAATACTGGACTTTTCATTGGAAGGGACCAGGTGGCATTTGTCTTCATATCTCCAGGGCTTTGCACAGTGTTTTGGAGTAACTGGACTTAAAAACTGTGTTCTGAAATATATATACATATACATATATATATATAAATGATATATTTATATATATAATATATTTTCAGTATATTCTGTGGCTAGGGATGTAGCTCAGTAGCAGAGCATGTACTTAGTATACACAGGCCCTGGGTTCAATTAACACCAAATAAAACATCATGACATAAATTGTGACTACAAAATTTATTTGACTTTCTTTGTATTTTGTCAAGAAGACTTGTATCAGAAATCTACGTATTTAACACACCATGGCCTGTTAAGTCATGTCCATATGTATAGCTACATTTAACTATGTAACTAGATAACATACCCGTCAGTAGTTCCCACTTCCAAATTTTACTATTCACAAGAATGGCCATCTATGTTTCTTGCTAAAATGCAATCTTGCCCACCACCCTAAGATTATGATGCAGCAAGTTTATGGTAGAGCAGTTACTGAAACAACAAAACACCCACCAAGAAAGATTTTGTCATATTTCCTGTGATATTCTATGTTCCAGCAATTAAAATATCTTCCTTCTTTCTTAGACAAATGAAGATCCACTATTTTATATGTGTTTATTTCCCATTCACAGTTTAAATTTCTAACTACCTCTAAATTAGAAACAACTGTATGATCATGTTATACAAATGGTAAAACAAGAAATAGAATCCTGATTTCCATTTACCCAGGGAATTACCTATAACTGATTTATATTGTGTGATCTGTATGTCACTTTTTTATCTACATAATATGTTGACATGTTTTCATTTAAAACTTTATTTGTTCTAATTATTTATACATGACAGATCCACCATTGTGTTATGTATTTGAAAGCTATTTCTTCAAATTACACTCCTCATTGCAATTAAGATGTTTGCTAACATGTTGGAAAAACAACCAACAATTTTCTTTTTTTCCAGTATTGATTTATTGCTTTTGCACCTTCCCCATTTTATTGCTTACTGATGTAGTTACTATTCAGTCCAAATGATCAAACTACACTGTACATACAAAAAGCACCATTGTTAAGTTCATCCATGTCCATATTATGTAAATAGGCATGTACTTCTGTTGCTCAGATATAATCTTCCCATTTATTTCAGATATTCAGAAAGGATAATGTATAGGAAGAGCTGAAGAAAAATACATTACCCAACTTCTTTCTCTTATTTTTTTATTTCTGTGATTTCAAATTATTCAAGCTGTTCAGGTTATTAAACAGTGAATCCAGCTGACTTAAAAATATAGAAATATGCCACGCAGACTCTTATAGAAAGCTCTTTAAGAGCTTCTATTATCTACTGAAGAACTAATGCACTCCCTTAATTGTGCCTGCTGGGTGATCAGGCACAACCGGCTGAGGAATTCAGGCCCATACAGAAATGCAAGGCTGCGAAAAGGACATTTGCTCAGCAAGAAAGGTTGCAGAAGCCTTTTGACAAATGAGACAAAGCAAGTCAAGTAATAATAGAAAGGCTTTTTGAACATTTTCAGTAATTTGGTTATAACTAACTCTAGAGTGCATTAGCAGAGGAGTCTTAATCAGACCCTACATTTCCATTAGGGGGACTAATTACAATGTGTCTTTTATTGGTAGATTTAATTTTTCTCCACAAAAATGCTTAGCAAATATAAACTAATTTGTTTGAATTTTCCTTTGTCCATATCTCAGTTTTCTGAGCCAGCCTGATGCTGTCACATGAGAGACTGCACACACAGAGGGCACTGTTCGCTCAATAATCCCAGTTCCGCTGGCAAATGATTAACCAAACCCACATTAACGTGAGATCAACTCCCATCCCTCAAATGCCGTGTCTGTTGTAAAATCTTGTTTTTACAAGTCTGGTTGAATTTCACTATCTTAATTCTGTTTCTTTTAGAAAAATGACTTTCAATCTGAGAGATTTATTTTCCTCGGGCTGTTTCTGTTGCTAGGCCAGTGATCTGCTTAAGAAGACATCTAAATTATGAGGCTGCCTGGGGGGGGGGGGGTTGTCTCATGCCTGGTGACTAAGATCACGGTTAATCCAATATAATTTTTTCTTTGAGATACAGTCCTCCTAAGAGGCAGAATAACCCCTGCCTTGCAGGTATGATCTGGAAGATATTACTTGCAGGGGGAAAAAAAAATGGGAAACTGCTTCAATTCCCTAGTCAGAGTCAGTTTTGCTGTTTTTCTTTTTTCAACCATGCAATAGCAATGGGTTTCCAGTTGTACATGCATCACTAATGGAATAACAAATCTTATATCTAAAGCCAGCCTACATGTAAACAGAGATATGGGTATATTAATCAAACTATACAATTGCATCAGAAGAAATAATATCTGCGTTATTTCACTATCCTTCATTATTTTTAAATTTTTATTAATTATAAATTTGAGAAACTTTAAGAAAATTACATTCATCTATCTATTCTTTTTCTGGGTTTGTTACTTTAAGATTTTATTTTTGCATTCTGATGTTGCTACCAAGGTTTTTATGATTAAAAAGGAAACTATTTCCCTTTTTGCTCTACATTGTCATTTTACAATTGGTAATTGGCAATGTATTACAGAACAACTTTTTATAATAAAGATAAAGTTAACATTAAGTATCAAATCAAATTATTGACAGCTTATAATAATAATACTTGAGCAAGCTTCTACTTTGACTATGTATCTAACTTTTTGCTATTTTTCTGTATGGTCTCATTGTCCTCCCATGTATGTTCTGAAATTCAATCTCATTTGGGTGTGTATGAAGATAAACATATATATTCATTTGTACTTAAATTTTCATTTGATCAATCTGTTATTAAGTATACCTTGAGCACTTGGGTTAAATGTTGAAGAGACAGTGGTCATAAAACAGACAAAATTTGAATTTACATTTGAATTTACATTCTAATGGGAGTCTAGTTCAGAAAAGGATTCAATCAGTACAAAGTTATGTCAATTGCAAGTGAGCAGCACAAATGAACAACGAAGAACCTGGATTTCATAAGGAGCCAGAAATAAAACTAAAATCTAATCTCATCATAATCTGAACACATATATTCACATCAGACTTAATCTACAATTAAATATTACATATCAATTTATATCAAGAGCAGTGGGTCTTAAGCAGACCACGAAAACTAGACCTCTGAATGAGTAAATGAGTGAAAAATGAACCCCTACTATACTATCTGATTTGACAAAAAAAGGAGAGTAAAAGAACATAATATTTAAACTGCACTGAATGTAAGTAGCTTCTTAATTTTGAGACAAAAAAAAAGAAGAATTAGAAGGAAATATTTCCATAGAAAAGTTGTAAAAAAAAAAATCTTAAAATAAAATTAGTAAAATTTCTATAGGCGTTTCTATAGACCACAGGTCAGTAAACATGCAAAAACATCCTCCCAATGACTAAACCTGGCTTCATTATCAAATGCATTTAGTGAGCACCTAGTGTGTGACAGGTGCTTTAGGTGAGTGCACATTGCAATCCCATGTAGGAGGAATCACACACCCATTTTATAAACTGAGTAGCTGAGTCTTAATAGTTTCTATACCCTGCTCCTAGTTATAGAACTCGGAGTGCTTTGAAGGATGTTCCACTTCAAATCCCACCAGCTCTGGAACTATACTCTCTACATGCAATGGTGAAGAAACATGCAAGTTACCAGAAACAAGCTTTAAATACTTAGCCTTGGGTGATGTTTAAATAAGTGAACAACCACTGTCCATCCTGTTTTAAGTTTGTACCTTTCTGATACCAAGGATGAGTTCTTTTCCTGGTTTGCCAGTTGCAGCTTTTCCTATAGCAGTTAGTTTTAGTAATTTAGCTAACCACAAAAATATTGCAAAATAAATTCTTATTCTTTCTGGGCAAATGTCCTCATAATATTTAAATTGGCCATCTAAAGTTATCAAACCTAAGCCACTGACTGCAGAAGAGTAATTTTATTTGAAAAAATCCTGTGCCATAGACAACATGTTTTATGTTTTGCATACATACATGTTCCTTTCATAATCATGAAACTACAGTCACTAAGAAACACTGATTTTGAAAACACAGCTGCTTTTTTTTTATTTACTTGTTGATTCATTGAACACAAATGGAGTACAGCTATTGTTTCAAGGGTTGTACACAAAGTAGAGTCACACCATCTGTACTTTCTTGCATGTACACAGGGCAATGATATCTGTCACACACTCTGTTATTGATTTTACTCCCCACCCGCCCCCACCCCTCCCTTCCCTCTATGCTAGCTATCTTTCCTCCATTCTTGCCATCTTTCCCCCCCACATTATGCATCATCATTCATTTATCAGAGAGACCATTCGGCTTTTGGATTTTTGGGATTGGCCGATCTCACTTAGCATAACAGTTTCCAACATCATCCATTTACCTACAAATGTCATAATTTTATTCTTC
>JAJEJO010004509.1:235884-344612 GCA_020662805.1 Glaucomys volans | reverse complement strand
TGTGAATGGGGTAGTTTTCCTAATTTCTCTCTCAGAGGATGCATCACTTACGAATAAAAATGCATTAGATTTATGAGCATTAATTTTATATTCTGCTACTTTGCTGAATTCATTAATGAGTTCCAGAAATTTTCTGGTGGAATTCTTAGGATCTTCTAGATAGAGAATCATGTCATCAGCAAATAGGGATAGTTTGATCTCTTCTTTTCCTATTCGTATTCCTCTAATTTCTTTGGTCTGTCTAATTGCTCTGGCTAGAGTTTCAAGAACAATGTTGAATAGTAGTGGTGAAAGAGGGCATCCCTGCCTTGTTCCAGTTCTCAGGGGGAATGCTTTCAATTTTTCTCCATTTAGAATGATGTTAGCTGTGGGCTTGGCATAAATAGCCTTTACAATGTCCAAACTCATTCTATGAAGCTAATATCACCCTGATACCAAAACCAGAGAAGGACACATCAAGGAAAGAAAATTTCAGACCCATATCTCTAATGAACATAGATGCAAAAATTCTTAACAAAATTTTAGCGAATCGCATACAAAAACATATTAAAAAGATAGTGCACTATGACCAAGTGGGTTTCATCCCAGGGATGCAAGGTTGGTTCAACATCCAGAAATCAATCAATGTAATTCACCACATCAACAGACTTAAGGTCAAGAACCACATGATTATTTCAATAGACGCAGAGAAAGCATTTGATAAAATACAGCACCCATTCATTCTCAAAACTCTAGAAAAAATAGGGATAGTGGGGACATTCCTTAACACAGCTGCTTTTGTCCTCTTCATTTATATGATTTTCACTAAAAACCAAGTAATAATAAGCAAATGTGGGTCTCATAGTCACTATAATCACAAGGAAAATTTTAAAGAAATTTATTCCAGTTATCATTACACATTCACACAGATGCAAACATTTGTATAAAATCATATGAAAATGCTGAATTCATGAAAGAGAAGAGATTATTTCTGTATATCACTAAGTATGGTCCTACTCCTGTGGACATAACTGATCCTATAAGACAAAAAGATAGATTTTGAATACTTTTATTTTTTAAAATATCTGTTGACACAGTATTTCAAATTATAACTTGTCCTACAAACTATTTCAATGCTTGGTTTTATATTAAATCAGTACATTTATTTCTGTAGAAGTTGTTTTGCAGAGTCAGGGAAACAGGAGATGTTAACATTGGTTCTTGTATGTCTCCTCTTTCTTCTAACAGAGTACCACCAAATAACAACACAATCAAAGGTGAAGAGGGTGTTCAGGCATGGATTTCTCTAGAATTTTTTATGTCAACAGGAACTTGTTTAGAAGGAAGATGGTATATGTACTTTAAAACATTTGTAATTGGAAACACTTATGTAACTATCTGATAGAGAAATTCTATGGAAAATTGTAAGTTGAATCAGACATTAGACTGAATCCTATGATCTTGCTGATATTTGACCCTTTGCTGTATCAAAATGGCAATGTATAGGTTTCAAACTCTATGTAGGTTTGAGAGAAATCAGCACGCAGCTCTGATATGGCTTAGCAAGCCCTAAAAAAGAGTCAAACACTAGGGAAATTGGCATTTAAGGGGTTTCAGTTAGCAATACCCTCCTGTGTGGCTGTTCACAAAGCATGCTTTGACCTTCCATCAAGAATTCCGTTCATCTCATAATCTTTTGTCCCCATTCTGTTGCAGTAGGTGGCCTTTCTTCATTTCAGACCCATTACTTGGCTTTGTATACTATTCTTCCTGGAATTGCTTTTTTTATTGTAAATGAATTTGAGGAGCATTACACGTTAGGCTTATTCAATTGGTCATCAATAATCAAATTTGAAATTGAATTCAAAGTTATTTCTTCTCTAGTGATTAGCCTCCATTAGGTCATAGACAGTATTCAAAGAGGAGCATCATAGCAATTGTTTCAGAAGGTCAAGAGAGGGCAGGAACTGGTGAGGTATTGAAATATTTAAACAAGAGAGTTTGGTTTCTCAGTGGTCGGGGAGGGAAATAGGTGACAAATTGTGGTGTTTATAACTTTCAAATCTCAGTTTGCTTCATGCCTTTAATCTCTGAAGAAATATATTTCTTCTCTATTCTTAGAATAAGCCCTTTGGGTGAAGCTAATTCTTCCTCTGGTTCCATGACTATAATGTGACTATAATACAGGCCTGGCCAATCTGAGAATGCATGTATCTGTTGGTTAAAGAAGGGTATATGACTCAGTTCAGGTCAAATGTGAATTAGATACACACATTTGGTTTAAATTCTTAGGGGAAAAAATTACTGTTCTGCTAGATTGAACATTAGAGGAGATAGATCTGATAATGTCAGAGGCTGCCGTATCAGGAAAGTATCCCTGAGAGTGAGACCAACATGGAAAAGAGGCAAGAAAAAGAAGGAACAGGGACTTACTGGTATTTTTAAGTTCCATATTTGCCTAAGTCATTTTTGTTTTGTTTTGTTTTGTTTTGTTTTGTTTTGTTTTTTGATCATGGACATAAATCTTTGGGTATAAGTAAGTTTCAAGACAAGTTTTTGAACTTTCTTGTTTTAAATATCTTGATTCATACACAGGAAACATGAGACTGATGAAGAGAGGGAATTAGGAAGTTGATCATTTACTTCCTTCTGTATTTGTTCAATGGGGCCAAACATTGCTTGGGATACCACTAACAGACTCTAGCTATTTACCTTCCATTGGGCACAGGCTTACAAAATAATAATATCTGTATCCTGTAGACTCAAGAGAAAAGGCATTATGAAATCTTAAGTCTTTTTAGACCATTTCTCAAACTGTACCTCTATGGGTATGATAATGGAGATAAATGCAACTTCTATTGCATTCGCAGACTCCCATCATTTTTCAGAACTCCTTCCTGATTTTTATTCCTACCTGTACTTTTTACAAATGTATTCAAAACTTACTTCAATTGGAAAATCTTTCTAAGAAAATAAATCATTCTTATAGCCTATGTTCTCAGTCATGATTTTCTGAAATATTCCTTTTCTCATTTTTTCCCTTAAAAAAATCTTTCTTAGTTTAAATATCATTATGTCAATGAGATTCTAAATACATTTACCAACCCCTCCTCTTCACTGTCCCCAGCGGTGGCAACTACCACTCTGCTCTCGGCTTTTGTGTTAATGAGCTCTTGAGTAGCATCTTTCTTTCTAGATCCATATCACAATACATGAATTATCTTTTTTGAGCTTATTTACCACTGTATGAAGTACTCATTAAGATATCAAATGCTGGGTTCATAACCAAGAATTAAAAACAAAATAGGTAGGGCTGGGGTTGTGGCTCAGTGGTAGAGCATTTGCCTAGCATGTGTAAGGCACTGGGTTCAAACCTCAGCACAACATATAAATAAATAAAATAAAGGTTTTGTGTCCATCTAAAACAAAATATTTTAAAAAATAGGTATTACCTTATGTATATATATGATTACGTGAATGGTATGAATCTACATTGCGTACAACCATAGAAATGAAAAGTTGTACCACATTTGTGTACAATGAATCAAAATGCAGTTTGTAAAAATTAAAAAAATTTAAAAAAATAAAAAAATAGGTAGAATATATCCCTGCCCTAAGGGAACTTTTAGTCTTGAGGATATACAAACGTATACATTATTAATTCATTAACCTCTGAAAAGAAATGTCAAATTCATGATTAAAAGTGAGAAAATTGGAAGGAAACAGGAGATATGTCAAGGTCAGTGTAAAAGTAAGACATGATAAGAGATTCTTTCGAAGCAGGGAGGAGATGTAAGTGTGAGGGAATGCCTTCATGATCAAGGGAAAGGTTGGATTTTTTCATCATGGGCAACCAAGAACCATCAAGTGATCTTAAGTAAGAGTGCACCATAACCACGTTGTATTTCAAATGCTCACTTTGGCATTAATTAGGATGGAGCCTGGACAGGATCATCTTTCATTCTTATTTGTCAGGGAGAGTTTTGGTTAATGCCTGTTATGTGATTGTACTTACTAACTGCCCTCCTTTATTCTCAGTCACATCCTGGTTTGGATAGTTCATTTTCCCCAATCTTAGATTCTTTGAGGGCAAAGACTACATCCAGTCCTGTTTTTCTTCAGAGATTAATCCAATGCCTTGAACAAACTGCTTGCTGAATAATTATATATTGATTTGGATTAATACAATTTTCCAGCATATTTTATGAAGAGAAATTAATGATTAAAGTTGATACACCTCGCCGGGCACAGTGGCGCACGCCTGTAATCCCAGCACTTGGGAGGCTGAGACAGAAGGATCGCCAGTTCCAAGCCAGTCTCAGCAACTTCAC
Organism: Glaucomys volans; assembly: GCA_020662805.1. Classification (NCBI taxonomy): domain Eukaryota; kingdom Metazoa; phylum Chordata; class Mammalia; order Rodentia; family Sciuridae; genus Glaucomys; species Glaucomys volans. The sequence goes on along the minus strand of JAJEJO010004509.1, from coordinate 340,302 downwards.
AAGGCCCTAAGCAACTCAGTGAGACCCTGTCTCTAGATAAAATATAAAATAGGGCTGGGGATGTGGCTCAGTGGAGAAGTGCCTGGGTTCAATCCATAGTACCAAAAAAAAAAAAAAAAAAAAAAAAGTTGATACACCTAAGTTTTGCTGCTTCCTATGCTGTCTCTGTACTACCTTAGACATTCTGTTTTATAGTCAATATTATAATCATCGATCATGTGTCCTTCAGCTCTTCAAGGTGAGGATGATATCATTATATTCCCATTGCCTAGAAGAATTCTCGTTACTCAGCCAGGTTTTTATTCCTCTGGAGGAATTGCTGTTTAAATAGAAAGGGTGCTTTAAATAAAACTATCTAAATAGCTATTATTTTTTAAAATGGTATCAAAATAAAGAGAATTATATTTAGGATAGTAAATTTGTTATTATATACAAAAATAAGTGAGAATCAAATAAGGTTGGCTACCTTTCTAGTATCCATGGTACAAAAAGCAGATCCCCGAGCTGCCATAATTAACATACAATATAAATTTCCAGTGAACTGAAGCTTTCTTCTCAAATCAAATTGTTTTATTTCCTGTGGAATTGCTATCTAAAATTTATCAGTAGAATAACTGTGATCACATACATGAAATCGTACAGTAAGCAGCATATTTGGCTGCTATATAGTTTAAAATTTTCTTCTTCATTCCCTATTTCCTTATTTCTCTAAGTCTGAAAAAGATACAACTCAACTTTGTATGCACTAGGTCATATTTAATTTGTAATGCTAAGAGTATAATTGCTTGTCAGGTATCCTCAGTGTGAATCACACTGACACTGACACCCACCCTTTACATTTTATAACCACATTTATTTTGAGTGTGATTTTTTTCCAGAACTCAATAAAAATTATTTATGCCCAAAACTTCATGACAAATCTTCCAACTCCCTCATATTTGACCTACTTTTCCCCAACAACCCCAAAAGGTCCTGACCTCTATTATCAAAATCTCGATGCAGATGGAAGTTCTGATGAGATTCTAATTAAGTGAAAACCTTTCTGTAATTATACATGTTCACTATTTAATGAGAATCTTTCTATAATTAGAAATTTATTTGGACACTTTAAGATTTCATAGGCTATGGCTGTGGTGTCCTAATTCAAACATTTTTCATTCATGAGGGGGCAAAGTTCTCTTCCCCACAAATGTATCACTGCCAAGGGAAATTTCTCCTTTAATTAAGTGTATGATATTGTTAAATGATGACTCACAAAACTTATTTTCACTCTTTTTTTCTCTTTTTTTAACACACAGGCAAAATTGGTGGTCTATGAGGTAAAAGAATTGAACAATTTTGTCTAAGAGTGTTTATTAGTATCTAAATCAATTTCTAATTATCATTTTAAAGAAATCTTAGGCAAATTTTACCATGGAAAGATTATAAAAACCTCTGAGTCTGTTGGGGGAGAGGAGGACAGTGGCCAAAAGAGAGAAATGCAAGGAGACTTCTTGGACAGCTGTCTTAATTGACTAATGACTAGAACTAGGTGGGAGACAGGAAGCCTGGAAAACAGTACATAGTGGAGATGCCTTCTCTGGAGCTTGTATTGTTTTGTTTTGTTTTGCTTTTTTCTTTTCTTTCTGCCTGGATCATTTCGTGCTTAATCATGTTGTTCCAAAGCTCATCCTTATTCCCTCCTTCTCCACACCTGAGAGAAATCACTCTTCTACCAGCATTGGGAATCCACAGGATACCAAGTTTTACTTTCAAACAGAAGATTTCTTACTGTGAACCAGATAGTAAAACCTGATCCCAGGAATAAAGTGGGCTTCATGATTCCTACCTTCATGATTCCTCCTCAGCAGCCTCTGAGGAACAGCCTTTTCTATGCTCTCTGATAGATGTTAAGTATTTTAGTTAGGGCCAGGGTGCAGCTCTGTGGTAGAGCTCTTGCTTAGTTGTATGCATGAGGCCCTGGCTTCAATTCCCAGAAACAAAAAGAGGACTGGTTTAGTCAGGTTTTTCATCACTGAGACCAGAAGACCCAACAAGAATAATTTTAGAGAGGTAAAGGTTATTTGGCACTAATGGTTTCAGAGGTCTCAGTCTATAGAGGACAAACTCCATTGCTCTGTGCCTGAGGTGAGGCAGAACATCATGGTGGAAGTGTGGAGCTGAGGAGAGCAGCTTAGGACAAGACAATCAGGAATCAGAAAAGAGACTAAACTGGGCTTCTCAGGGACAAAATATAGACCCCAAGGGCACTCCCCCAATGACCCACCACCTCTAACCACACCCTATCTGCCTACCTACCTGCTAACAAGTTAATCCCATCAGGAGTTTAATGTCTTGATGGGTTTAAGACCCATATAACTCAGTCATTTCAGCTCTAAACTTCTTTGCATTGCGTGACACATGAGTTTTGGGGGGACAACTTATATCTAAACTATAACAGGACTTTCCTTTGTTGACTTTCCATCCTTTCTAGTTAGTTTCAAAGTCTAAATTAAATGAATTTTTCCTGTTCATTTAGAAAATCACATTTCCCATCATTTAGAATAAATTTCAGTGCAACATTTGAGGAAATAAAGTCATTGAAAGATCCAAAATTTTGTTCCAAGTCTTAAACCTTCTTGATCAGCAAGTCCTTGACGCTGAGCTCAATTGAACTGAACACCCTGAGCAGCATAAGGGGAAAGCCAATCAGACTAAATTATGACTGGACTGGTTTATCGTCCATAATTACTGGCATCATACTGGTCTTCATGGAATAAAAAGTAAATAAGTGGGCATGTTTGTGTTGCTTTCTAATACACATAAACATTGATAATTTTAAGAAAACATTGTCTTATTTCTAGCATAAAAATGTGGTAACAAATACTATTTGAAGATTTAAAATTTTAAATAATATCACAATTATATTAATATTTCAAAATTGTCTATTGAAACTAAACAAGAAGTTCTATTCTTAATACCTCATTTAAAATATTGGGAGAGTCAATGAGTAAATGAACTATGCAAAGATCTCCCTTATGGAATTATAGCACAAAATTAGAAAAAAATTGTAGATAAAGCATATGAATTTAAATACTACTTGTTTATCAGGTATTTCTTTGGTTTCTGGGCATTTAATTTGCTGTGATTTTGGTAGCAATTTGTTTCATGCATATGCTTAACCTTCCCAATCAGATTTCTAGGTAAGTTGACAATGAGAATGTGTGTTCTTTTATATCTCCCGTGGAACCAAGGACAGAGTGATGGAAGCGGAGAGGGTCTCCAGATAGGATGTTAGTATAGTGATTTAAGTGTCCTTTTTCATTCTATACTTCACAGTACTCAATCAACTGAGGAGGGAAATGGCTTTCTAGTGAAAGCAAGTTTTTTCTTCCTACATTTTTCAATCCATCAGAGATTTCTTATGCTTATAAGATAGGTGAAAAATTTGATTATTCTACATGCAAGTAGATGTTGCCCTATGTTAGAACTTCAGAAAGTTTGTTTCAGACTACAATCTTATACCTATTATCAATCCTAAAGTCTTTAAAGAGATTATTTCAATTCCTTACCTTTCAATTCTTTTCTTCAATGACTATTATTTACTCCAAAAGAAAGTTCAAGTTTATGGATAACATCATTTATTTATGACAAGATAAATCTTTTAAATCTGATAAAAATTACAAGGTTATAAAGTATATTAAGTTCCTCCAACAGATGACTTAACTTCTACACTTTCTGACATTTTCTGCAATAACATTTTATTTTAAATGTCAACCATACATAAATTCAATCTCGTCACAGACACTGAGATGTTCAAAAGTTCTCAATTTTAGACAGAGGGTGGGGGTAAGGGAGGAAGCAGGCCAGAGAGAGAGAGAGAGAGAGAGAGAGAGAGAGAGAGAGAGAATAATTTTAAACGCTTGTCACCAAAAATGCCTCAAAACATTCATCCCTTCTGGAAGTTAAAATTTTTTAAAAAGCTAACCTGAAATGTGGCAATAAATTATGCAATGCATCATAAATTTTGAATTGCCCATTGTGATTGGGGCACACTGTTTCAGAACAATGTCATAGAGAAGGAAACATTAAATATCAGTTCTTCCTGTATTTGCAATATAATTTCCTTATATTTAAAGGAAAAGAACACCACAAATTTAAATTAAAGCAATCTATCAATATTTTAGAAGTGAAATAACTCCTTGGGTGTTCATCTAAGCAAATTTACTTCAATTTTATAAGGTTTTTGAGGCCAAGAAATTAATTCATATGAGCTGAAGAACTTATATCTAGTTCTGACATGTAAGAGAATAAGAACAATTTTACACTATGTGTAATTTCTCTAAAACATTGATGATGTGTTTGGGAATAAATGTTAACTATCAGCTGTTTTGAATTCATTTTATTTTTCAACATCTAAATAAAAGACTAAATAAAATGACTTTAAGAATTTTTTTGGTTTTACAAATGCAGATGATCAAAAACGACAACAATAAAAAAAAATAGAAGGAGCTCAAGAGCTGGTGAGGTGACATGTCTAGCCCTCTGTTTGCTTCCTGGAATACTCGGATTTCTCAAACTCACATTCATTACCTTCGAGATGAACTGCTAGACTTGATCTCTATTTCTATTCTCTCTTTTCCCTGCTGGGGGCAATGTCCCTCCATTACTATTTAAGAAATGGCTAGAAAGTACGCACCCTTTAGAGAAGCAGAATGTTCTTTTAAGCAACAATCTTAGTCACTGAAGTAAAATGAGGGCAACATGCCAAATATATGTCCTAATAAAACATTTTAACAATTGCAAATGTGTTAGGTTTTATGGCTTATTTCCTCAACCTGCATAGTAAATTTTTTTAAAAAACTGATACAATAATGAATAGACATGAATTCTTTTGTCCCACCTGCACAATAATTTTATACAGAAAGTGTTTATTACTATAATCCTTAGAGTCCCCTAAAGCTAGCTATACATTTTCTTCTTGATACTCCTTGAGTATCACATAAGATGAAGGGATTTAAGATGAATAACAGGTTGGAAAGAATAATCTTATTTGACTACCAAGAAACTTATCATAATTGTTGTAATCATAGTCATTTCTTACATTGAAATTAGAAGTTTATGTTTAAATTCAATTGTGTACCTTACAAGTTCATTTTTGAAATGGTCATGGCTAGTTATTCCAGGTCAATGTATAGTGATGAAAGCATAATCTAATTTTATAAAGCTTTCAATAAGAAATTTATAAATTGTTATGATGAATGAATCTCTTACTTGATATTTCTAAACTCTTTTAATTTTGAATTTAATTTTGTATTCAGAAAAAACACCAAATTCTTACTATAAAATTATTAAACACACACAATTAAACATGAATAAATGGTAGAAAACTACACCTTCTACTTTACATAATCTCAAGTAACTCAAATTCAAACAAGAAGAATGATATTATTCTTTTTATCCATTAGGTGTCTCCTGATAAATTATTATGGTGATTGTTTTCCTTTCTGATCCATTAAAATATCAGTTTCTGAAATAGTGTATATGCTCAATAGTGTATATGCCCACATTGTATGTACTTTTGTGACTCCTTCAAGAGAACTGTGATATATTTATTTATTTTATGTCATGATTTCCTCAATGCTTGCAAATATGGTAGTAGATATATAATACATTTTAAAAACTATTTTTCAACAACATTTAAACAAGATCAAATTCACATTCCGAAAGATAACAAATTTATTTTCGATGCATCATTGATATCACCACTTAGTTTTTCTTGGTATTTGGACAGTTTCTAGTTAGGATAGGAGGCAACAATGAGATGGCCCTTCCCCACAAGGAAATAAGAGAATTAGGCTAGCTGTACAGGACCAATTCACATACACTGGAAATTGGATTCTTGGACAAAAGGGAAAAATGTTATAGCCAAACGGGAGCTATACGGTGAATAGGATATGAGGAACCAAAGCTCTATTTTTTTGAACCTCCAAACAAACACTTAAGATCTGATTGCAAGAGTGTGAGGGAAGCTTTCACAATGCCCATCTAAGAACTCTCTAGTGAGATGTATGTCCTAGCGAATGAATTTGAATCCTAAGCATACTGTGACAAGTATATTGCATTGATGGAATGAAAATGCAATTATTAAATATTTGTATCATCCAAGGAGCTCTTCTTGTTTTGATTCCATGCATAACAAGCAATCATTTGATATTTTTTAAATCTTTATCCATGTAATTTGGCCTATAGGGAAAATGGGTATTTTTCAGACAAATAGAAGCAATCTGGTATGCATAGTATTGGTCAATCAAATCAATAATTTATTCCTCTATTTTATACACACACACACACACACACACACACACACACATTAATGTCTTCAAAGCTTTAGATAATGAAGTCGTATTTTGAGCAAGGGACCCAAAGTCACTGTGTGGACATAAAAAGGTCTTCAGTCTTTAAACTGACTGAGGAAAAGATCTCTTGTAAAATAGATTGTATTAAAATTGGCAACCAATCAATGCTCATTTACCAAGAAAGAGAGCTATATATAATTTTATTTTTGTGTATGTATCTTAATTCTTATGAATGGAGTCTGATACAGCAGTTGTATTAGAATTCATTTAAACTTGAAGTTAAAGATAGACTGAAAACTACCAATTATTTCTCTAGTCCTAAACTAATTCTTTATTCCTATTTTCCTCTAAGAGTTTTTGTGCACATTCCATCAACAACTCTATTTAAACATGTTTAACAGAAACCAAAGTATTCCATCTGAAACTTGGTATTCACTATAATGGTTAATTACATAATCATTTTTCCAGTTACTTGGGCTTAAAATCAGAGTCACCCTTTAGCCCTTTCCTCAACAGATCATAAGCTTGGAGAGATAGACCTGGTTTCTGTGACTAGAGGCAATTTATGTCATTATCTCACAGCTTCCATTTCTTTGTGTAGAGAATGGATAATGATACAGTGCTTACTGTATTACTGTGAGGGAAAAATGAGATGATGCTTGCATAAAGCAGAACACAATGGTGCTCCAAAAGAAAGATTCAATAAATGCTTGGTCCAAGAAATTGGCTCTACATTATAATCTTGATGTAACTGGGAAATAGTTTATTCTTTCAAAAATGATGTTATGAAACTTTTGTGGCATGCAGCCACAAAAGTTTGTGAACAGGGAGGAAGACTTTGAATTTACGAGTGGTAATAAATAAGTCAGTATTATTCTCTGTAGACATTTCAAACACTGGCTGGATGCTTATCTCTTCGTATAATGGAACAAGACTCAAAGTCTCTCATTTTCAAAAATTAAGTATCCATATATTAACTGTTTCTGATTTTGGCATGAGATATATGGATTCAAGTTTGTAATCCCAAAACTGTTTACATATATCAAAGCAGTCTCATAACATGTTCCAGCTAAATAAAATGTTAGATATCATCCAAATTTCTTCTTTCACATATGAGGTTAATGAGAGGTTCAATCGGTAATGCCACCCTTTTGATTGACCTAGCTGGAATTTATTCTCTTCCTTCCTAAATCAATGGTTTCTTCTTGAAACCATTTCCTAACCTTGACTATAAATGTCAATCAACTCATAATGTTTATTATTTCTGCCTACCAAATTTTATTATAGGGTCTAAATATATTATAAAAAACTTTATCTTTGAAGTACATATTATCAAACATGAGGTTCTTATAATTAACATGTTCCAGTAGTAACATTCACATTTTCATGTCTGGTTTTATTTATAACAAAATAAAATTCTAAAAATTCAAATTTACTTAGTAGAGCTTTGATTATGTTTTTATTGATTTTACTTTCCTGCAATATATATCATAAAGTAGTTATATAATTTTCTGAAAATGATAAAGTGATTTTTAGAGCATAGTATTTTTGAGTGAGCTATAGGCAAATTTGATAATGAAACAACCGATTTCTGTTCAAATTATCTACCCCATATAGCTACTAGAATTATAATGACAATATTTGAAAATATATATGCACATGGAGAAATATCTTCCTTCCACAGAGAAAACAACAGTGTTTAATTGAATACAAAACTGAAGAGATGACTTTTAGTTGGAAAAGAATCACATATGAACTAAAGAAGATAGAATACTATAAATATCACTCACAATTTCTGAGGTCAGTTTCCATTCCTTATTTCTTGCCATTAAGATAAACATTATGATCAAATATGTCGCTTTTAATAAATAGAAATACCTCCGTGGTTTTTCTTTATACACACTGCCAAATCATCTGATGTGCCACAGATTTTGAGATTAAGCAAGGTTTCGGGACATAAAGCCATGCACCCTAGTTTCCCACATAAGGAAGTTGAGGTCCAGAGAGTTGTTAGGCCAAACCTGGGGTTGGAATGCAGGACTGCTAACAGGCACAGCATTCTTTGCACTGTGATGACTATACATGTCACTTTTGACATCTATATTCTTTCCTGCAGAGGTTTATTCATAAATTCATTTCTTTACTACTTTTTGTTCAGCTCTAAATCACTTTCATGAGGAAACTCTTGGCAAAGGAGGAAAAAATGAAAGAAACCTACTCTTAAAACTAAGACAAAATATAACTAGTAAGTGCAACAAAACTCTATTGTGACAAAATATAATGACATTAGTTAATCAAATTTTAGCCCTAAGGTCTCCTAAAGTACATTTCCATGATTTTGTTGATCCTATCATTTCTACCCATAGTATAGTCCATCTCTACCCATGTCTTGAGACCAAAATCAACCAATACCTTCTCACATAATTACTTGCCTTAATTTTATAGTAAGAAATTATTTCTTCTAAAATTTATAGCACATTTTTTCTTACCATTAATATAGTACTATCTATATGTGTGTACAACACTAATATGGCATTTTATTTGAATAAATATGGCTTTTATTCCCTTCAACTGAATTCTAGACTTCACTTGAGGACAGGAACTAAGTCTTATATATCTCCTCCCTCTTATCATCATAGCTAGCCTTCTATTATGTGTGTTAAATGCTCAGTGAAACATTTCCTGAATGAAAGAGGTGATTCTCATGTTTAAAATGGAGATGGGGGTAAGATAGAACAGTGGAATCTGATAAATTTAGGTACAGCAAATTTGTCTCAGCTTATTATATAAAATAGTTATGGTAAATTGATATATCCTCTGAGCTTTCGAAGTTAAGTCATCTAGATCAGTACTTTAAAATTATGGATTTTAGATGTCATGCTCAAATATATTTTTTGAACCTGATAAAATATCAAATGCATGCCACACAAAGTTAGGAAGAGACATGATATATGAGGTGGGCTCAATTGAGAAAGATCATGATAGCATTTTTCTGTCTATGCTTTGTGTTTGAGGCAAGAGGAGAAACTGTGTTTAAGGCTGGCATGTCATCAGAGGTGACCAGTACCCCTAAGATGTAGCCAGCTCCATCAGTACCCTGCCTCTCCTCCTCTGAAACTACCTCCATTGGAACAGCTTACTGTGGACACAAGTCACTCTGCTCCAAATCCCCTTTTTTCATGGTCAATGAATTATAATCAGTCTTCTCCTAAAGTTAATGTCACAGGGAGCAGGCTTCAGCCAATGTTAAATAAGGGATATGTGGATAAATAGCCTGGCTATTTGGTCTCATTGAGGATAAATGTCAAAGGTGTGGTCTACCTTGCCTCATAACTTCCCTTCCAGACAGAGCTCTATGGTGACATTTTTGCCAGTGCATCCTTGTGCCACCTTCTCTTCCTGACTGACTTCCTCATTTCCACTCTGTTTATTCCTGGGATCACAGATCACCTCCCAAATAAACTGTGCACACTCACAACTTATCTAAGTGTTTCCTTCTGGGGGAAAAAAGCAATCCAAGAGAGTATCTTTTCTTACAATATATTTCAGATAAAAATTTTGTGGTTATTTCTATTTAAAATGCTCAATTTAAAAAATGTATTTTGGACTTGTCTTTTTAAATATATATTCATAGTCCATAAAATCCTTCACAGCTTTATGTATTTCTTATCTAAGCTGGAAGCCCATAGTTGGCTCTTTTCATATTTATAGGTTATCTTACAGATTGTGATTCTTATATGACCTTAAAAATATTGAAATATTGGTAATTCTAAAGTCCAGGAATATTACACTTCAGACCAGAGCCTTGACAGGATAATATATAAAGTATAAAATACATTATCATTGCAGAATTTTATTAATGAAAAGAAAATTATTGACCCTACTGTTAAGAGTATTGGAATTATTATTTTATGAGTCAAAAAATTGGGTCAGAAAAAGGGTCTTAGGGAGTACCATGTGATATTTTAGGTGAATTTCTTCTACTGACAAAAGAAAATTTTCATCATACAGATACAATTTGTCATTAGCTTATCAGACTAGTTTGAATACTGTTTTGTCACATCATCTTTTGAGTTTTGGGAACATGCTACTTGAAGATTGTTTTTCCAGTTGGGAAAAAAACCCTGTGTATTTCATAAGGACACCAATATAGTCTGTCTTTTTCCTTTGTAGATGATAATGCATACTTCATTTATTTATTCATTCATTTCACATGATCGATCATTCCCAAACATAAGCTTAATGCCTAATGCTTTTGATATTTTGCTGAGAGTGAAACAGGAATTGTGTCCATTATCAAGAATTTTACCATCTACTGGGTTTTAAAAAATTGAACTTTTTTATTACAAATGCTGAGAAAATACAAGTGTAAAATTTTACTTCAGTTATCAAACAGTTTTTATGGGGAAATATGTTAAACTTGAAAAAATACAGCTTTTAGACAAAAATCTGAAATAATATTGAGATAATCTTGAAAGATCTTGCTATTAGGAACAGTTATAACACAAATATGCCATGAGTATTTATTAAAGTAAAGTTGATCTTTATATTTATTTTTTCCTGAAGCATTAATTGCAACAGATTTATGAATGACCTAATTCTGTATTGTTTTAGCAATAAAAACTTTATTGCAACACTTGTTATGAGAAATGTGACATAAAATTTTAAAAAGCAATTCTCAAATACTGTGTTTATTGTATCTCCCTTGAAAAGTATTTTTCCCCATGATTAGCATGCCTATGTAATTTTAAGCACTCTTCTGATTTATGTTAAATTGTATGTTAAATAATTTAAACACAAAAGCTAAGAATTCAAATAAAATATCTATTCCCCCTACACTCCCCAAAGATCCATGAAGCTATTAAAATAAATGTTTATATTTTTAACCATCCTGGAGTTATTCAAAGTGTGCTAAACTACCAAATTTATAAAATACAGGGCTATAGCATTTCAGACTTTCAAAAATGGTAGTTGCTTTTTTAATTTAAATTCATTAAAGACATAATACCTTTGTTTTCCAATAGGTAATTCTTCATTTTAAAAAGTTCTCAGGTGATCTAAATTAGGAAACACTAAAGTCCCACATACCACACTATACCCAGAAATAAGTGGATGGAAAAAAAATGCTTGAACTTTAAATAATTCAATAAATATCTGACAATTTTATTGGAAATATATAATGGAAATACTGATTTTTAAAATTCTTAAGTATCTTAATGCTAATATTCCAATATAGTGCCTTTTAAATATAACAAGAAAAGTCTAAGTAGGTTCTAAATAAATATAAGTAATGCCAATATGTTAATAATGCAAGTTAACAAAATACACATTCCCTAAGGATAGAGATGCTGCTTGTTTGCTTTGTTGCTCTGGAGTCTACTCCAGGAGTTGGTTACAGCAAACGTTATTCAAGTGATGTTAGTTCAAAGAACTTCTAAGTAGCTGTTGAAGAAAGAATAAACTCATAACAGAAAATAGCATGTCAAATGTTCCATAGATAAACATATTCATCAATTTGAAATTTTATTAAATCAGAAGCACACATATCACTCTTTGAATAAATATGGTTTTACTATATCTATTTGTAAGAGATTGTAGGTAAACTTTAGACTCATTTTTTTTCATAAACCCAATATTCTTTATGCATTTACTCATTTAGAGGAGGTCTGGACTACTGATTTATAAGTAAAGATGCTTCCTATGTTTTTAGAACATTGCCTCACATTTACTTGATAGAACAGAAGCAAAGGAAATACAGTAGATTTAAAACAACTATGTTCATTTGTACCAGAGGTAGGAAGCAAAGGACCAGCTAAAGAGAAAAATGGATTGATTGATGTCTGCTATTAGTCTGTGGGACTGGCTATGACCATCTTATGTTTATTCCTTTACAGCTGGAAAACCATTTTCTATAAACCATTGCAGTATCTTCACTACTGAGTGTGATAGATATGAATGTTTTACAAACATAAAAATGGACTCAGAGAAAATAACTGTCTTGCTGACTCTTATAAAGCCAGTAATTGCAGGAGACACTTTGAATTTATTCTCCACCACCCTGGCTTCTCACGAGCAGCTTCTTAGTAACAAATTTAAAAACAAACACTTGTGTGAGCATGTGTATGTGTGCACATGCAGGTGTGTAAATCTTGTACTTCATTATTGACAAGGCTGGTCCCTCTAGGTCCTGAAGAGGCTGAGGGTACCACGAGTTAGATTAGGATTTTGAGATGAAAATATCCTGACTACAGATGGAGAGGTAGACAGAAAAGAGCAATCCTGCTCTATGCTCTTTTTGTAAATAATCTTATTTCTGTGCTGCAAATTTTAGCAACACTGATGAGGCTCCAATCTGCCCCAGTAGATCTGATGGAGCTTCAATTCTTTGTTTCTGCATATTTACAAATTATTTCCATGTTGATGCTTTCTGCTATCACTTCACAACTTTTTTGAAACAGCACCCATCTGTTCTCTTCTCTGTCCCAAAACTAACTTCACTCTCACTTATCTATTTGCTCCAATTACTTCATTATGCAGTTATTTAAATATGAGAGTTAAGCCATCAAGTATTTCTTTTGGAAAACTGAGAAATTCACTCCTTTCACCTATTTTTCTTCTATCACCTTTCATTTGCTCCTGATCATCACAATTTCTTTTTCCTGTTTCCTTCCTCTATTCGTTTCTTCATCTAATCCATATAAAGCAATAAAGATTTTGCAGAAACATCAATTCCATTTTTTGCCTCCTCTCTCTTTTCTTCTCCAGCTATTCCCCCCTCTTGTTTTGTCTTTTCTCTTCTTCCTCTCTGAAGCCTTCATCAGGGTCAATTTCATTTTCATCAGCTTCATCAACATTCATTGATCCTCATAATATTCTGAATCTGCTAAAATTTTAAAGAAAGACCTCATTTAAACCTCACAATGATTATGTTAGTCTGAATGGGCATCACTACTCCACAAAAAAAGCTCAGATGCTGAGTGCATTGATGGGTTCAGTTTTGCACACACAAATAACAGGCATGGTGACTCCAGGGGCTCATCCTACCATCTTGTTTCATCATCACTACCCACCAAAACCTTCTAAAAATGTCCTTCATAGAAAATAGAATTTTCTTCAAAGAAAAATATCTTTCAAAGGTCCATTCAATTTCTCTTTTCCCAGAGAATGTTATCAGAGTTCTTCTTCCTGCTGATGTGTTAGTTTTTTTTAATTTCATTTTATTCCTAAAGTTAATTTTGGCACTTAATTTGATACTTTCACCTATTTTAAATAGTCTTTCTTATAAGTAGACCTTGAACCTCCAACAGAGCAGAGGCTATTATCTAAACTTGTAAACACCCCTGGGTGCCAAGAGGAGGGGTTGCTCATAGCAGGTACTCCATACACACAGGTTGGGCAAGCCAGCAGGTTTCCCTCAATTCCCCAAAACAATCATCGACAATAACTAGTTCAATAATGATCCTTTCCATCAAAGTCTATCTTCATAGCTTTTCCCAACCTGAAGGAAATTTTGTGTTTCTTTACTACTGGTATTTGTTAATGGTTTCTCTTAAATGCTGTTTAAAACCTTTCCCTTCAGGAAACCATTTCCTTGACAAATTTCCTTTGTGTTAATATTTTCTTTCTTTCATGTACAAAACTACAATATGAACTTCATACAATTTTTTCTTTTCTCTGTGTTTATGTACATTTCTTACCAATAATTCTGAAAAATTTTGAACACAGAGAACACACTTTATTTCCCTTGAAACATTCTTATGTATTATACAGGTTCACCATTTAAAAAATTATATCTCTCCCCCTATTCTAAGCTATAACAGGCCTCTGGAAAATATAAATTATATTGGTCATGGTTAATTTTAATCCACAATGAATACACAATATAGTCAGTCTTCTGTCTTAGAATATATGGGTGTTTCTATGTTGGGTTTTTCACTTTGCTATCATGAACATTAACTGAGCATCTACTCTTTATGATGAGCTGTATTTTCTATGGAATTAAGACAAGAGAAATAAAGTCCAGAAGTTGTCCTGAAGAATTATGTATCCTATTGTGGAAAATGGAACAGAACATGGATTGGTAGAAGCAAAGAAGAAAAGCTATATGTGCCAAAAAAAAGAGTCCGTTAGAATTATTAAGCATGTTGTATGTATTGCAGGAGTAGGCAAGTACATCAGGAAGTTCTTGTGGAGCAGGCACATTGCTTTGGGGGCCATTAAAAATTTTAATCTCATATCGATCCTAATGCATATAAAAATAAACACATGAAAACAAATCATGTTTTTTTTTAAATTTGATTTTGAGTTTTGAAAGCCAGCAAGTTTTATCTAGGATTTTTACCAATCAACTATACGTTTAACCACATTTTAAATAAGGTTCTGTGTTGATAGGTGTAACTGACATAGGATAAACATGTTTGTAAGTTTCCTAATAGCAGGAAACACATCTCACACTTTTTTATGTTTCTTATAATTTGAGGTAGAATGCTGATCACATCAGGTTTTTCTCTCAAAGTGTAATCCCTTAACCCCTTGATTTGGAACCATTTAATGTGCTATTCAACTGATAGGCTACTAAACCTCATTCCAGACCACTTTCAGAAGGAATTAGAATTCCTAATAAGAACCCCAAGTGATTCTCAGGGAACACTAAGGCATGGGAGCCACTAATAGGGAGCTAAGTGCACACTTACTGACTGATGCAACACAGTGATATGGCTTTGAATCTGTTCATGAGCATCTTTTTAAACAGCATTAGCAAAACCACTTTTATTCTGAAGGATATGCAAAACTGTGCAGGAAAGATTGTCTAAAAATTTGAATTGCCTACATACTTCAAGACAGATAAGTGAAGTTACAGAAGAAATGGCCAGTCAGTGAATAAAGAGAAAATTCTGATTCATGTGTTATACTACAGTGCTCAATCAGTCCCCCACCCCTGTATCAAGCCCACTGCAGAATGCACTATGGAGGAACACAGATGAGTTCATCAAATTCTGCAAATTTTTATTAAACTTTTCTCTCTAGAGAAGTTTAGACTGAAGCATGAGTAAATATAGACATTAAGAAAGTCAAAGAAAAATTTTGGGAAAATAAAGCACTTAGATACCTCTTTGAACTCCAGTATAAATGAGGAAAAACTACCAAAGCTTTTCAAAATAACATATTCTAGCATGTCTGTATGGAGGGAAAAGGAAGCAAGTCAGAAACAACCAGAGTGGGACATGCTATTGAGTGGACCTGACCCTACCACACAGAGAAAAATGAATAGGAAAAAAAAAGAAAGAAATGGATCCAGATCTCAAACGGAATCACAACTGAAAAGTAAGCTGTTCTCCAAAAATAAGTTTTAGTGAATATACCTATTATATGTTACATTAGGAAAGGTCTGGATAAAGTTGGTTTTATCAATTACAAA
The DNA here is from genome assembly GCA_020662805.1 of Glaucomys volans. Lineage (NCBI taxonomy): Eukaryota > Metazoa > Chordata > Mammalia > Rodentia > Sciuridae > Glaucomys > Glaucomys volans. Next base: position 324,546 of record JAJEJO010004509.1, on the reverse strand, counting down.
GTAGACATGGCATGGTAAATATCAGACAACATAGTACAGACAAAAGAGGAAATGTCAGAGTTGGAAGAAATGCAGGAAGGAGAAAGAAAGAAAAGAGAAAGAATGAACAGATAAAATAATGCAAAAAACCGTGAATTAAATTATTGTGAAATTTAAAAGAATAGAAACAAATATCCCAGGTAAATTTTAAGTTCTGGAAGAATTTAATAGGCAGATCCATTTAATAAGATAGTGTTAAAACAATAAGAAGACAAAGCAACAGAAGATGGAAAGAGAAATTGCAAAACGTAGATAAAAAAGAAACTAAAATATTTACGTACATATATAAATTGATTCACACGGTGGATCTCACTGGAACTACTTCAGGAGCTTTACTTGTGACTTGGTTGCCTAAGTTCTGAAGCACAGCCTGGGCCTTGAGATTTTTAAATGCTCTACAGGTGAAGCTAATGTGTAGCCAGCACTGAGAACCACTGAATTAGGCCCAACAAGGGGTAAACATGCATGGAATTTCAAATAATGGAAAGAGGAAGAGCTTAAAGCTCATAATAAACAAAGAGGAAAAAAGCCCAACACATTAGAGGAACCAGAAGGATATACACAAAGACAAAAAAGCTTTCACATAAGGGTGACTGTTCTCCCTGAAGTGGAGACACTAGAGAAGAAATCAATAATCACAACTATAGTAAGTGAACATTTTTATGAAGTCAAGAAAAATGGACTCTGTAGGTCAAAATTATGTATTACACCAGGAAAAAGTGTATACAGAAGTATTATTGGAATCAATAACTGGGATAGATTCAAACTAAAAAGCTTTCTGGGGGGAGGGGGAAGAGAGCTCAAAGAATGGGAGAAAATATTTGCCACAGGCACTTCAAATAGAGCACTAAGCTCCAGAATTTATAAAGAACTCAAAAAACTTTACACCAAGAATACAAATTACCCAATCAATAAATAGGCTAAGGAAATGAGCAGACAATTCACAGAAGATCTATAAGCAATGAACAGATCCATGAAAAAATGTTCAACATCTCTAGTAATAAGAGAAATGAAAATCAAAACTACCCTCAAATTTCATCTCACCACAATGAGAATGGCTATTACCAAGATTACAAGTAACAATAGGTGTTGGCAAGGATGTGGGGAAAAAGGTACACTTATACATTGATGGTGGGGTTGCTAATTGGTGCAGCCACTTTGGAAAGCAGTTTGGAGATTTCTCAGAAAACTTGGAATGGAACCACCATTTGACCCAGCTATCCCACTCCTTGGCCTATACCCAAAGGAGTTAAAATCAGCATACTACAGTGATGCAGCCACATCCATGTTTATAGGAGCTCAATTCACAATAGCAAGATTGTGGAACCAACCTAGATACCCTTTAACAGATGAATGGATAAAGAAATTGTGGTATATATATACAATGGAATATTATTCAGTCATAAAGAATAATAAAATTATTACATTTGCAGGTAAATGGATGGAGTTGGAGAATATCATGCTAAGTGAGATAAGCTAATCCCAGAACACCAAAGGCCTAATGATTTCTCTGATAAGTGGATGATGATACATAATGGGGGGGGTGGGAAGGTAAGGGAAGAATGGAGGAAAGATGGATTGTGTAGAGGGAAATGAGGGGTGGGGAGGGGAGGAAGGAAAGATAGAATAATAGAATGAGACAAACATCATTACCCTATGGACATGTATGATTACACAAACAGTATGACTCTACTTTGGGTACAACCAGAGAAATTAAAGTTGTACCCCATTTGTGTACACTGAATCAAGAAATAATAATAATAAATCCTCATCTATAAAATTCCTGTCTCCCCTCCTTAAATTCCTAACTTCAGAGTATGTTATAATTCTGAGTTTTGGTTGAAAGTTACAACCAACATAGATTAGATGTTTTCATGGGCATGCCAACATTTCTTATAATTTTCACTTCCTAATTACACACCTGTATATTATGAACTATCCTGAAATAATTTCTGAGGGGAAAATCATATCAGTAAAAACCAGTATGTCTATATGATTTTAAAAAAAGAAATCTATCAAGTAAATTATTTGAATTTAAGGCTTAAAAATAAATAAATTTATGTATTCTTGCCGAGAAAGCAAATCACTCACGAAGAATGGGGTGGAAGCTGGAGAAGAGAACAAGGATGACATCAGAATTCACCATAGTGTTTCAGTAAGAGAAAATTGAGAAGCCATCTGTGAGGATGGAAAGTGTGAGGTAATATTACAGTCAGGCAGAGGGAGCAGCAATGAGGTTTTTTCAAATCAAAAAGGAAAACACAACACAGAGGAGATAAAACCTCAGCAACTATGTTTAAAAAACCCATTTGTTCCTGAAATCAACACCATACCCTCAAGATTAGGTGTGAGCATTGATCCAATTTACACAAAAAGCTAAGACTAAGAAGCTAAAGAAAAGTAGGAATGTGGAAAAATATCCATCTTTACTTTAGCAGTAAAAATAAAAATGAATTAAAGCAATTTAAATTTTCAAATTTAGTTTTTGGCTCAACACTGACTAAATATACTTTATTATAATTCTCCCTTTATTTTCAATTTTTTTAGAAGAGTGGTTTCTGAATTTTTCTGTAAAGGATCAAATAATAATCATTTTAAGCTTTGTGGACCCCATAGTCACTGTCACAACTTCTCTGTTTTGGGGCATAGAAAATCTGTGTGGTTATGTTCAAGTTCAACTTTGTTTATGGACACTGAAATTTTTATATTTATATTTAGTCATAAAATATTATTTATTTATTTATTTATTTATTTATTTACTATTTAAACATGATAAAACTATTATGTCATAGCACAGGTTTTACCCAAATGGAAAGACCAGATTTGGCCCAGAGCTCTCACTGACAACTCCCATTCTTGACCCCTCTTCTAGGTTTTACATTCTCAGCACAAGTCACATTTTGGGCTACATAATTCTGTGTTGTCTTCTGTCCTACACATTTTAGCAGCGTCCCTGGCCTGTACTCATTAGTTGTCAAGAGCACCCCTTAGCCACTGCCAAGTGTCCAGTGGTTTCTAATCACTCCAGTTCAGTATACAGAAAGCCTTCCAGGTGTAAACCTCAGCAACTGAGAATTCAGATGAACTTTTCACTATGTCTAAACACTAGTTTCAGTATGACATATTATAATTTCTTCAGCTGCTTTTCTAACATTCAGATAACTAAATAGCAAAGCTGAATCCCCCCTTTTCCCTCACTTGAAACTTGCGAAGTCAATCTTACCCATCTACATTGTTGACTGTACGGTCCCATTCACATTGCTTTCTTTTAGGCACAATGACATAAATAGAAATTGGGTTGGTATTATTTAAAATACACAAGCTAAGAGTACAGCTCTCCATTGAACAAAACTTTTCATAAGTCTCCACTGTCAGTACAATAATCTCTATCAATATTAGTTTAAGGTGAGCATCTATAAAGTGGAAAATGGCTTAAGCATTATCAAATCTAAATTTTAGTGGACTTCTGATGTGTTCAGCAAAGATAATTATGATTAGCACTTCATCTGTTTGGTGCAGTTTAGAAGTGTAAACACACAGCTTTCTCTCTCTCAATGAGATAATTTAAGTAAAAACTTGTGAAATGTGAAGATATGAAAGTTAAAACCAGTGTCACGTGTGTGTGCATGTCTATTTCCATGAGTGAATTGTGCCTCTCATTCTTCTGACAAGATATCAAAATTAGTACTAAATAAGTGCTGTTAATTTACATTACATGTAGTGCAATATTACCTGGTCAGCTGACTTTCATTTCTTTTGTTTTTATCACTTCCTATAAATAACTTTTTAAAAGTGCTTTACAGGGGCTGGGGATATGGCTCAGTTGGTAGAGTGCTTGTCTGTCAAGCACAAGGCCCTGGGTTCAATCCTTAGCACTACAAATAAATAAATAAAAGTGCTTTACATTTCAACTATGATCCAGTCATACATGCACAGATCAATGATTTTATTCACATATTCAATCACTACTCATTGAGAAGGAGCTATGTTCTGGGCACTGTGCAAAGTCCTGGTGATTGTTATAAATAGTATAGAAAAGTTACTATCTGTAAGATACTTGTAGCATAACAGCAGAAGGTCATTGTGATGTCACTATAAAAGTCTTCAAATTTAAGACAAGTGGTGAAATTTATTTAAAACTGCCACAACCACTTTTTCTTCTGTCTCCTGCCCTTTATTTTCTCTTTCAATTTTCATTCCAAGGTCCCAGAGGAATGCTCCAAATTTTCCCCTCTTTCTTCTCTAGCTTGAGGATGTACATTAGCTCTTCTGTTTGGTGATTGAGGCATTAGTAGTTTTAGGGCTACCTGAGGTTCTGTGTGGCCTATTGATGTGAACAGAGATGGGAACCTCACATGATTTATGAGAAGAAACCCTCAATGCTATGTAATGCTAAACTATGCCCCTTCAGGACATAATATAAACATATTTCCTTTTTCAAATAGTCCTCATATCAATATGACCTCTCACAATTGCTCTAGAGAGACTTTTTGCCAAGATGAGCTGGAGTTCATGTATATATTATACATGACTTACAGTATACAAGAGCCTCTCTTTGTAGTTCTCTATAATTGTGGAGTATCTGGGGTCAGTGAAGCATCTGCAGGTTGAAGGAACCTACTTGAACCACGGAGATGCAAGAGAAAATAAATTAAGACACATGGTTCAATGGACAGTGAAAATCAATGATGGGGAAATGGACCATTTTTGCCTCAGAGATTTTTCACTGCTCATTGAGTCAAGTTCACCTGCTTATGTTTGTTAACTTGACATTTTTTCCACCATGGTAAGTCTTTCAGTGTTAATTATGATCACCTGTTATCAACTGCCAGGGAGGCAACTCCACTCCAGTTGCTTTGGTGGAGGAAAGACCAGTTTTCAAATGGCTACTGAATTTCAACGTTTTTTTTCTAGTAATATTTCTGTAAATATTAACATGGAGAAAGTAACTGAGAAAATAAATTTCAAATACACATTTTTATTAACACATCAGATTGCCTTAGTAATAAAAGGTTTTCAGAACATTGTTGCATAGTGTCTTCTTAAATCAATATTGAAGTTAATCTCTCTTCTAATCTTCATTTTCTAGAATGATTTTTGCCACATTTCCCTTTTACAAGTCCTGTACCACAGGCTGAAATTCTAACTCACAATGTATGGCAAGAGTCTATATCGCTCACTTTTCTCAAGAGAATCTGGCCTACATATAATATCAAGTTCTGTAAAGGTTCTATATAATGGATGAAAATTTTATTTATTATAATTGATAAAATAACCAGAAAAAGTGATATCATGAACCTTTCAGAATCCCTGTCTATCTGGCATATCAAACTCTGAAAAACATACACTATTTGGAAGAGAATGGTGAGGAAAGAGTTGCTAAGGTGTTTAATGAACGTAGGAAATGTTTCCTTGGGCCCCTTGAAGGTTCCCATTTAGAAACTTTCCAGTGATTCTAATTCCCCCAGAATTCAACTCTGAAACTATCCTTCCATAGACACAGAAATACGGGATGCTCTGTTTCACATCCCATGACATACTCATTATGAGGCAAGGCCTAGGGTTATGTTTATCTTCCAGTGAGAATTGCTTGTAAGCAACGTGGATGAGAGGTTCCCAGCCCTTGGTTTTAGATATAAAGGTGCTATTATTGCAACATAGCCAAAGGAGCAGCCTCAGGGAAGTGGCTCAGGGCTAAGTGTCATGGTCTACTTTTCAAGTTAATAAAACTCCAGCTTCATGGAGCTTCCTCCAAGATGTCTCCAGAGCCCTTGTTGCCCCAGGGTCTCAGCATCAGTCTTTATGCATTCTGTCTCTCATTCATAGTAAACTTCAGAGTACAACTTAGTTTAGAATCAAGATATTTTCCCTCATATTTTACAAAATAGTGACAATTACTGTGATTCTCACTTAGGATGAATAAGCATTCAGAGGTAATTCAATCAAGAAGCTGAATATGCTATTTTTATCCTTTCTTCATTCATATTTTTATTGAATCATTTTGAGGATGACCACTTAAGTACAATCAGAATTTTTCTGTTCATTTTGTTTAGTTCTTCTAAATTTTCAGTTGACTCTGTAAAGGGAAACATGATACTAAGTAATTTTATAGCATTTGTAATGAATGTTTTCATAAACATCTGTTGATTGCCAGGAACGTGTTGGCATTATAGATATAATTCATATTTCTTCATAAATGTTCCTTGCCCTGCAATAACCTATGATGACATTAAGGGAAATATAAGGTAGTGTACCAGACACTTGTAATCAATTGTTCAGATGATTAGGCAAAATGCAAAAGAAAGGCATGCTCGTCATGCAGCTGGAAAGGCCTCCTCAACTAAGAATGGGTTGAAGAATGGTACTTAGACCAATAGTTTGAAGATGGCCTTCTATGTAGTGGAACCATTTATTAAGATATTTGTCACAATGTTTAACATTCACCATAGAAATGAAAATGCAAAATGGCTGAATCAGTTTCTAAACATTTCTCCATTTAATCAAGAACTAATAATTTGATTTAAAAAGTAAGTATATGAGTGCTTTTATGTATCCTGGGTTTCTGCTACTAAATTGCATAATCTGAAAATTCAAATTGGTGATCATTTTTCTGGAAGTAACTTTTCATTCAAATGAGGAAAACAACTCATTGAAATTAACAGATGACTAGAGTTAATCTTAGAAATATAAACAGGGTTTAGATGTCAATAAGTTGGAAGAGTCTGAGATTTCAGTACTGTTACTCTAACAAGTCAGTGTGCCAAAGTTTAGTTTGTGCTGGCAGAAGACAGTTTCTAGGTCAGATGCAAAGAAGAGCTTATTGCTCATATGAATGGCAGTAGCTAGTTTGTAAACATGTAAATTAGTTCCCCTAACCCCAATTCCTACAGGGTGATACAAAGAGCTCCAGATAACACTTCCTCACACAGTGGATTGTATTACTGTTGAGACATTCTGAATTTAGTCCTGAATCTTTAATAATGGGAAATAAGCTAACTTGCCTTCTGCCCTAGGTAGAGGCCTTGTCTCTACCTTCATGATTCAAACATCCTTGTAAAGATAATGTAGAAAAAGGACAATTGATGTCTCTGGCCACAAGTGATTCAGAGACATGCTAAATCTGTGAAAAATGGTCCCTCAAATTCAAATTAATAGCTAACATTTATAACTAAATTTTTCTTAAGCACTTTTATAGATGTTAATGGAATATATACAAGAAACCTATGAGATAACTACAGTTTTCCACATTTAAAAGTTATTTGTTTATATGCATACAAGAAAAATATTAAAGCAGAAAAGTGTGTAAATATCCCAAGGTCAAACAAATTTTCATTGATGAAACTAAACTCAGAGCATCACTATCTTCATCATTCACTATTAGGTATATCCAATGAACTGCGGATTGTTCTCTACTGCAGAAAGTAATTTGTGTAGTCCCTGGTGACTGACATAATTCACACACTTCATACTAGAAAATGTAACAAGTGGGGCTCTGCCTGAACAAGTAATAGAATCATCCAATACTTTTGTATTCAAATGAACCTATGTGGTTTTCAATGAAGAATAGATCCATGTTCAGTTTCCAGGATTCTAATACCTTATTTTCTTTAGTTTTTTTTTTCCAGTAGGCAATGGTAACATAATTTTGAATTGGACATTAGAAAACCTTGGTTCTAGTCTGACTCTATTATTACAGGCAAAATAATTTCTCCATATCAAGTCTGCGAGTTTTTATATTTAAAACAACAACTTTCTCTAAAGTCATCTAATTCTTCATTTAAGGAGACAATATGTCCCTTCTGATTCCATTGTTTAAAATAATTATGTACTTCTAATAATGTCAGATACTGAGCAGACTACCAAAGGTATTAACTATCTTGAGGAACAAAAAACTTTAGAGCACCAGAAAGAAAACCCATGTTCATGCTAAATGACCATGGTGCTCTCCAGCTGAGCTTGTATGTACCTTCAGAATCCTTCTCAATAGAGAGCTCCAGGCAGCTACTACATATTGATTAAAATTGGTCTATAACACAAAACTACTACCTCTTTCTTTTAGCAGGTGGTTTAGATCAAAATTCTGAAGTTGCTAAGCTTAATAGAATGTTGCTTAAAAAACTAAGTCTGTCATAGTTCAAGTCTTAAATGTCCCCCAAAGACCCATGTGTTAAAGGTTTAGTTGCCAGGCTGTGGTTCTGTTGGGAGGTAGTGGACCGTTTTAGGTGGGGCCTAGTGGGAGGAAATTAGGTCACTGGGGGCCTACCCTTGAAGGGGTGACTGAGACACTGGCTCCTTCCTTTTGCTCTCATTTTCCCAGCTGCCATAAAGTGAACTGCTTTGGTCTGCCACATTTTCCTACCCTAATGTGCTGCCTCACTAGAAGCTCAAAAGCACTGGAGACAAGGAACCATGGACTGAAATCCCTGAAACCTTTTTTTACTCCTCAAGTTATTTTTCTCAATATTTTGTCACAGCCATGGAAAGTTGACCAACACAGAGCAGTTTTTACCTTTCACTTGTAAAAGTAAATGGGGAAATTCAGTGATAAATAAGACTGCAGCTCTCCTGAAAGAACTTAAAGTTAAATATGTAAGATCACATGTAAATAAAGTCATGTGATTAGTGTGTTAAATGCTAAATATAGATTTTTATAATTGGCAGAGATGATCAAAAGGAGAAACAGATAAAATATGCTTAGAAGCAGCTTTGCAGAATTAAAATTAAAGATGAGATAGAGTTTATTTAATTTGACTGAAGGAAGAGAATATTTCAAATATAGAAAATAGATAAGAGCAAAGCAGCAAATTGTATCATTTGAAATAGCTAGTACAGAGGCAACAGAATGTATGAGGATGAGAAAAGAAGCCAAATAATGGTAAAAGATAAAATAATGCAAAACTTGTGTGCTTTCAAGGAGTATTTTATTCAATACCATAGAGAATGACAGGGAGTAACAATTTGATTTTTATTTATAGCACTTATTTTATCTGAGAACATCTATTGAAAGATAATTTATCGGGGCATAGGAATAGAGCTTGGGAACTACTTAGAGGTTATAAGTGTAGGAGAGAAATTCATAGAATATGATGTTGGTCAGTAACAGTAGAAATGGAGAGGAATAGACTGGGTTTAGAAGGATTTAAATAACCTTGGCACATAGTAGACACTGAAGAGAGGAGAGAGGAATTTGGGATGAAAAGTTTCTTTCAGGAGTAACTGAATAGTTGGTAGAATAATTAAACAGGAAAGAGAATATAGCAGAAGTAAAAAGTTGAAATTCAGAATGAGAAGCAAGACAAATCCAATTTTAGACACAACTACTTTAAGATATTGCAAAAAATTCAAGAGGAGATATCAAAAGGAAAAATAGATTTGCAGATCTGCACTTTTATAGGAAGGCTGTGTTGTTGTATTACTTAGAAAAACGAATAGTTTCAAGATTAAGAACTAGGATTATATTACAAAAAACTCCAATGTAAACTAATATTTCAAGATCTAAGGAGTGCTAAGGAATCAACTAATAAAAGCAGAAAATCCTATCTCAGGTTTCACAAAAATTCACTGATGATCTTAGCCAGAGTGATATCTTTGGGATGTGTGGGATGGAAATGTAGAATGGGCAGGGAATTGAATAAAAAGTAAAAATGTGGTCCACCAGAACTGTATGGAAACTGATATGGTTTATGATAAGAGCAACAGAAATCCAACTCAAAACTGTTGTTATATGAAGAGATTTGTGGTGCTATACAATGGGAATTCAGAGGAATTAAACCTTCAGGGTTACTTATTTCAGCTTTTCAATGTAACAAGGGCATTTCTCTTTAAGCTTTGCCATCTTCACCAGGAGTCATCCTAAAATTGTTTCTCCCAGGACCTGCAGATAGTTTGTACATACAAAGTTCTTAATTTCCATTCCAGAAAAAGATGGGTAGATGGTCAAACCATACCACCCATCTACTTAGAATGAACTATAACTGGGTCTTTCACTTCTGTTAGACCAACTTAAGTAACCAAAAATAAGAACCAGGAAAAAAAACACCAACCAGGTACCAGGTACTACTATAAAGAAATCTAATTCCAAGGTCATGTTTAGTAGACAGTTGAAGAAAATTGGTGTTCTTTCAGGAAAAACAAATAAGTAAAAGAGAGGCCAATTGTGGGTAGGCAACAAAGAGTGTACATTTTAAGCTCTGAAGGGAAAAATAAGCAAACCTGTAGCTAAAGGGGAAAGATATACACACAACTGCATAATAGACCTCGTCTCCCATTCCTTTCCCTATTGTTTTTATGAAATTCAAGCATATTTTTCTATGAGCATCTTGCATGTGGAAGGAATGTATTAAGTCGGGAGAGGAAAGTAGAGAAAAACCATATGGCTTATGAAATAAAGCCTCAGAAATGACAGGAGTGAATGGCTGCAATAACAGCTGGAGAGATCACTGATGAAAAAGAGGAATTGGTGGCATGAAGGCATGTTTAAGGTTTTGGAAAAAGTTGCGGATGAAGAGGAGGGAGTCTTTCCTCCAGATGGCCTTCATTCTTCTGCAAAGTAAGAAAAGGTAGAGGTCATTGGATAAGAATGATGGGCTAGTGGGAGCTTAGCAAGAGTTTTTTAAAAATTCCCCTTTTGCTTCCATTTGTAATCTTTTTTCAGTTCTAGGTCAGAGTCAGGTGGTGCCCTGAACCCTCCCAAGGTGCTCTTTGGCTCACCTTGTCTCACAATTGCACTCTGGAGCCATGTTGGTGCAATCAGCTTTAATCCCATGCCCTTCTCTGTCTGCTTTAGCGCCTTCTGACCACCCTAATTTCTTGCCCTTTGTGCCTCTTGTTTTCTCTCTGGTATTCTCTGCTCACATCCATATTTCTTCACTGTCTTCTGTCTCGACCTTCAACCCCATTGTCTGAGAGAAAGTTAGAGATTCTATTTGAAGACGTTGAAAATAATCTTATTGTATCCAAAATAGCTTACTACAAAGAAAAAAAGGGAGAGGCCTACACTAAGACAATGTAGCCAAAAAATGCCACAAGAATAACTCTTCTCAATGTTCTTGGTTAATACTATATTATAATTTAACACTTGAGAAATATGTTTATACTAAAGAATGATATTTATTGATATAAATGGTATTTGTTGATACAAAGTAAAATTTCTCTTTGAAGTAATCTGTTAGGTAATTATCCACTGCTATTGTTTCCTCATTGCTTCATAACTTTGAATTCATTCCAAATTAAAGGTAATCCATACCAGTAATTGTTTCATTTGCCTAAACTCTTTGCCAATAGGATAGTATAAAATTCATGTCCCTTTTCCATAGGTTTTTCATTTGTGCAAATACTATGATTCAATAATTGACGTTATAGAAACTGCTTGATTTTTCAGTTAGATAAAATGTTTTTGAAGTAGACAAAAGGCTCAATTTTGGGTTGGGCCAATTTTGCTTTCTTTTTATAGGAAATGGACATAGACTTATTCTCCTTTCAGTAGGAGCATGACCTACATAAATTGTGTGTGACTGTGATTTTCTCATTTTCCCTAGTGAGAGGGAGAGATGTCCCCTCCTCCACTGTCCTCCTGCTGCCACAAAAGGGGAAAAAATGATCACAGGAGCTTTGAATACAATTTTTGTTGAGCTTGTTTTTTCCCTCACCTTAGGTGACCAGATCGATAGACAGTCCAGAAGCTGTGAAAAAAATCAGATGACTGGAATACAGCCAGAGGCAGTTTCTCTAGTGCAGCAAGGGTCCATTCTGATATTACAAAATTGAAAATAAATGGTATATAAGGAGACACTCATATCTCAATAAATTAAAAAGAAAATGCAGATGTAAAATAACTCATAATAATACTAACATCAGAATCAGTCTTCCAAACAAATAGACTTTCCAAGCCCACAATAGGTTCTTCATATTTGTTATGTGTCTTTATGAACAACACCAATTAATATAAAATAATCAGCATGGAGCCAAAGCACACTGGACTGTGAGCCAATGTGATTGCTCACATGCCTAACTTTTCTTCAACAAATGCATGATGGGCCCCAGAAATCCAAATGTCACATCCAACATGAAAGTCAGTGTCCGGCAGAAGCAGTCTTCCTTTGTCCTTCCCTGTTTCCACAAAAGACTTCGTTTAAGAACCTCGACTAACTCTGAAAGGATGAGGAGACCAATATGCCTAACCTTCTCCATTACTGAAACTTGGTTCATGCATTCAGATATCCAATCATCTGAGAGTATTAGCTGAGTATTACCTTTGGTAAGGTCTCTTAGAAAATAATCAACCAAAAATAATCACAAAATCTCAGGAAGGTAAGGAACTTTACCTTCTGGGCTCAAAATATGCATCTGCATCTCATTTATTTGATTTTACTAGTTTTTGTGTTGTTTTGTTTATTTTACTTAGGTTGTTACCTTTTCTAGAAAGTCTTAGTTGACATCATTGCTGCTGTCCCTCCAACAAATACTGAGAGGAACATCTTTCCTACACATTTTAATGTTCTGATCTCCACTCTAATAGGCAAGGCGAATGACAACAATAAGAACACCACCAATCAATATGCATTGTTTACCATATATTAGGTATAGCATTATGTACTTCATGTGCACTATCTCTAATTCTTGCAACTGTTCTCCCCACTGAGGCTGACTCTCCTTGACTATGACATACTCCTCTTTGGACATGGGACTGTGGTAGCCCTTGCAAAACAGATTCTTCTCCAGCTGCTTCAATCCAACAAGCTGTCCCAGAACTAGAGCCTTCCCCAAGGAGGCCTCAGCTCCTGCTTTTAGTTACCACATAAAATTCTGAGTGAAAAAAAAAAAAAATCAGCGGCTGCTCTCTTCTTATAGTTTCCAACTTGCTCTGACCATCTTACTTTTTTGTGAATCTCAAACTCCATCAGAAATCTTAATTTTGCCTTAAATCCCTGATGGATCTCAGTTACTTTTAAAAGATTTTTCAAAAACTTTCAGCTACTTTGATAATCATTTGTATTTGCCACTAGCATTTGGCAAACTACTAGCCATTGAATCTCTATTACACTTATTGTTTTCTTCATATTTACATCTACCTTGTGAAATAAATGCTAACATCTCCATTTCATGTAATGGGAAACTGAGATACAGTGGACTAAAATAGTGTTTTCAGGATTCACAACAGAAAGTGCCTGTGACCAGGATTCACACCAGTGCAGTTTGATGCCCTGTCTTTTCTTTCTTCACTTTATATCACCACTTGCTTTCCTCCTCTGCAAAGTTTGCAGTGGATATAAATATACATATGTGTTTCATGTCCTGTTCCTAGATTTATGATAAAGTAGAAATTCCTCGATGGTAAAGAACTGCCCTATGATTCACTGATCTGCATCTATGGTTCTGCATGCAGGGGGAAGTCCATACAGATCCGCAGTTCCTTAATATATCAGCAATACTTTTTCTCTGGTTTACATCAATGCACTTGGATCACGAATTCCAGGAAAAGAAATTGTGATTGTTCTCACAAAGGCTTGAAGAATTATAACTCCAATAGCCTCTACACATCACTGAGAAAAAGAGTCTGCTTGTATGGACTGAAATTTGAAAACAATGGAGTATCTGGGTAAAAAGTATGGGGTGCCAAATTCAAATATTTGAGAACAAGGCCACACTTCACAAGCACTAGAAATGATGTGCTTATATTTCCTATAATGAGAAGTATTCTATTTCCTTGTTTGTACCATAAAAGTATTGCAAATTAACAATGCATAAGCAGATGTACCCACAATATCGGACTTGGTATGTCTTTGAGTAGAAAAAGAACTCATTTCTTAATTTTACTCATACTTAATACTGAAAGATCTACATGTTCATAATATGTGTAAGTATAATAAACTACATATAATATATATAGATGCATAAATATAATGATAAACAGGACTACTCCAAAGGATATATCTACTTTAGAATTTATGTTTAGTTCTTTTTTAATGATCCTAAGAGGTCAGTTATAGCACTTTTCTGTTTTGAAAAATGAGTTTAAGAATATCTTTACAATGTGCATTTATCAGATAGTTTAAAATGTTGGTAATAAGCAATTAAAGTATCTTTGGTATTCAGACGCTGGATCCATTTGCGGAAAATATGTCCATCTAATGTTTTAGAGTGTGCATTTATCTACCTCATTCTTATTCCAGGAACTGTGCCAAAATTCTATCTTTGAAGGAGAAAAACTAAGAGGCATAAATATTGTCTTGAAACAAGATAGAATGAAAAAGTTTCATTGAGGCACCTGTTTTGTGAAAACTGAGGCTCACTTCTTAATCATTAGCAATTCAGACGTCTGTCTTTAATATCATTAAGATTGTAATTCCTTGTCAAAGTGAGTATTTAAAGTTCTTTTGATTTTTGGACAAAATAGAAAAATAACATTTTTGGTTGAAAAAACCCAACTACAGAAGCTCAAATATAAATAGGCAGTATTAAGTTTTCATCACATAAACAATTTGAGAAAGAACATATCTTAATAGAATATTGCTGTGTTTAAATGATATTCCCTATTGAAATTCTAAAATTACCCTTTAAGAGGAGCATTTTATAGTGGTACTATTTTTAAGGATACAAAAAAGCCCACAAAATTAATGTTTGAATGACTTAAAAATAGTGTTAAATATTCATTCATTTTAATTCTACCATAAAAAAGTCTGTCCCAGCATAATAAACCACTATTATTTATTTATTTCAAATGCAGCTTATTAAAATTCACTCATTGCCTAAAGGCCTTTGGAAACACAGATAAAAAAACACAAAAATAAATGAATTAAATTAAGTGTATGAACATCCCAACTCCTTATTAAGAATAACAGGTTGAAATATACCATATCAAAGAGATATTTTTCAGGTGTTATGTATATGTAATTTAATTGCAATAAGTTGTTCACTATCTTCTATGGAGACTGATAAAAATGATTTAGTTTGGTTTTGATGTTGTCAGTTGAGGAAGGCTGGGCAATCACTTTATTTAAGCAATGAAACATCTATCAATTGGCTAAGATTGAACAGAAAAGACTTGGAGCTTTGTACAAAGGTTGGATTCTGACCAGTAAACTATTTGTACAAGTATAAAATTCTATCTACTCTCTGAAATGAAGTTCATTGTAGATTATTCAAGCAGATTAAAAATTTGGCCTCTATAGAAAGGGACCTATCTATTAGCAGACAGTGTAAGTGGAAACCTCTTTGCTGTGAACTTCAAGCATCAAAGAGCCCACCTTCCATGCCTGTTCTGCTGGTTTTACATGACACTTGGATTTTCAAATGTCAGTCTGAAAAAATGAACACAGGAGAAATTGTCTGAAATAAGTTATGAGGGATTATATATTTTACATAGGAGGGGAAGAAGGGGTGAGCTATCTTCTTTGATTGACAAAATGGTACAGATCAATTTATCAGATTGGCTAACCTTCAAGATGCAAAGTAACAATCTATATTCTGAGAGAACTGAACAGGTAGGTTTGGGTAGTGATGGCAGTCAAGTAAAAGAACAGCCTTCAGTGCTGTGTCAGATGCATCTAATAAAAACAGTGGGAGAAAGTTCTGAAAGTGGGACAAAAGGTATATCAGAAGGAAAGAAAAAGAACCAAATGCATCTCTTCTCAACTTTGCTTAAGGCAAGTGGTCATCTAATACCTCATTGGTTCACTTATATACTATTGTTTTTTCTTTTATTGTTTGAGATTTTCTTTGTGCAAGAAAGTTCACATTAATTTTATTGAAAAATGCTTATATTGATAGATCTTTAAAACACTTTTGCTAGTCACCTGGAACTCTCACAATAAATTATTCAGTTGGTAGAGGTCTTATCATGCTCAAGTGCCTGGCTGGGGCTTATAAAAGAAGCTACTCTAATGTGAGAGAAGCAATGAAAGTCTATTCTTACCCATAATGGATGTTGACAAAGGGAACCATGAAAACTGAGTTTAAGAATAATAGAATCTCAGTCTGGAGAAGGAACTTTAGGTCATTGGTTCCAGAATCTGTACTAGGTTCAAGTGCCTTCTGCAATACCTCTTCCAAGGTGTCATTCAGCATAAACCTGAATGCCTTGAAGGCTTAAATGCAGATGTTTGAGCACCTCCTTGAGATCAGGTTCCCAGCTATTCTCTCTTCCACTGCTTGCCTTCCTGACTTACTCTGATGTGCAATTCCAACCCTCCAGTTGTTCTTAGAACACAGGAAGCTCAGGCCCCTTGCACTTGCTCATCCTTCTGCATATCCCCCCATCTCTGTGGACCTGTCTCTCTTTTTGTTTCAAGTCTCCACTGAGATGACATTTATTTGTGATGTCTTTCTTAACACCTTAGCATTTTCATACTGCTTATTCTGTTTGATTTTCTTATAAAACACATAGCCCTCTCTGTTGTGGTATATATTTAACCATTTATTTCCTTATTGTATGTGATTGGATAGCCACATCCCCAACACCTATAAGGTTGCTAGTTCATAGTCAGTTTAACTATTTTTTGACTCAAAGAATGGAGGGTAACATCACCCAGTTGCACAAACCAGAAAACTTAGTGGATTTTATGATCTGTCCTCTCTTTAAATTCTGACTTCAAATCAATTAAAAAGTCTCACTGATTATACCTCTAAGACAGTTATCTATGTCTCCCCACTGCAAATTTCTAAGATCTAAGTCCCATCACACCCTGCCTACATTAACACAAGAGCCTCTAATTGGCAGTGACAGTTGCTAACTCCCTACTTCAGGTCTAGCTTCAGTACTTTGTTTTCAATGATACAGCTGAGAGGTGTCTCTAACATCCATAGAGTATCATCCCTTGCCTAAAATTTTTTAGTGTTTCTCATTTTCTTAGCTAAAATCCAAACACTTCAGTGATTCTTATTTTTTTAAATCTTTAGCCCCATGTTTTCTGACTTTCCCTCCCTCATTCAGTATCTGATTTCAGAGACTCTCTCCAAAATGTCTTCACCCATTTCCATGAGGCATAAGACATGCGATGGCCAGGGTTGCATCATCTTTTCTTTCTAGTTGAATTCTTCATACGGCATTATATTTGTTTGCTTAATCATTTCTCTCCTACTAATTTGGATCATAAGCACTCTAAATTCAAATGGCATGACTATTTTATTGACCACTAGGTCACCACAGCCAGTCAAGTAAATATTCAACATAAGTTGTTGGAAGAAGAAAGGAATTCAACCCTGAATCTCAGGATGTCACCTTAATCTTGGATTGGACATCTTGATGTAGTTACAGAAATAAGATTTATGTGTCTGGGCTTTCTTGAATTTGTCAGCAGCGGTCTTGAAATAGTTGATGTCTGGATAATAAAATTGTGTAGCTGAGCAGATTGTAGAAGCATGTGCTCATTCAGCAACTCGGGGTTGAGGACCAATTACATGCCAAGCATTCTAGGAGGTAGAAGGAAGTGCCGGGAACAAGACAGATAAGGTCCCTGCTTTCTGAACTTTCACAGTAATTAGTATGACAGACAACTAACAGGTACATATAAATGATCATATTGCCATGAAGAAACAAAAACAGAATGTTGTAACAGAGTATGTGGGAGGGACGTATTTTTATTTGGGATAGTCAGGGAAGACTTTCCCTCACTAACCAAACCTAACTTTTGATATGAGTGATGACATGAATTCAGATGTGAAATTTCTAGAAGGAAGTGCTTTCATAGAGGAGGCTTAGGTGGTCAAAAGATTGGCATGGGGGTACTATTAAAATGAGGTGGTAAAATTGAAATGAGACCTGAGGTGAGGGGCTAGATTGTATATAGCCCAAGAACCAATGTGAACAAGAGTGCCATATCTTAAGTTGAATGTGAAGCCATTGCCACAAAACCACTACTTGTGAGACCAAAGTTCATCTACAGAGTCCAATACATCTCAAAACTAATAAAATGATTCATAGGGCACACATATCTGATACTACTTCTGTTTAGTAACTCACAAATCATTATAATCAGGAGGCTAGTGAAAATACTGCACTCTCCCCCTCCCTTTACTTCCTTCTCCCTTTTCTTTTATTCAGTGAGCTCCAAAGTAACTAGCCCTGGGGGGAGATAAAGTGATGAATAACCTCATTCAGCTGAAAGAAACAACAACAAAAACTCCCCAGTCCAATGGTTCATTGCAAAAAGCAAAATGGTCATTGTTTAGTGGATGAGGTTTCCTCTCTTTAGTATCTCGGCAATGACTAATGATCTTCCTCCAAAGCTCCCACTTTTAAAAGAATGAATAAGCCCCAAAGGCCTCAGAGAGATAAGTATTACTTTCCTCCTGGTAGCTCAGCTAGTGACTGAGATGGAAAAAGAAACTGGACAATATTTCAAAGCCAAGACCTATAAATGCGATAGTAGATTTTGCACTTCTGTACTCCTAAATCGTTTGGTATCCAAACGGTTTTTATGCCTTTCTATGTATTTTCTGCCTTAACCATGAACTCACTCATTTGCACTGGGCTTGCATAGAATATGTTTCTGAGTGCCCTTACATCAGCATTCCCTGTGCTTCCCAGAGGAAATTCACCCCTGTGGCCTGACCCAATGCTCAAAGACTAAAGTGGAATTAGATGACCAGTGGCCAAATTGCACAAGTAATGATGGTACCAGACTTCAGAATCTATTTGCATAGTTTTCTTTTCTAGGCACAACTTTCAAAAAACAACAAACTACTACACAATAATTACTGGCCTTTTTGTAGCAAAAGAACACATTGAATGCTAATGTCAGGTTCAATGCATTACTTTCATTCTCTGATCTCTATTAGGAAAAATGTCATGGGTTAATATATTTGTGCCCCACTGAGAATTAAAGAGGAAACAAAATGCTCAGTGTTTGTAATGAGGCCATGCGTTAATGTAGGAAGGTTGTGCCAGATCACATATAATAGATAAGGCAACATGATTTTCCATGGTAGCCAAAGGGGACTCAACTCAATGATGGGCAATGCTCTGAGAAATATTTATTTTTGATGTGAAAAGGAAATAGCACTAGAGCACACCAGTTGATGGAAGTCATAAATAAGATTTTCCCACAAAGGATTAGAAAGCAAAAACACTCTTCTCACAAAGTTCAAGGACTGGGTGAAGAGATCGCAGTATTGTGTGGTGGCAGTGGAACGCATTGCCCAGGCTTCATATGCTGAAATTGGTTTTAGTTCATGAGAGAAATAAGCAGATAAAATGAACTAAATATTGGTACTGGAGGTTAAGAAAGAAAGAAAAAAGCCACAGGGAGACAAAAATTCTAAACGGAAAAACTTTATGTTCATTAAGAGGAACAGTTCTTAAAATTAATCTTGTTGACGATTTTGGTGTGTGATGGATTGCATTTCTATTTTGGGGAAATCAACTTACTTTCAGATTTTTAGAGATAATATCTTTAGCACTCAGGGTAAAAATAGAAAATATTATACTTAAGATTAATGAGTACGTATTAGAATTATCATTGAAATCTCTAAAACGCATTTTTCACCTTACAAAAAATTTTATTATATATTGCATTATGTAATGAAAATCTTAGCAACTAAATAGAGCATATAGTAAATATGCATATTTACTATATGCTCTATTGAATTTAATATATGAAACATGTTAAATATCAACATTAATCAAAGAAATGATTAAGGAAATTACACTGGGCCTTTCTTCAAAATATTTTTACATTTACAAAGACTAAGAAGAATGACTAAATGTAGTATTAAAGCTAATAAGAATCCAAAAAATTCTTGTGATTGTGATAATTCCAAACACTTCTATGAGTATTCAAATGCTAACTATTTTTCTAGAGGGAAATTTGTTAATAAATATTTAGCAATTCAACATCTAGTAATAAACTTTAAAGAAATAATGATAAAGGAATGCAGAGACATAGAATGAAAGACATCAGAATGCTACTTATTGTGGTGAACATTTAAAAATCACTAAGGTATCCAATAAGAAAGGATTAGACACCAATGTTACATTTGTTTAATAAAGTCCTACACAAACCACTAAAGATAATGTTGTATTTTGGTGACAATGGCAGGGGGCATTTTCTCCGTTGGTCCTAATGTTTTCCTCTAGGTAATTTAGTTGACACTCCTGGCTTCTCTCCATCTTATCGCATCTACTTCTCATGGAGAAATGACTGATTTTGGTAAGTTTCAGAACCGGAAATAGGCAAGAGAGTTCTACCTTTACTCTGGAGTAGGTTCTCCTACAGATGCCATTTTACTCTAGTATTTAAAGTTGTGTTACTAGGAGTATTGCAGAGGAAGACTCAATAGACCATACACATCAATTGCCAGTGGTGTATGCTGTTTAATTTGGGATTCAGTATGAACAAGCCCTATCACCTCCATTTATAAGCTGTGTCTTCTAACCTCCTCTTGTTTATGAGAACTAAAGATGACATTTTGTCTCCCTCTGTTATCATTTTTAACTTTTATTGCAAATGTTTAACTCTTGAGTAAGGAAGTAAAATAACTCCTTTTTTTTTTTTTTGCTTCCCTCAACACACAAACATAACAGAATAGTTAAAGTCATAGATGTATTCAAAATGTATTTCTAACTAGAAATAAATGGATTGGAAGACTACATAGTAAAAAGCTTTATGCAGAATATTTAACAATATTTATGTCTGTTTATAGATTGATGGATATTTCATATTGAATCCCTTATATTTTAGTTTGTACCTGTTTTCAAAGTTTACTGCAATTAGTTTTTGTTACTTGTCTAATTAGGTCTAAAATGTTACTTTGATGAATTATTGCTGAATTCTGAAATCTTCTTCCCAAGAGGTTATTTTACATAGGAAAGAAATTACTCTGTTGAAAAACAATGGCCCACATTCCACCCAAAGACAAGGTAACAAGTTGAATGAATGCTCCAGTCCATCCCAGAACTATGACCAGTCTTGACACACGTGAAGGTTTGGAAGGACATCAATACTGCATTTTCAAATTGCTTTGACAAATTTGCCAAAGGAAAATGGAATGCATATGGGAACTTTTAACTTCCTAATGTATTCATTATCCAACCAGAGCTGTGAGATGTAATGCCTTTGTAGTCAGGTTTACCCAAAGGCTCTTCGCTTCACATATTTGGATATTCAGTGGTTCAATGGAATGCTTCAGATTTGTGTTAAAAGGTAGAAATTCCCTTTTAAAAAGCCCTCTTTAGAAATATATTTTGTTCATTAGATACTTGAAAAGACTTTGAGTGTTAGCATTTTTCTTTCATAAATGTATGCTTTAAATATTATAGTATGGCCATCACTCCAGACAGAAAACTCCTCAGTAACTCCCCAGGAAGTCTCACCCCACCCCTGTCAACCTAGCTCAACTCTGTCTCATAACAATTTCTCAGAAATACACATTTATAAATGTTCACCAAACAAATTTAAATTTCAAGAACTCTGGATACATGCATGTCAAAAAACATTATAAGCATATAAGAACATAATTAGCACAGCTTTAAAGCAGCCCATTTTAAAATCTTTAAGCTTCCATACAACTGGCATATTTTATGATTTAGTCAATCCAATTTCCCAACTTGTTGAAAGATGTTTCCAATTGCTGCTGTGTGATTTCAGAAATTGCATTCATAATCCCAGCCCTGTGTTCTTCCAATGGTTTAGCTATGAGGAATAAATAGCAATTTGATATGCATGTATCCATGATATTACCATTCACAGAAATTTGAGCTTAAAATATAGAAGACAAACACAATGCATAATAACATTTACAACTTTGTGTCTGAGATATATGAAGGGAGTCCTATGAGACTTGCAGTTAGAATAATGGATTATTATTGGTAGCAACATTTAGTCTCTTAACATGACCCAGAAAGAGATCTGATGCCTTTATGGCTTACATTATATTTGAACACTACTGATACATGTGTGCAAAAATATTACTTTCATTAAAATATTCAGTAATTACACTAAGTTTCTCTCCCTTTTGATAAAGTAAGTGTCAGGGTTAAAACATAGCTTTGTAGCCTTACACAGCACAAATGCAAGAACTCCTCTTGTGTATACTATTAGCTAAAGGATATTCCTGAGAGTTGTTCAATATAGTACTTCTGATAGATATTTGTGAGATTTAAAAATCCCAGCACCTGCTCAATAATTCTTTCACAGTTCCACTGGGTCCACCTGCTATTTAATTTCATGAAATTAGTCATTTGTCACCAAATGTATTTTGTTATAGTAACACAAAGATGACTAATATGCTATCTCTCTGGCTTCCCTTTGGTTTGAGGGTTCCATGACATTTCTCTTTATTATAATAATTTTCAAGAACAGGGTATAGACAGCCATCAAAGAATCAAACAACCAATATTTGGGGATTCAAATCTCATTTTTTATGCACATAAGTTTTAAAAATAATGCATTAGTAAAAGTTAAGGTATTGTAAAGTCAACAAAACAGTAAATGACTGCAATTGAAAAGGTAAGTTTGATGAAAAGGAAGGGGCTCCACATACCATAGGGAAGGTGAAAAAGTACCCAGATCTGTCAAAAAGCAGAAAAGAGGGGAAAGGGCAAGGACTTTATTTTGGTGTCAGTGGAAAAGAATGGACAAAGTATGATAAGAAGGTTTTAGATTGACCAGTTTGCATAATGTTAGTGAGCTCTGAGAAATGGGGGTTCCCCAGTTGTTTGATGACTGTCTCTGAGGTGCTTAATGCAGTAGTATAGTGGCCCAAGAGTGAGAATCCAATAAAGGAGGTATAGGGTGATGTGGACTTTGAGTGAGTGATTTTTTTGAAGGTATGCACCCAAAAGGATCAGTTCCCTGAAGAATGGGAGGTGGTTATAGGTAGGTACCAAGGGCAATCTGGCTCAAGTATGTTCAGATGTCCAGAGCAGAACAGCATGTGCAAGTAGAGTGAATGCTAAAGCATCAGATTTACAGATGCTAGAAATATGATTGATGTAGCAATATAGGGCAGAAAGTTGAGGAACAAGAGTCACTCTAAATTCTCCTACATGTATACCAGATGTAGATTCTGACAGATGTAGATTCAAAATGACAGAGAATTTACATTTCAAAACTAGCATAGCCCAAGATCAGAACAGCTAACTTCAGTGGTGAGAGGAATCAGATATATCTTAGACACATCTTGGAAAACTGTAAGTATTGAGGTTCTTTAATTTTCCTAACAGCAATATCAGCCCAAATCTTACAAATTTTGAGTAGTCTTGTATAGCATCTAGTAGCTTTTATGATCAGAGAAAGTAAGACCAAGAAAAAGAAAATTTAAAGGAAATAGTCCTGAATTGAGTGTTCTGTGTGTGGTGACAGTTTTAGTAAAAGTGCATTTTGGTCTTAAACCAATGTTATGACACTTTACAAAGAATATTTAAATAAACCATCTTTGTGAATTAAATAATAATGTAGACAGAAAAGTCATTACAAAATAACAAAAAGAAACAAAATGTAAAAGAAGAAGCTAATGAAAACACATCAGAGTTGCTACCGGAAGCCAGCAGGCAGCTCTGAGGAATACCTGGCACTAATGTGAGTTCAGAAAGGTCAGAGGAGATACGTTTGTTCCTTTGTGATTTTATTCTGTTAAATTCCAATGACCTGAAAAATTCAAATTTCTCCAAAATGATTGCCTTCCCACTAATGGGAATATGCCCATTTGTTTTATTTTTCTTTGTCGAAATAGTCTTAGACACTTATTTCATTATGCAATTAAGAGCAGATAGCAAGAAAAGAAATAGTATTTGCACTTTATTTTTGGATTAAATTTTGCCATAAGGCTTGATGTTGAGGTTAAAGAGTAATAAAACACAAGGACCACCATTCATTCCTGCTGAAAACAAAGCTAGTCTGGCACCAAAGTCCAGAAAATGAAAAGACCTGCCTGATTAATTTATATGGTCTCAGTATGTTATGAAGGGCTTCAATGTGCCCTACACCTTCATAGTATATCCTTTTTTATATCTAAATCCATTCAGGTAGATTATTCTTAAAAAAATTTAGTTAGCCAGAAAACAAAGGAGAGAGGTTAATTCTATCTGTACCTTCCCTCAGGTCGTTAATGACAAATGCATTACAGTTATTTATTACAGATAGAGTAAAGGTGTCAGTATGGTTCCTTTCATAGCAATATTACACTTTTAAAATGCATGGGGATTTGGGTTTCTTCCCAATGCTGACAATGCACATGACTGCTTTCCATGGGACTATATTCCTGAGGAGTGCCTCTCTTTATGTTTACTGCTTTAAAAAATGAAGGTACCATCTGCTCTTGCCTCATACTTGTTCAAATTGCTTAGAACCTTAGGTCATAACAAGAGCAACTATGCTGTACTTCCATATAGCTGATTGCATCTGAAAATAATTAGCTATGCCTTCCTCTCTCTTAGCCCTGGATTGGATGACCATGAACACAAAATGACTAGTAGGAGCAACATGTTTTCCAGGGCTGATATACAATTCAGACATAAGTGATCTGATGTAGCAATAGAAAACTGCTTCTTATTTTGTACCTTAGTGTCATAGATATGCATACTATACATCAGTAAAAGACTTTATTATTAATAGAAACCACAGAACGTTAGGTAAATATTCTGGCACAGTTTAAAATGGGACAGACATAGGTCAGAAGGTGAATTATGGAGACATGAAAATAATTAGCCTATGGCTCCAAATTCATTCCTTAACAAACAAAATTATTTGTAATAGAGTTTCATAGATGCTATGCAGGTTATAATATTTCCCTTAAGAGCAAAATAATGCAAATAGTCTCTAACAAAGACTAGAAATATGCAAAATAAAAAATAAATGTAAGTGGTTTTTAAACTGAGATCTATGAGTAGCCTGAATTCATGCATAAAATTTGAAGTTTACATTAATTTGTACCTTTTTTCTGAGAAGGGCTCAAACAGATTTTTCTCAGAATTTTTAAATTGTTATTTAATATTAAATGAAAAATATGTGATGAATATTAGTGAAATATTACTTTCACTTTATTATTCAACTGTTGTACAGTTTATATAAGATAAAGCACTGTTTAAACATACTAGGTACAGGAAAATAGATGCCTAAGACATCTGTCTTTTTTAAAAGGGATGGTAAACTGCAGGAGAATACAGGAGTTTAATAAAGAGAGATTACTAGAAGTGCTCAAACTGTTAGACTAAATAAACTCAGAGTTGAGCATCTGTTATGTGAATACTTCTCAGCAAGAAATTTGCATCCAGTTCATAACTATGGTACAAAAGATTCATTTATTCAAAATAAGAACAAGTGGATTATATTGTGTTTGAAGCATTCCTGCACAGATATTAGGCTGATAACATTATCTAGCATCACTGCATATGTACAAGTTACTGCATAAATTAAGAGACTGAGTGGATTGGCTTATTTGCCCTGTTTGGAGCATTTTGTTTCCATGGATGTTAAATTTACTTCAGGCCTGTCAGTTCAATGAGCATATTGTCATGTTTACATTCTTAACCTTTTAACATTTGGCAGGTTTTCTTTCTACTAACAAGGAGAAAATTGTACCATAGCCTGACAATCAAAGTCAAGATGTATATCATAAATAATTTTTTAGAGAAACAGATTTAAGCATTTGTAAAAATCAGGTTTACCTGGAAGTTTAATGGAAGACCAGGGTGAGGTTTGTATCATATAATCATCATGGTTTAAACTCTTTCTAGTAAGTGTCAAAACAAATACCTTGTCTACATCCATGATTATTATACCAAAGGCTGCAGTGAGAGAAATTCTGCAAGAAGTAGCAGCAGAGGGATGGACCTATTCTAAACACGTTCTTGCCCATCTCTACGCCACTGACCATTTTCACCTGTTCACCAACCCAGGCAGAGAGGCCTTTCTTCATTAAGCACCTAAAACATTTTGTTGTTTTAAGTCTTTAACCTTGTTATGATGTAGATAAAAGGTATCCCCATAAAGCTCTGTATTAGACAATGCAAGAATTTTCAGAGGTAAAATGATTGGGTTATGAGAGCCTTAACTTAATCAGTGGATTAACTGCGTGGTAACTGTAAGCAGCTGGGTATGGCTGGAGAAGGTAGGTCACTGGGGACATGGCTTTCAGTTTGTATTTTGTCCTTGGTGAACCCTGCTCTTTCTGCTTCCTGATTACCATGTCCTTAGCAGCTTTTCAACTCCAAGTCCTTCTCCCATGATATCCTGCCTCACCTCCAGCCCAGAGCAATGGAATGAACTGTCTGTGGACCAAGATCACTGAAACCATAATCCCCAAATAAACTTTTCCTCCTGTACATTATTCTTGCCAGGTCTTTTGGTCTCAGTGATGCAAAAGCTGAGTAAAATAATCCTCCTCTAGTAATGCTGGGTCTGAAAGAAGGAACTTAAACTCAGTCAGAACCCGACAGTTTTACCAACCCAACTCCCATATATAGTCCAATATATAGTGTAATACTGTATGGTGCCATGGAATTTAGACAGAATTACCTGGGCAAGATTTCTAAGAAGTAGTTGGAGTACAGTTTGAGTCCCACATTTGAAAGAGACTGTCTAGCAATACAGATTTAAATAGACAACTCTATCTCAAAATATGTTTGAAATGTTATTTCAAATATTTGAGACTTGGGGCATTTATAATTTGGGGCAACTAAAAATTACATTTTTTGCATTTTAAAACCTAATTGTTTCTTGAAACACTGTTAGTCCAAGGGTTACCAAAACATGTCTTATTTAAAACAAGTAATTTTAAAATCCTTCTTAGGTGTATGGTGGGCAGTATTATATAAAAAATAATGGAGAAGAAATTTGGAAGAATAAGATGGAGAAAGAAGAGGAAGAGGAAGCCAGCTAATGTGCAGAAAGTCACATTCCTAGAGAATAAAAGAAATTTTGCCCATTTGAAGTGAAGTAACATTAGATTCAGTGTCCTTATTTACCTTTTCAGCATTAAGAAATTTTGTAAACTAAAACGTATTAATTACTTAACTAAAAATTTGGATCGGGGGCCAGTAGGTTGTAATTCTAGTAACTTGTACATATGACCTTACTCAAAGTGCAAACTATAAATGCATAGAATTCTGTACTGTTTAACAAGACCCAGGAGAAACTCAGAACAAACACAGACTTCTTTCAGATTTAGTGAAATTCACCCTTAAATACCTGCAGTAGAAGACTTGTGAACGTCTCCGGCTTTAGACTCTTCCACTCCCTACTACCTCCCTGACCCAGCTGGAAGATTTTAATTTATATAAGCTACTCAAATATTTGATGGGTTCCTACTAAGTTTATAGAGCTTGACACTGTCTACCAAGATAGAAACGGTAGGGTGCCCTATCATCAGGAGAAAGAGGGTGTTTGAGAAATAGAATGCTTTTCAAATGATAGTTTATTATCTTCTTATCAAGTACTTCCATTGTTAAATTATTTTTAAAAATTGGTAAATTCAGTAAAACTAGATAATAACCAGAATTAACCGAAATGATAAGGCAATGTCATCACACATGCTTATATGACCCCAATTCTGTACCTATTAAGGCCTTTGATTATTTTAAGAATCTCAGGGATCACTGAGCACCTGGAGGACATGTGAAATGAAATAAGCCAGGCACAAAAAGCCAAACACTCATGAGCTTATTTATATGAAGAATAAAACAAAGTTGAACTCAGAGAAGCAGAGAGTAGAATGGTGGTTACCAGAGGTTCCTTGGAGAAGGATTGGGGAAATATACTTCAAAGGACACAAAAGTTCAATTAGAAAGGAAAGATACATTCAAGAGATGTATCCACAATATGGTGGCTATGGTTAATAACAATGTGTTCTTTAAAATTGCTAAGAGAGTATAGTCTTATCACCACAAAAAATAAGTATGGGAGGCAATGAAGATGCTAATTATCTTGGTTTAGTCAATTTACAACATAAATATATTTCAAACAACATGATGTATATCCTAAATGTATACAATTTTTGTCAACTTCAAAAAATTAATTACCCAAGAAAATGTACTCTAATAATTTCTTTTTTAAGCTCTTTTTAAGTTCTATGTCTTGCCCTCTCATAGCTCTACTGTAATTAAAAATGAATAAAACAAAGTTTTAATGAATTCTGAACCCTATTTATAAAAAAATCTTTTGACTGCACAAGTACACAAGTTATCTAACTAAGATGCAGTGGCAGTTCCCAGGTTAAGAAGCGCTGTTGTATGGCTGTAGTAATCACCACCTCTGAGGATTCTTGAGCTCAGATCTGTGCAAGGAAATGTCAGCTAACTAAAAATATATCTTGAGCAATATCTAGACATCAAGTGCAATGTTAAGCATTTTACAAGCATGTTCCCATTTGATGTGTACAATAACTGTGTTGTAAATTCTATTATAAGCCCTACTATGCAGGTTAGGAAACTGGGATTAGAAAAATTAAATATTTTTCCTAAGGCTGAAAATCAAGTACGGGGTCGGGGTTGTGGCTCAGTGGTAGCATGTGGCTCAGTGGTAGACATGCTCTTGTCTAGCATGTGTGAGGCACTGGGTTCAATCCTCAGCACCACATAA
This sequence comes from Glaucomys volans, assembly GCA_020662805.1. Lineage (NCBI taxonomy): Eukaryota > Metazoa > Chordata > Mammalia > Rodentia > Sciuridae > Glaucomys > Glaucomys volans. Next base: position 295,993 of record JAJEJO010004509.1, on the reverse strand, counting down.
AAATAAATAAATAAAATCAAGGCATTATGTCCATCTACAAATAAATATGTTTAAAAAAACAAAACAAGTGCATAGCAGAGCTAAGATTTGAACACAGGTCTTTCTGGTACCCACGTGATCTTTAATGTTTTTAAATATAATACACCTACTATTTAAATAATTATTCTTTTCTTAATATACAAACCACCAGAAAGAACATTATTTGACACATGTCCACACTTTATACCTCCATTTCCAAGTATCTTAAATCATACTTGAGTGACAACATTGGTCTTGAAGGTTATTATTTGACAAATGTATAGGTTTAATTTGCCTCATTGTTCTTTGCCAGCTTTTAACCAAGATAAAAACTTTTAAGTGTACTAGTCATTGGCATTAGTTAGGTTACAATGTTGTGCAACCATCACCATTATTCATTTCCAGTTTTTTCATGATCCCAAACAGGAATTCTGTTCCCATTAAATAGTCATTTCCCTTTCTCCCTTTCCTCTAGCCTTCATAACCTTTATCCTACCTTCTATCTCTGTGCATTTGCTTATTCCAGGGACCTCATAGAAGGGGAATCCTATAATATTTTCCTTTTGTCCTTTGATGTTAGTTAGGGTGATGTTTTCAAAGTTCTTTCATATTGTAGTATAAATCAGAATCTCATTCATTTTTAACACTAAATAATGTCCTATTGTGTGTGTGAGTGTGTGTGTATATATATATCACATTTATCAATCATATATTAAAGGGCATTTGGGTTTCTATCTTCTAAACATTTTGAATAAGGTTGCTATGCACATTGATTCCAAGTATCTATTTCAGTCCCTTCTTCAATTCTTTTGGGTCTATGCCTGGTAGTGGAACTACTAGATCATACAATCATTCTGTCTTAGTTTTAAAACTTCCTTGTTTATTATGTCTCTTTCTTTTCTGGATAACTTATTTCCTACCCTCTATCCCCATTCATCCATGAAATTTCTGCTTTCCTTCTCAGTGTCAGTAAGATTTAGAATGTTCCTCAACTCTTCATAATAAAAATAACTATGATTAGTGTTTGTTATATGTCAGGTTTCATGCTAATATATTGAGTTCTATTAAATTCAACATGGTGGTTTATGCTATGAAATAAATATATAAGACATGGTTATACCATACTATAATATTTTCTTCTTCTATGTCTTCATCTGTTTTTTTCAGGTGCTCTTTTATCTAGATTATTATTTTGTGATAAATTAATAAGGGACTAATTTGAATTGCAGGAATACATTTGATTCATTGGATGCTCCTTTACTATTAAGGAAACATATTAGAAACTGATAGATTGAAAGTAGAGAGATAATTCATTCAACTGATAAGCAACATATATTGAAGTATACAAGGTTTTTCACAATGTCTTGAAATTATCATAATAATTTTACATTTTTAATGTATTCTGTAAAGAAGATAGGGTGCATTCTTTCTATATGCTATGATTTAAATGTGCCCCCATCACAATGTAATTGTTGAAAATTAATGGCCATTGTGAAGGTGTTAGGATATGGGGGCCTTTAAGAGGTGAGTAGGCCATGAAGTCTCCTCCCTAAGGCCCTTACAAAAGAGAACTTGCATGGCGTTTGCTTGCTTCCCTTCAGCCTTCTGCCATGTGAAGGTAGGTCAACAAGAAGCCATCTTGGAAGTAGAACCAGCAGCCCTCAGCAAACACTGAACCTGCTATCACCTTGATCTTGGACTTTACAGACTCCAGAAAGGTGAAAAGATGCATTTCTGTTCTTACAAATTATCTAGCCTCACACATTTCATTATGGCAGTACAAATGGACTAAGATACTAACTAGTCTATAGAGTCCGTCAGTCAAAATTAGAGCAATAGTGTACTGAAGAAAACGTTATGGTAAGTATTTATTGCAAAAACAGACTGGGAAAAGGAAATAGAGAAGTGAAACAGCACTGATGAAACTCCTGTCTGCTGTTGGTCATCCACTGGAATGACAGACAAGTGTCTTCTCTTTGGCTTCTCCCATAACAGTAAGACAGGGAAGGTCTCTATCTCACAGACATGGAAAATGAGCCAGAAATAGGTTAATAATTTAGTCTCAGTAAATAGGAGGGTTTCTGCAGTTCAAATGTTGCCACACAAGCTGGGGATGGTGGTGCATGCCTGTAATCCCAGCAGCTCCAGAGGCAGTAGGATCTCGAGTTCAAAGACATCCTCAGCAACAGCAAGGGCTGGGGATGTCTCAACTCAGTGAGATCTTTTCTTTAATAAAATACAAAAAGGGCTGGGGATGTGTCTCAGTGGTTGAGTGCCTCTGAGTTGAACCCCTGGTACCCCTGCCAAAAATGTTGGCAAACAAGATGCAGAAAACCTGCATGGTAAGGATAAGGCAAGGGGATCTTACTGTTGAGTCCCATCTCTTTCCTTAGTTATATTTCTAGCCATGTAGATTATGATGTCCTAGAGGGAAACCACATTATATTGCCATAAAAAGTGTGTGATTTCCTAAACACCATGTTTTACTTATTCTTATAATTTTAAGTAGTATTTTACATCATAATTTTTACCAATTTTAAGTAGCATTTTTTAAACTGTGTATTTTAGGATTTGTAATTGGAATCTCAGGTGACCAGTTGAATGAGTAGGGCTCAGATCTGTAATCACACTTAACAAATTAACTAATTAGGAGTTAATAGGGCAAGCAAGCGCTATTCTTCTTCTTTAGAAATCATTAACTGTGCCGGTGACATGTCAACCAATTATTTCCAAGTTAGAATCATTTTCAATCTGGATGACATCTATAGGTTCCTTGAAATTTGGTAATTAACAATGAATTTATTAGTAAATTAAATAATACATGAAAATGCACAGTAATAAATATGGGTGAAAGCCCATTTCCCTCTTAACCAATAGAAGTGGTCTATTCTCAATTCCAGACAAATTATCAAAATTTTAAAAATTATGATTAGAGAAACTTTGGTTTTAAGCAATGAGAACTTCAACATTCCTGATGAAAGAAATCACAGGTAAAGAGTAACAAGTTGAATGAAAGTAATTAATTTAGAGACCCTTCCAACCATGACCCCCATTACCTCAATGATAAATATAGGCAATAAATTACTTCCACATTTGAATGGAAAATAAAACAACAAAGAAAACTCCATCAATATGCAGATATTTTAAACCACATAGGACAACTGTGGTAATACTTTGGTTTTCAGACTTTAATTTATAAAATCACAGTTGGTATTTTTCTTTTTAATATTAGTTTGTTCTTAAATTTAAGGTCAGAAAATAATTCATAATTTAGGTTGCTTATAAATAATAATAAAGTTGTATTGTGCAGAAAACATTCTAGGGAATATGTTTTGATAATTTAGGCTGTTTATCAAAAAATTTCATAGAAATACATATATAGTAAATGATAAATAAATATATTCATGCACCCACATACCACACATATGTACAATTCTAAATACAAGTAAGTTGTGCCATATTTCCAATAGGTTCATTCTTCTGTATCCCTGCCCTCTGATGTTCTCTCTTTGACCCTCCCTATTAGCTTTCCTTTATGTCAGTCCTCTTTACTTATCCTTCAGGTTTCAGCACAAATAATACTCTTTTAAAAAAGGAATCTGAATGTGACAAAATGATCTTGAAAATTTGCTAAGACAATAGACATTGTCTACATGTAACAGAACTTAATAATGGGTGATATTGGCTTCAGTTTCCTTATATAGATTAGAAAATATAGAACTATACTTTGGGTTGACTATGGTTGTGTGTGCCCCTCCAGGGTTCATGTGTTGACGTTTAATCTCCACTCTGAGGTATTAAGAGGTTTGACTCTTAATCCAGCTATGGTGTTTAGAGGTGGAAAGTTTGGAAAGTTTGGAAAGTGATTAGGATTAGGTACAGTCATCAGAGTAGATTGGATGCCTGGTGGCTTTTTAAGAAAAGGGAGAGAGACTGGAGGACTCCCCCCACCCCCCAACACACACACATACTCACCCAAACAAATGTGTGCACACACTCCTTGTGTCATGCCTGGTGATGTACTGGACCACCTTGAAACTGTCAGTTGGACGGTCATCATCAGATGTTGATCCTCAACCTTGTACCCAACCATGAACTAAAATAAACATTTTTTTCTTTATAATAAACTCAGAGTATGATATTGTGTTACAGAAGAGGGACTAGTACTTATAGTAAGGTCAAACTCAAATCTTCCTTTCCTATTTTATTTTCCCCAGAATTAAACCTGCCCAAATAATGCTATGTGTGCCAGGCATGTTGGTTTGTTTTTCCTCATACATATGTAGGAGTTACGAATTATAGGTAATATTTTGAGGGTTAGTTTTGAAATTCCTAGACAGGTGGTACCAGGACATTCACATTTTTGTATTAATAGAACTTGTCATTTTCCTACAAAGAACCCAGTGTTTTATAATTATATACTTGTTTGAGTACTATTATGGTTTAAATGTGAAGTATCCCACAAAGATTCGTGTGTGTGTTAAATAGTTATAAATGCAGCAGTGTTCAGAGATGGTTTTTCTGGGAAGTGACTGGATCATGAGGGCTTTCACCTGATTAGGGTATCCATGCATAGCTGAAAGGACTATAGGTAGTAGTGGACGAAGTTGGTCACTGGGGGCACGTACATGGTGTCTCTCTCTTGTCCATGGTGTCTCTCCCTCTCTCTCTCCCTTCCTCGGTCCCTCCTTCCTGGTGACCCTGAGCTTTCCTTTGTCATACTCTTCCTCAATGATGCTTTGCCTTACCTCAGATCCAAAGCAATGGAGCCAGTCAACCAGTCAACTAAGGACAGAAACCTCAGAAACCATGAGACATTAAAAATTTGTTTCTCCTTTAAGTTATTTATGTGCCATATATTTTGGTCACAGCCACAAAATCTAACATGAGTATTTATTTGAGCAGAATGTAAGTGTTATGCAAGCAGTGACCCTATTTATTTACCTCATCCACTATTTCTTGTTTAAAGTATTTTGATGAAAGGAAGTGTTAGTAGGAAAGAAGGGATTCTTGATATTAATGAGATGAGGATCATTTGAACTCACACTCAGACAAAATTAGCACAATAGCAGTGTTTGGTAACATAAACTTTTTTGTATTTTCAGTTTGTATTTTAAGTTTGTTACTCCATTTTTCTTGGAGTAAATATTTATCAATCACCTACCCCGTACCCTGAAATTTTGTTTAGTTACACTAAGGTCAAAGTTAAAGACATATTTTATGCTCAAAAGTAAACTGTATTTTATAAGAACTATTAGATATTCTTCTTCTTTGTATATTTGTCAGGCTTTATTTAAAAGATATCATCCTCCTCATTATCTATTAAATTGGTTGTAATCTAGCTCTACTTGTAAGCCCACAGCAGGTATTTAAAAAGCAATTCATGATGATAAATTATAAATCTTAATCAGTAACTTCAAAAGGATGCCTACAGTTGCTCACTTCATTACCTGCCTTTGTTTTCAACTATTTGGGCAACTAAACATCAATGTTACTTTTATGGACTTTTGCCTGTAAGTGACAGAAAACCCTCCAAATATAATGATGATCCATATCCCCTAAAGTAGAAACTCAATTCAAGATAATGGCCTGCCTGGATATGAAATTGGACATATATGCACAGTGGCAAGAAATCAAAGAGAAATTAATGAGAATGTTTATAATTACATTTATGTGTTTTCCTTATAATAAACTTTTGAAATGAAAATGCACATCTGATTTGTCTATATGCTTAATGAAGGGGAAAATTCAATCTAATTACATTCCAACTGAATATTTACTCCTAATGCAAATTATTTCAGTTTTTCAGTATTTTACTTTCAAGTATAGTTACAATAAATGTAATATATCAAACCAGAAAAAACAGTTTTATTCAAAACTGGTACATTTTTTCTTCCCTTATATATTAAAACTCTCTAAACTTAAACATTTTAAATCTAAGGTTCAATTGTGTAATCTTATGAAAATATATTCATGATCTTCTTACAGATTTCTTTATAAAGATCACTTAGGAAAGCGTTATTTAGAAATAATAATCATTCTCTTTAAAATTAAATAATATAATTTTTATGTTAAAATAGCATAAAATATATCCACCTATTTGGATTTTGTATTTTTCATTCTACTACCATATTATGTAAATCAGGTATTAAACAATAATAAATATTTTTATTTCCATGTGAATCTATTTAATTATAAATTATATTTGTGTTCAATTGCCTTCAATGTGAGGAAACTATCTTATCAAATATTTATTTTTAATTTAAATTAAGCTTACTTCTCCCATTTAGTTTAGTAAGTCTTCAAATCCTGTTCCCACCAAAAAATACATATGTATTCAAATAAAAAATAGACATATGCATCTGGGACACAGGTAAACATATTTCTCTAGTGTTTAAGTCTGATCAGAAATTTATGTTTAACCCATATGAAAACAGCTCACATATACACAGTTGGATTGCATACCATTGTGAGTCATTTTCCTCTCTGCCACATGCTCTCTTCAAAACTATATTAATATCTTCAATATTTTACTTTCAAATATAGTTACAATAAATGTAATATATCAAACCAGAAAAAAAAAAGTGATAATAGAAAGGAATACAGAGTGGACCAGATCTTGTCATGCACAAGTGCTTTTCCCAATCACTTTCTTAGTATCATTCTTTGACCATTTAATTCTAAAAATAAAATAAATGGGGTAGGGTGAAGAAGATAGGAAATATGGCAAACCACTTGAGATGAAGATTATTTCTGAAGAAATAATGCACAGATTTTTATGAAAGACAAGGGGCTCTGTTGTCCTCAGTGTTCCTTTGGAAGATGGTGTTTCCTGTCAAAGTTGTGTGAACAAGGATGTTCATGATTAACATCTTCAGTCCAAATGATATTGGTTTGTGTGATGAACTGAATTTATGTCCCTGCCAAATTCAGACCTCCTGAACTCCCAATGTGATGGCATGAGAGGGTGAGGAGGTAATTAATTACCTTTGGGATTTAATTAGGTATGGGTGAGGTCATGAGGGTGTAGCCCTCACAGTGGAATCAGTGCCCATAGGAAAAGGAAAAGACACCACAGCCTCCTTTCCTGCCATATGTGGCCATAGCAAGAGGGCAGCTATCTACACCAGGAGGAGGATCCTCACTAAGATTAGCATTAGCAGGTACATTGACTTTGGACTTTCCAGGCTCCAGAACTCTGAGAAATAGTTCTCTGTTGCTCTAGCCACCCATTCCATGGTATTTGCTGCAAAAGACTGAACTAAACCAGTTTCCATGTAACTCAACTCTTCTCTTCTCCCTCCCTCCCTCCCTCCCTCCCTCCCTCTCCCCTGTCCTCTCTCTCTTTTTTACTCTCTCTTCATGTTACTTTGAGACTGGGTCAAAGTTGTCCAGGCCATTCCTAAACTCACAATCCTCCTGCCTCAGCCTCCCAAGTTGCTAAGATTACAGACATGCACCACCATACCCTGCTTTTTCAAAGTATTTTTAAAAGTAGAAAATAAAGGGCAAAAGAAAAAAATTTGTCTATACACAGCTCCTCTGATTATCAATCCAGTTTATTTTCTAATCATGTTACTTTTCTAATAATGGAACCACATTTTTCAAAACATAGGCTAAGCATTATTTACTTAAAACCTGGACTTTAATGTGATTTTTCTAATTAAATATGGAGGACTTCCTGGGAATAAACTCTGGCCTCCTTTCTGTCACTGAAAGCAATTTAAGGTAGTTAACATCACACTGTAACTATTCAATAAATTACTTTTTGATGCATTACAACCCTTTAAGTTTGAGGGCTAATTCAATATATAAAAATTAGCTCATATTGATGAATTAATACTTTCCTTTTTGGTAGTTGTGTGTATTCCAAAGCCTTCTTATCCGAATTTTATATTTCATTTAGGCCTACACTTAGAACTGCCAAAGAACATTCAGGATGCGCAGATAAATTTTGATTAAAGATCAACAGTGATTACTTTTTGTGTGTAAGTGTGTCCCATATATATGTTTTTTTATTGACAAAATCTGTCAATCCTGTCTACATACACTGTAGGTTTTTTTTATGCTTTACATGTGAAGTTTGCTCTTTGTGCCCTTCTGATTTGGACATCAGGACTCCTACCCTGAGGGTTTAATTTTATATTAACCCTTTCAAAAAATGCCAAAGTGCCTAAACACTGAGTTTTAAATTAATATCTGATCAAAACCCAGGCAATACTTACAGGTATAAAGATAGAACTGAAAAGAGCAATATGAAATGATCAGTCACTGAGTTTGATACTGATTCTATAAATCCACTAACTAGCGTCACTATAAGTCACATGTGTAAAGACCAAGAAAGCATTTGAAGTGCAAGGAGTCAAATTATAACAAGTCTCTGGGGGGCCACACTAACTCCTGCCCTCCTCACACATACACACACTCTGTCTGGTTATTAGTCAGCACTTTGTCTCCTGTCCCTCTCTGTGGGGAGGGGCCCTGCTATCACTCCCCTAATATTCAAGAGTGATTTGGTGTTGCAAAACCTTAGGATTTCAAGTATTAAAGAGGTGTATTAAAAACCATCAACATATCAACATTTAACTGGAGCTTTCTCCCAGAAGAAATCAGAAGACTGCATTTGTAATAAAATTTTCTATTTACAAGTATTTGCAGAAACTTGTGAATAGAGGTTAGTCAATAGTTGAGGGTAGGACCATATTGTTCAGTTAGACTCTATTTGGGTAGTGTTTCACCCTGCTTATTTGAGACATAAAAATTTTATAGAATAATGCTTGGAAATACTGTTTTATTCTATTTTCTACTTTACCTTTCAGAGATGTCAATTTTTTTAAACATAGTATTTATCACCCTGACCAAAAAAATAAATGCCAATAAATGCTAGTTAAACAAGTTCTAATTTCCTGTCTTCCCAAATGCCTTGGCCCCTATTTTCTGCTTCAACCTGGTTTACATATTGCTCTACGTTTGATAAAGTCTGATCAAAAGTTAAGAAAATTTGCAGGATAAAACCAGCAAATAATACTTTCAAAGAAGTTAAACATCTTTTAAAGTGATCTGTGGCTCATTCAAGTTTTATTTTTATTGCATGAAAATGGTATGCTGTCTAATATCCAGTAGGTCATCAATATGACCTACTTCAATGATGAGTAAGTGAACGGATGAATGAATGAACATGCTAAAATCAGATGGTGCTGCTTTCCGGCCCTGTGCAAATGTTGGAATTCTCCTTTGATTAAATTACAAGACTTTGTTGGCTATTTTCAAGGAAAAATTCAAGGGTGTCATAGGAAAAAAATAACCCAATGAAATTGAAACGTTATGCCTTGATAAAGCAGGCGTTTTCTGTTATGGTCAAGAAGTCTTGGGATGTTCTGGACCAAGCAGGTAATAGAAATGCATACTTCATATTAGGGCATAAATGTATAAGCTGAAAACATGGTTCACTGGGAACTCCTACCCATTAGCACGTGCATAGTTGAATGAATCATGATTTCCAATTCCATCTTTCTGCTCTCATAAAGATATTTCTTGTTGAAGCATTGATAAAAAGAATAACAGCTCTGTAACAAATGATTTTTTAAATCATTCACTCTCCAGGATGAATTCATATTAATCATATTATTTTGCCCAACTTCTTATGAAACGTACCTACTGAAACTGGATTCTAGACCATATGTGCCAGTGAAGAGGCAAGACCATTTAAGAATTATCTCTTGGAATCATGCCTTATTGCTACTTGCACAAGGCACAAAGTCTGATACTTATTCAAATCTAGGATGCAATTTATATCTCCATAATAAGGAACTGATTACCTAACTAGGCAAGAGTATGATAGTTCTTTAACAATTTGTCCTTGGTATTTAAAATGGCTAGCTTATCAGGCTGAGTGATTTTAATGAATATAAACTGCAGCAATCCAAATTAGAGCTCACACTTGCTTTCTCATTTTTATGGTATTGCCAATTCCATATTTTGAAATCTCATTCAGGCTTTTATTAGTCTATTAAGGAATATTGACAAGTAATCTGTCTGTATCTTACTTATTCTAGAAATTGAAGGCAAAATTTCACAGAGATTGAATTTGCTCTTGTCTTTATATGTTACATGTGAACATCACAAGTTCTAACTTTTCACTCCCTCATTTATTTTTAAAAGACTTTCAATTCAAATACACACATACATGTCTTATTGGTGATTTGGTAACAAAAATTAGAGGTTTTAGAATTGGAATTGATGGTTCTTTTGTGATTATTAAAATTTCACCAGCTTGAGGGAGCCTCCACTTCAGTCATGTGTCAATCCTTCACTTCTATCAGATAAGTGTAGGATGGACCATTTCCAGGTAGGCCAATACCACTCAGAGACAAAGCAAGGATAGGCAACTGTGGGTCCTGATGCTGAAGTAACCATCAAATTAATCTTTTTTCTTTATAGTTGAACTACTTGTCTACTTGATCATGCTTAGGAGATAGTGATTACTGTTACAATGCCAATTCCTCATCTTAATTTCTGCCATATTGCTTTGGCATTAGAAACTACCTTGTGAAAAGATGATAAAAGGATATATGTCATTCTAATAAAAAGTTCAAGGAAATTCAGAGCTTCACAGAAACAGAGGAAAAGTAATTTTCCCTCTAAGGTGTCAATAGGTATCTAGAGGTACATAGAGCTGCCTGAACACTGCTTTTGTCTCTTCAAGGGTCATGTAGATCATCAGATATAGGAGCTGATTGCCTTTTATTAGTAACAATTTCATATTAGATTCCCCTCTGCTTGATCTTTCTAGTTGCAGGTTCTCACTTAGGTGCAGAACTCACATGAGCAGAACTGAATTAGGATCTGACCTGTCTTTGATGTTCTTGTTGCAAGATGACTCCTCTTACAATGGATTATTATCTTTTTACCTATTCTTCCCCTCTGCCTCATATCTGCAGGGCACTCATGATTTTGGCTCTTTCAATTCCAGATTCTATATTAAACTTAACCTCAGGCTAATAATTGCAACATAGAGAATTAGGAAATGACCTGTTTTATCTTTCATGGTCTCAAAAGGAATAAGGGAAAAGTCTAAAAGTCTACACTGTTATAAACTATTTTATTTTCATTTAAGATCAAACAGGAGCATAGATAAGCATATTATTGGCATTCTATTACATAAATCTTCTCATTGGCTACACTATAAATAATTAATTGAACATATGCTTATTTACTTGTACACTGCCTACTTTTAAAAAGTTGAAGCAATTTTACAAAAATACTTTGGGAGTGATTAATATAATGTTGCCTTTTTATTAAAAAGTGAAAATATTAAATGTATATTCAGTCATATGCATATTCTAAAAAAATTATTTGTGTATTTTATATATGATCCATGTGGTACTTTCTCAACCTCTTTGAGATCTGACATCATTATGAGTTCATATAATTTTGGAAAGCATTTTAAAGTAATTATTTCAGTAATCATTATCTTACAATAAGCAATACCAGGATTTTCCCCTTGGTCTTTCTTGAGATTCTTCCTAATTTTACCTTGAGGAGAGGACTTCTCAGGACTGCATTTTGACTTTACAGATTATCAATAATTTGTTGACTTAGCAAAGGCATTTCAGTTATGATTCACTGGTGTTCTATATTAACTGCCTTTTCAACTTCTGATTTTGAGAAAGACTTCAGTTCTATTTCTTCTTAATTTTATATTCAGTTCTCAAAGCTGTAAATTATACTTCATAAATTTGTTTTGCTAATCTGTTTTTCATTTCTTTGTCTACATGACTAATTAGATACTATGTCAAATTTTTGCAAATGCAAACATTATAGCCCTAGTCAAATGTAGAAGCATGTTAGTATTTAATTTGTAAGTACTTTCAGTGAGAAAACTTTAATGGTCTCTAATAAATGAAGTACAATGAGAGGTATCTTGGTACTTTGAAATTCTTCATATTAAAAATGTGCATCTGTATGTAACTTTCGATTAATGTTCAGTATATTTTCAGGATGGTTTATTCTGAAAAGCACTCCTGATAATCTAGTTTCCTATTCATGCCTATCTTCTGGGATAACAGCAATGACACAGTGAACAAGAACCATCCAACTACAGTGATCTGATTCAGTAATGTTCCACTGCTGTGCCCCACAACAGGTGACTAATTCTCTTTGCCCATTGAAAACTTCCTTTGGTAACTTTCTCATCTTAAATTGCATGATTACTTGACAAGATGTTTACAAACAGTCTCTCATTTTGACTTTGTACCTAATTTAAATACTTTGAAAATAAAGGATGAACCCATATAATTCTGCATAGACCCACCCTGGTCATACTGTGAGGACATCATGTTTATCTATTCAAGCTGCTATCATGACAGCATATCGGCCAAGGTAGAGTGTTGGTAAGAAGTTGTAGAATGACCACGTCTCATGTTCCCTGCTGCTACCTTATGCATATATGTGTGCATGTGTATGCAGATGTGAGTCTATGAACTGTCAAGGAACACGAAGTTAACATGGTTCATGTTCTATCATAATAACAGAGTTGTTCTAAGTGAAACAGTACACATGTACTTTTAAAACTATTTTCTCAATATAAGTAATGCATTACAAAACAATAAATTGAATTTGCCCCTTATGTTAACCCTTACTGGAATGGTAAGCATGGCTTCCAGAACTTGGTAATTAGCTTTTATATAAACTTTTAAGTACAACTTTATTTCCCCTACGCTGTCAAAATTGCATTACTAGTCAGTTATTAAGAGTTCTTGGCATAATTCATGTTTACTACATGAGATAATAAGCTTAGTCTGGTTTAGCTGATTGCTCTGCTGAACTAGGACAAATGTGCTATATGCCCTTTTAAAATCACACCCAATCTGTGAATCAAATGTTGTCATGATTTTCCTGTGTAATTCCATGGCCCCAATGTAGTAGGATCAATAAGGTAATCTCAGTGGTCATGTATTTAAATATCATTCCTTAAGATATTAATTATCTACACTGGTGAAGATGATTCCTTCGCCTTCTGTAAGTAGGGACAAAATAGTATTCCCAAGATTTGAGGTTCAAGAATCTTCTGTTGACCTCCATTTCTGTATTAGCTGCCAATAATAGTGATCTTAGGGGTTTGATGAACATACAGCAAGGTAGCAACAGAAAAAGCCTCTGCCTCTCCAGCAATAATCAGGCGGAGCCCGAGCACCCTGCCTCCTCTTTGAAACTCCCCCAGCTCTGCCCTCCACATCACTCATAGCCACCAACTAACTACCTTAGAATGGAGGGGGATTTCCTCAGTCCTTCTACCACTCATCACCCAAATCTAGCTCATCTAGATTAATTCCCTTCAATAGACTTTACTTCCTACCTGTCTCCTACTTTGACAGTCTTCCAGTGACTATCCTATAACTCATGAACAAATTATTAGCAAAATGATGGGTTCCCTATCCTCTTTTCTGATAATACTCTACATTCTCTTGCTCTCTCCTATAGTCACTGCTTCCCTTCCAGCCACTATAGCTGTGCTGGGAGTTCCTCTGGCCTCTACATATTTTATGTCATTTGCTTTCTAAATGACCTGGGCATCCTCCTCATTCATTTGACTCTTCTTAGTCATTTTCCTTTTTCCTTCCTGGAAAGTGTTAGCTGTTAATTTTAGATCTTTAGATAATCCCTCCTCTACTCTTTTGGTTGGAATTCTACATCAATGTTTGGATCACTGTAAGTTGTTCTGTAGATATTTTAGCTTCTAGTATAACTGTACCTCTCTCTGACAACACCCTTCTATAACTCTTGGTTACTTTTGTAGTTAAATTTGATGCATTCTCCCACTTCTGGTTAGCTCCAAGTAACTCTGCCCTTGAACTTCTTCCCTTTTTCTGTCTTAAAACATCCTCCAGAATTTCTCCCTTTACCACCTCTTCAATACCAACATTTTTTCCCCATTTTTACCAAACTATTCTCATCACCAGGTAAACATCCTTTATTACTCCCATGAAAAAACAATATTTCTTGACTCAAAATTTTTCTCCAGTCACTGTCCCATTTCTTTTCTTTTCTTTATTAGAAAATTCCTTAAAAATGTTGTCAGACCTATTTATATTTATAATTGTTTATATTTTTCCTTATTCTTAGTCTCTCTCTCTAGCTTCTAAGTGTTGACCTTAAGGGAAAGGGTCTTTGGAAGAGAGACGAACTTTAAACTTAAGGTAATTGAGGACATTCCATCAAAATTCTTAGAGTATTTATGAAACTTGTGGAACTAAGCTAATCAAATACTTTGTAGAAAGTTTGTTTTATGATAAAGTAATCTACCAATTGGAATGCTTTATTGAAGTAGTTTTCTGTGAAGATTACCAGTGACCTTCACCCTAATAATTAATTGGTTAATTTTGATTGCTTATCTCACTTGACCTATCAGGGAAGTTTTCTTGATTGGAATTTCTGAATGGATACTTATCTAGTTTTTTCTTACTACTTTATCTTTTCTTCTTCTCTGTCTCCTTTTCTGTTTCTTATCTCTCCATCCTCATAACTTAGGTTTCTCCAGTGCCCAGTCTATAAATCTCTATTTTCTGTCTATATTTTTTTTCTGGTTGCAAATTACATTTCTGGCATAGGGGTAGGGAGACTCCTGGTTGAATTTTTTTTAAGTATTGTGAAATTCTACTTTGGGCACCTTTTCACCCCATCTTGTGCTTATCCTCCACAATTAATGTTGTAAACTTCCATGTTCCAGAAGCACAGAGTTTTATATTATTCATTATTCTCACCAACATATGCCACCAGGCTTACCTTCTTTGATATTACCTATATTTTGATATTTCTTCCTTTGCCCTTTCCTTCAAAATAAATACTGAGACATTGGAAGAGATTTTTGACATAGCTCTTACCCCAAGCTTTAAGTACTTTGGAAAAATGAAGAAACAAGAAGGTTTGGTCTGTAAGCCAACCACAGAGCATTTCTAGTCACTTAATTCCCTAGTCCTGTCCTCATTCTTCTGCAGTAGGATCAGTGAATCTCAAGTCACAGTATTATTACATAGTGAATAACTTATCTAACAAATGAACCACATAGTAGGAGAAGCAGACATTTTGAATTTGAATTGATGAATTTGTATTATTAGTGAACCAAAAATGTGCCAACCATAAGAAGTGACTTATTTCGTCATTTTCATTAATTGTAAAAGTTTTGTAAATGAACTCTTGTGAGGTAAGCTAGTCTCAAGGCACCAAAAGTACATTTGTGTGGCTATAAGCTCCTCTGTAGATAAGCTAGCTGTGATTCTACCTAAAAATTTGTCTTTGTGTAATTAAAAGGCATATTATCTTCAACAAAAATATGCCAAGCACTCTACTCCTTTACCATTAACCAATTTTCTATGATCATTGTAACAAATAACTATAAATTTGGTGACTTAAAATAACATATTTATTCTTGAGAAGAGAAATTTGAAATCACTATGACTGGACTAATATCAAGTTGTCACCAGTGTTGTGGTCTCTTGAGAGCTATTTCTTGCCTCTTCCAGATTCTGATGGTGGTTGCTGGCATTCCTTGACTTGTGGTTATACCTCTCTGATCTCTCTCTCTATGGTCACATTGCTTACTCTTCTATTAATTTATTTGTAAAATGTCCCTCTGTTTCACTTTTAAAATGATATATAATTGCATTAAGGTCTGCACAGATAATCATGAATATTCTATATCAGGAGCTTAACTTCATTGTACTTGCAATGATCTTTTATCTTGCAATGATCTTTTATCTATAGGAGATAGCTAGCATAGAATCCAGGTATTAGGATGTAGATATCTTTTGTGGAATCATTATTCAACCTGCCATTATTCCACAGTCTTTTGCCATAAATGCCAATACATATCTGTATTAGAACTTACATGAAAAGAAAAATTAACTTACTACATTATCAAAAAGTTTTGCCACACTATAATTTGTTTTGAACATTGATTTGTAAGTCTCTATGATTTATCACACATATGCCTCCTAATTTATTCCTATGTATAATTCAGACTATAATGCACTGATGAATAAAGAAGAAACACAAAAATCTGGAAATTTAAAATGCTTATTTTTTTTCTGTTTTGTATGTATGGCTTCTTTTTCATGAGCATTAAGGTAGAATTCTAAAAGTTTAATGAAAATGGACAAATACTTTTACTCTATTTCAACCTTATGGTCCAGTATGAAAATAATTTGCACAGTATTTTCAATAGCGTTATTACAATTTTTGCCACAAGAATGAGGTGTCAGATTTTTATTGTCTGATATATACTAGGAATTAGAATTGCATGCCCTACCACCTTGACCTTTATCCATATTCTGCATTTTGATTGGATAATCTTTCCACTTCTTCCTATTTATAGCTTTACTAAACTAAAATAAACAGGTGAAATGTCCAGTTAGTAAATATACAGAATAGTGGAAGGTCAAGCTGATAGAGGAGATGTCTAAATTTCATATAGGATATGTAACATTCCAACACCAGGACTTCATTCTCATGTAAAAATTTAAATAAGAATGCAAAGTAGCATAACTGAATCCATTCTATAAAAATGAACAAAAGAAATGTGAGAAATTTAACCTGATCTACGTAAGTTGCAATTTCCTAGCCTTCCATGGAAATATTGTTGAAAGATTACTTGAGGTCACAAAGTCAGTTTTCATTATCACTGAAGTGAGGCAAACATACATTTGTACTTTAAGTCTGTATACGGAAAGTTATTTTCAGATCTGCCATTTTTCTTGGGTTGATACAATATCAGAGATTCATTATGACTTTCTTCTTCTCTTTTCTGATGGTGTATGCTGAAGGACTTGGAGTAACTACTGTTCATGACTAGTAAAGACTCAACAATTTTATGCCAGATACCTAGAATCACCATCAAACGTTTGTTCACACTTCCTTGTCAACTCAACATTTCACTTAGAAGCACATATCCATTGTAATTAAAATCTATTATTTTTGCCATCTATTATTTTTTACATGTATATTTTTAGCAAAATATTCTCATATCTGAAAAATGTCTGCATAAATTGTGCTTCATATGCAGTTTTAAAAGATTGCATGATACAAACTAACAAGCAAATAATAAATAGATTTCTTCACTATCTTGATTCAGTATGTCTGGAGCCTTTGTTCGTGGAAAGATAATTATGTATGAACTAATTGTAAGTTTTCCAATGCCTTCCAAATCTTTGAAGAGACCACCTGTTTAAAAAAAATGCTCTAGGGCTAGGGATATAGCTCAGTAGTAGTATGTGTAAGACTCTGGGTTCAAATTCCCACCACCAAAAAATAAAAAATAAAATAAAAGCACTTAATAAAAATATTAAAGCATAAACATGGTTTGCCTGCTTAAGAGAAGCTAATATGGTTTAATTTTCACCATCTTAGTTAATTTTAATATACCAAAGGCAACCCCTTATTTCTATACATGAAGAAACTGAGTCTTGGAGACGAATCACACATTTGATAAATTAGATAAGTTTCTTCCATCAAATCAAAAAATGACTAAGAAACCTATTCAAAAGACACCAAAAATAAGTTTAAAAGAGTAAAATAACTTTTTGAATTTTTAGAACTTTGCAGTGCATCTTTCTGTTATTTATATTCCACTTGGTAATTTTAGACTTTTATTAAGCCATGCTAAAATCTATGAACATTTTGGATTAAAACACAAACTGTTTAGTGATGAGAAATATATGAGCATGGTTGGAAGTAATGGAGGGTCAAGAGAGATGGAAGAAGTATTTTTTGTTGTTTTTGTTATTGTTGATGAAAAGTAGAAATATATTATTAAATTCTTTTCTCATAGATATATGATCAATGTGAAGCAAAAACAATTTTCTAAGATATGGAAAGTAAAGTTTTACAAAGTTCTAGATGTGACTGGCTACTGACAGCCTTGTTAGTATGCTCAGATATCACCATTACATTGAGCTGGCATCATTTGTCAGCTGGCTGATGTAACTCACATTGCATCATTATAACTTGAGTTTATTGTACTTCCATCCAGCACCCTAGAAGTAGGAAGGCAATACAATGCTTACCTAGCACATACTGGATTATGCTTGACTATATTCTTCATAAGAGATATTTCAGACTTGGATAGGCACTATCAATTAATTCATTGCTTATGTTATAAAAATTACAAAACAGACTCAAGATGTAGAAATTTTAATGAAGGCAATATTTCTTGGTATTGGGCAAGTGAAATGCTTTGCATATATCTGTTATAAACCTTCAGCTGACTAGTAAGTTGAAGAAGATACTTTTAAAATCCACATTTCTAGTTGGTTGGGGTGGTGCATGCCTGTAATCTCAGAGACTCAGGAGAGTCTGGAGGATCACAAGTCCAAAGCCAGCCTGAACAACTTGGATACTAGGCTAAAGGTAAAATTTTATTTTGCAGACTGAATGTACTACTTGAAGGATTTTGAGGAGAAAAGAAAAGTGATATACTTAAAAAGTGATGCCTTATATTAATTTTAATAATTAATAAGAAGCAGAAAAGCATTTCAATGAGGAGACCAATCATGAAGCTATATTTGATTGAAAGAAATTGAAATGCATTTTTTAATATTAAGGTTGAATTAGGTAAAAGTACTGATAAACTTTTCTTCTTCAACTATGAGTCAAAGTACCAGGTAGATTTAAGCCTATAAGTAATCAGATATATTTAACTTTATACAATGTGAGACAAGCTCTCAGATCCAAATAGCTTACAGCTAGTAAATGCTATCATGGGGAACATTTTGTGAAAAAATAAGCCAAGGCTTGAGTTATAAATTTACTCTGGGCATTTACCACTTCCTGTCCTATATTATTTGCACTTGATCCCACCCAATATCTCATCTGCAAATAATGACAAAGAAAGATCAAATACCATGCTTATAATGAAGAAACCACCAGGTAAGAAACATTCTTTAACCTGCAGACCACAATTAATAAACCAAGGTTGTGTGCAATTAAAATAGAGAGCAACTGCATTTTTCCCTATAAAATCAAAGTATAGTTCTCTGAGAAAATAATATACTCCATATTTGGTAATGTTGTTATCAATGGCTGATTTTTTAAGTTTCTTTTTGTTTCATATATTTTAAGAGATCAGGGAAATGAACTATATTTTATATATTGGGGACACTAATAAGATTCTGTAATTCCAAATTTTATCATCTTTTAGTGAGAACAGGCATCAATCAGTTTTAGTAAAATATTTAAAATAGAAACTGTGATTCTTAAAAAGCATTTAAAAAAATAGGATGTTTTAAGAAAATTGTCTTGCCCTCCAGCAGACCCTTTGATATGTTACCATGGGATTTTATTTTTGTCAGTTATTCTGTAAGAGTCACGGTAGCTTTTAGTTATGCCCATTACTGATGAAAAGGAAAAATCCCTGAATTAACAACTTGGGGCTTTAAAATTTTTGCATTATATTAAATTCAGATGATATTTACCAGACTGATAATGGATTAACAATATGATTGTTAAATCTCTTTATTTCCAAAAATTTTAGAAAGGCATACATGTCAAAATACTCTTAGTTGTATATATAATTTTTTGAGTCAATATTGTATTGCCTTATGAGTAATTTGAAGCTCTAGAACGTCGTGGTCTAGTGTGACTTTTGACAATATTTATGTTCCCCAAGGAGGGTAGCCACTCACCAAATTTGCTATTAGGTATTTTAAATGTGATGGGTAAAAGTGGGAAATTACATTTGTGTATTTATATAATTTTATTTT
The DNA here is from genome assembly GCA_020662805.1 of Glaucomys volans. NCBI lineage: Eukaryota > Metazoa > Chordata > Mammalia > Rodentia > Sciuridae > Glaucomys > Glaucomys volans. The sequence continues at coordinate 276,221 of JAJEJO010004509.1, read as the reverse complement.
CAATGGCCACGTGAGACTAGTACTACCATATTGGACAGAATAATATGGAAGATATAACTAATGATCACAACCAGTGTAGCCAACTGTTTCATCCTGGGTTCGGAACTAGGCTCCACAACTACCCCTGGTACCTCCAAGGACTATAAGGATGTACACAGTGCCCCAAATTGAATTAAATCTTTCTGCGCTTGTGACTATTTATTTTAAAATTAGCCTTTCCTCTCCTTTGACCTACTCTCATTTTCCCTGGCATTCCAATCAATAATTATCCTGTAGGTTTACTTCTTCAAACAGCACAGATAACCTTGAATAAATAACCTGGTCTCCATGGTTTATTAAAGACAAAGTTTTCAAGTCTTTCTACTCCACCCACACAGTCACTGCCTTTGATCAGTGTGTCATTGTTGGCTTCTTGGAATTATTATTATAATTTCCTAACTGCGTTTTCTGTATGTCTGAAGTTCCCTCTCTACCTTCTCTTAACTTTTTTTTCAAAAATGCAGTTCAGTTAATATTTCCCACATGCAATTCCAATGTAGCTTACTGTTCTAAAATCTGCTAGGGCTGCCTTTTGCTTTCTGAGAAGAAATGAAATAAAATGTAAAGTCCTCAACAAAGTTGTAGATATAATCTTAGGCTCAAGTTCTCTTATTTCTTGCTATCCTGTGACCTTTGTTCTATGGGTCCTGAGCATATAATGCTTTCCTGTCATCTTTATCTTGCCACATACTGGATGTCAGACCTTCCCCTCCTATAAAGCCTGAAATAATGACTACAAACTTTCTAATTTTTTAAATTTTGTTTAGTTTTGGACAGAATGCCCTTATTTTATTTATTTTCATGTGGTGCTAAGGATCGAACCCAGTGCCTCACACATGCTAGGCAAGTGCTCTGACACTAAGCTACAGACCCAGACTCTAATCTTTGAGCTATCTGCCTCTACCTTGAACCACACACACCACAATACCATCAGCATTTCAGTTATGTTCATTCATAGAAATATCTTCTCCAAAAGTCTTGCTTTAGCATCCAAGAAGGAAGTGGGTGCTCACCTCCACTTCCTATGTGCTCTATCCTGATTTGTTTTACAGCTCCACCACAATGAATGATTTGTTTTTCAGCTCCACCGCAATGAATGGAGATTGTTGTCAAATATTCATATTTATCTAGCTATCTGTGAGCATCTAGAACACAAGAACTTTCCTCTCGATATCACTGGAAGCTAAGACCATATACCTCACTACCCAAGTTGTTAAATGCATGAATAAATGACAGAATAAAACCAGACTAAGGGTGATCATTTTAGAAATAAAATGAAATTAGAATAGTCCAAAGATGAATAAAATTCTGTATGCATATTCCAAGTTTTCTATTTTGGGATCCTAATTTTGAAAAAAAAAAATACATACAGTTTATGTGTACTGATGTACATATATTTCCATACATATTTCCACACATATTGTACTTGAATAAACATATTTATATTTGACTGTTCCTATAAATTTTACAAAAGTGATTTGAAAATTAAAACATACTAAAACATCTAAGAAATAGATTGAAATAAATCTGTTATAAGTCACTTATAAATTATGCAGTCCTATACTAGTGTTCTCCACTTGGTTAATGGATAAGAAAAATGAACATCCTTATATTCCTTCTTATGATGGCATTTTCTCTGCTCTTTCTCCTCCTCCCTACCCACAATAAGACAAAGAAATGGTTTGAGTATTTCACTAATAATTTTATGTCATGTTTAGGTTATCACACAAAAGTAGTACTAGTTAATCCCTTCTTAAAATCCAAATACTTTATTTACCATTGCCTTTATCTACACGAGTATAAGAAGCAAAACTGGATTCCTCAAAATTTAGAAAAAGAATAATAATTTCTTTGAAATACAATATGACTCAATGAGCCACATGGGCATTTTATAACTATAATAATATTTTCTTTTCTATAATATAACAATAATGAACTTTGCAATCAGGAAAAACCCTATCATTGCCTTGGGAGGTCATTTCAAATTAAAGGTCATTGTAGAAGAGGATTGACCAAAGGTTGAACTGTTGAGTCAGAAAACAGGAAATAGTACCAGTAAGAAATACAAGCCAGAACACAACCTAGATTGGATAACACGCCATAAATCTATTTGAGTAGATAAGAAACCAAGAATTGGAAGTGTTTGGAAAATCCAGAATTCAGAAGTTAGCACTTTTGTCTCTAAAAGTTTCAGTGAAAGAGCTACCTCTGCAAGTGAAGTGAATTTTATATTCACGTTACAAATAGTTTCTACTTAACACCTCGTATCTTAAATTGCTTTAATTCCTGAACGAGCAAAGAGCCTGCAGCATGCTGATTATTTCCCTATTCCATTTGGGATAGAGATAATTCTCAAGTAATTACATTAATGTAAAGAAAGGGACACAGATAACCCAGGAGTACAGGTAAAACAAAGTTATTTATGTTCACAATTGAAATTAACCTAGGTTTAACCATGTTTATGAAAATTACATTGCAGAAGATTTAAGAATCCATATCATCCCATTTTGTTTACCATTTAACATCAGTTGGTAGAAAGATGCCCCCCTGACCTTTTCAACATTATAATAATTCATTTTTTTAAAAACCATTTAACATGCAACAGCAGTAAAGATATGAATGGCTCTAAAATGATCATGTAAAAAAATGTTCCCCAATCAAAAATTAGAACAAATATTAAATAATTGCCCATTGGAAACTGAGATTCCAGGTAAATCAGATAATCCAAGAGAAAAATCAGTGTTGTAAATGCAGAAAGTGAAATTTAAATACCAAAACTGAGTTAAACTCTTGGGAAAATAGAAAGATTTTTGTCATAGTTTATTTTCCTTTAATATTAAAATAACTATTTAATAAAAATAAAAACTAAAATGACTTGACATTAATCTGATAGAATTTTATGGACAATTTTCATAGAGTTTCATAAATTTTTTCATAAATTTAAGCATTAGTGGAAACCTAAATATTGAGATGTTGAAGTCTTTAAAAAAAGTTATTGCATATACATAAGCACTTACTGTTATTTCCTTGCAGCAAAATCTATATCCACTGCCAGATCTGAAGTCATTCCCTGTTAAAAAAAAAATCACAAAAGCATGAACATGTTAATTTAAAATACACAATACATTCTAAATTGCAATAGCTAATAAGATTCTTTTATGTTAATAAATAAGAACTATTATAGTATCCTGGTTTAGCTTGTTTTCATGAATGAAAAACTACAAAAGGCGGGTGAACATTGTTTCTCAGTGTTAACCCTCTAAGTTAAAAAGTACTACTGAGAAAGAAAAAGAAAATTTTAATTACAGAAAAAAAACAAAAACATCCTTGTTGAAGAAAACAATGTATTCATTTTTCCCCATGTTTATAAGTAATGTGATGACTGGTTTATATACATTGAATAAAGAATAGCTCAAATTTCATTCTGATTAGAGACCTTTCAGTGTTTATCCAAAATTGATTCCATAAATCTTTCTTAATCCATCAAACAAATATGAAAATAACAAATAGAAAAAAAGATGTCATCAACTTGGAGAAACTATTTCTGAAAAATTAGAGAATATATGATGTAACCCACAATTAAAATATACTATTTCTCTCAATACTTGATCAATTCACTGAAGAAAGGACTTAAAATCAGCATACTACAGTAACACAGCCACATCAATGTTTATAGCAGCTCAATTCACAATAGGTAGACTGTGGAACCAACCTATATGCCCTTCAAAAGATGAATGGATAAAGAAGCTGTGATACACACACACACACACACACACACACACACACACAATGGAAGCTGTGATATATATATATATATATATATATACGCATATATATATGCGTGTATATATATACACACACACACACAATGGAATACTACTCAGCCATAAAGAATAATATATGGCATTTGCAGACAAATGGATGGAATTGGAAATTATCATGTTAAGTGAAATAAGCCAATCCCACAAAAACAAAGGCCGAATGTTTTCCCTGAGAAGTGAATGATGATAGAAAATCTGCTGGGGGTGGGGGCTGAGAGAAGAATAGAGGAACTTTAGATTATGTAGAGGGAAATGAGGTGGGGGAGGGGATATGAAAATGGTGGAATGAGACAGACATCATTACCCTATGTACATATATGATTAACAATAATGATATGAATGTACATCATGCACAACCACAGAAATGAAAATTTGTACCCCATATGTGTACAACTAATCAAAATGAAGTCTGTAAAAATAAAAATTAAAATAAGAAAAGATAAATCCTTTATCATGTGCTTGATGTAAAAGTATCTGAATATTTGACCTGAAATAGAAAACTTAAGTAATTATCTAAATCATTCAGGCCAAAAGACCAATTTACAAGAATTACTCAGCTCACTGGGGCAAATATTATTGGAGGAGTCTCTTTCTTGAGTTACTTCTTAAATATTAATTTTACTCTTCATGGTTGGAATGTAAGAAATACAGAAAGAAATGACTTTTTTTGAATCAGACAGCTACAATCACAAATAAAATCATCTAAAATATTATGATAAAACAAAGGGTTGTTCTTAAAGATACCATTTTTATTTCTATGAAAATATGTATGCATATGTTGTAATTATAGTAAAACATGATTTACACTTAAGTATAAGTGTAAATTTGGTTATCATAATTTTACATTTCCATTTTATCCAGGTATACATTTTAACTTCCTTTTCTTTTTCACCCAGCATTAAAACTATAAGAACACTACTGAAATATTTTTCCAGTAATATGCTCAATGACATTTTTAAAAGCCAAAAAGATTTCCTGATTTATAAAGTAGAACTAAAACCTAATGTAAAATTGGAAGTGTGTCTTTTATTTAATAATTCACTTTTTCTATTTGTTTTTTTAAGAAACAAAATCTGCTGACATAATGTGACCTGAAAGATTTCTGTACATATTTCTCTACTATGCTTAGACTTTTAATAAATTAAATAACTTGAATTTGAGGGAAAATTTTTAAAGAAAAATTATTTAAAATTTTCTACAAAACCTTAAGAAATAGTTGCCCATCACATAGGGAAAAGGAGATTTTAGGCAAGAAGAGTTTTTGGTCAAGAAAGAAGTATTAAAGTAAATACTAGCTTAGATAATTAACCATTATATCTCTTATTTAAAAAGCATTTAATAGCAATCAATTTAAGTTAAATTTAGAGAATGTAGATTAAAATAATAATCAATGCCTTCTGCTCTTTAACATCACTGCTAATAAGTGTTACATTTTAATACCATTTCTTATAAGTCCCAAGTTTCATTTTTATTAATATAGGACAAATCCTTAAAATGGTTATAAAATCATTTTTTAAATTTTACAATTAACTTTTCATTTTTTATAATACATACAAATGTAATATAATTTTATCTTAAGAATGAAGCTATCCTAAGGCAAAAATATCTTGAGGATTAAAAGAAACCTATTTTACATTGTAAAAAAAAATAATTTTCCAACCATAAAAATTGAGATATATAACTTTTATTTAGAATAAAAACAGGCTCCATTTTAGCTAATTTTTAGTTTCTTAATTTTGTAATATGCTTTTAACTTTTCCATACTATATTTTTTAATTCTACTCAATGGAAGTAATACTCCAGTACCACTATACACTTTGCATAGTGTTAAATCTTATCAGAATATTTGGAGAGAAGAAGGTCCAATTAAATGGGAAGAAATAGGTCCCTCATCTTTAGATTTAGGTTGCATTGAAGGTGGTTAAAGGGAGATTAGTCATGGGATAAAATGTTCACTGTTAAATTCTTCAATATTCCTTTTCTATTTTATTTATTTATTTTTTAATTTTTACAGACTTCATTTTGATTCATTGTACACACATGGGGTACAACTTTTCATTTCTATGCTTGTGCATGATGTGCATTCATACCATTCATGTAATCGTACATGTACATAGGGTAATGATGTCTGTCTCATTCTACCATCTTTCTATGTTTCACTGGGGTTGCTTTTCATCTAGTCTACTATCCCAGGCGGGCACACTCCTGGACAGCACTGCATGTTCTATTGCTAATGAGTCTTTAGAAGTTGGAAGTCTTTCTTTAAATGAGATATTATTTGGAATTGCTGTCCATGATATTGGGATGGGGTTTCCAGAACTCTGTTTTTTCCTCTCCTTGTATCCTCTCCCTAGCTGTGGTTCAGAAGCCACCTCCTTGAAGCTCTAGTTTCCAGAACTCAAATTCCACTTCTCTATTCCACACTCTTTCATTTTCAAAAAACAGGGAAAAGACATGGGGAGTTATAAGTTTGCTTGGAAAGAAGGAAGAAATGCAAGAGAAGAAGCAATGTGTAGGATTTGGTGAGAATAAAGGAAATAGAGAAAAGAATGGTACTTCTGGTTAAGTTTGCAATCTGTGGGCCAAAATATTAAGAAAATGATTGGGAAACAGCCCTGAAACAAAGGTGCTTAAAAGAAAAGAAATCCTACACATAAACAAAACTGTACTAACAATTTGTATCTTCTTTTTTTCCAGATGCATATGTAATTTAAATATCTGATTTCCTGATTTTTCTTAGGTAAATTACAGGATCCATGTTTCAGTCTGAGAAAGATTTTAGTACAGTTATCTTCCAAAATAAAAAAATAAAATACAGTCTCATTTGTAATCAATAAAGGCAATATGTTAATTGCCTTAAAATTTCTGCCATGTATTAAATTACAGAGGTGATGTACTATAGGCATTGAGTCAAAAAATAGAATTCTGTTCCTTAGACTGTGGTCCTGGATAAAGTCATTACCTTTTTGGCATTCCCTTTATTGATAAACCAACCAACATGTAATTACATCTAGAAGAAAGAAATGAAAAAAGTAAAAAACAGTAAGCAAAATTTAAAAAAAAAGAAAAAAACAAATAACCAAAAACAAAAAAGAAAAAGAAACCCTCATATTCAAGTAGCTGCTCTAGTATTCACACCCAAAAGCCTGGAGAGTTTGCACAAGGATTTTGGCTTACTTCAATGTCAATTCTCTTCTTTTGAATGTTTAGAAGCTCAGCACCAGACCCTGGTTCCTAGCCTGCCAAAAGGCATGCTGGTTTCTTGGTATGGTTTTCTAGCTCTTTTGCTATTAGTGCATAATTTGACAGTATGCTGCCACGGTAACAGAATTCATTAAGGGCTTTCAGTTTTGTTCTGCCAATGAGGATTGTTGGCTGCATGTAGTGCTGGCCTCTGAAGATTGATCCATAATATTTGTCTTATAAAGCCTTGTCATCTCATAGCATGACTGATGCTACAAAATAATCCGTAATGAGCCAGGTTCTCCCAGCATGAGCTACTCCCTAAGGGTAAGTTAGGCACTACTGGAAAGCACATTAACTTCTTTATCATCAAACTTGGGTGCTTAAAATAGACTGAATGAAAGTGGATAAATATGCAACCCCATCTTACACCATTTGGGTTAGGGAGTGGATTAGGAATGTAATCCCTAATATCCATTTGCTACAATGTCTCATTGTGAAGGGAAAAAAGACTTCCAGTTTTTGACAATTTTCTTTGTACAGTCATTTTCTGAGTCAAGATTTGCTGGGAATAACTATGGGGTTGATTCAGTAAAGGAAAAAAATCTTATTATTTTTAACCAATATTTTCCCATATGATTTCAGTGAAAATTTTAACATACCTTTTGTTATTTTCAACTATATTTTAATACCGCATAATTACATTTTGACCACATGTTCTGCCTTTAGCTATTGAATTGCTTATTAATCTTTTTGTAGTGTGCAATAGTGACAGTTTAAAAATCCCGTGAAATCCTTTTATGCTAATGAGGCCAAAGTAATTAAGTTAATCTCTTTGGGGATTGGTTGAGTCCAGATTGAAGAACTATCCTAGCCTTGCATTCTGTCCCGTGGTAGTAGTGAGAAATGAGAATGAATCAGGAAATTATACCGAAAAATAAATCATAATACTAAGTGCTTTAGTACTGAATGAAGAGGAGGGAAAGTATAATTTTTATATAGGGTGGTGATTCTCAGTTAGGTCTAATTTTGCTCCTCAGGGGACATTTGGCAATATCTGGTCACAATTTTTGTTGTTACAATTAGAAGTGCCAATAACCTCCAGTGGACAGAGCCAGAGATGCTGCTGAACATCCTGTCATGCAGAGAACAACCCTCTACCCCTCTATATACACACAAAGTGATCTGGTTTAAAATGTCAATCATGTTGAGGTTGGGACACTGGTTTATAGTACACTGAAAAAAGGGGGAGAGTGTAAGCCATATTTTTCTTCTTGTTAAATTGGCTCATAGGACAAAGAGCACGAAGTTAATCTGTGTGGCCCTGGGCTTTGAGAAGGGCAAGACCTCAGGAGTTCATGGAAATAAATCCATTGGTTCACTCCAGTAGATGGAAAAAGAAGAGCCCCGATACCACCACTGTCTTTGGATAGGGGTGTTTCAGTGGCACTTGTAACGAGTAAGCCACAAATAAAGGCCCCCACCAGGAAAAAGGCCAGATAGTAGTGTAGAAAGGAAAAGAAAGCATGACTCTATGTGCTATTGCTTTGTTTTGTTGTTTTTGTCCATAGTCATTTTTCAATTTTTTCCCCCTTCTCTTACTACTACTTTTGTTATATTAGATTGTGATTTATGATTAGTTTAATATTTTTAATAAAGCACTACATTATTTATATCACCCTTTTCTGGGCCTCTTCATGAATTCTTATAATCTTTCACACTAAAAAAGTGTCCAATTTTTATATATCTATACACACATACATGAATATACATATATACACACATAATATGCATATATACACACACATATATCATACATATTTTTATTTAATTGATTCCTTCTCTTAATTCAAAAGGATATGATTTTGTCCTAAGCATCATTAGTGATATGAGAAATTTTAAAGAATAAGGACTCTCTCCCACTAAAACAGTATATGTAAAATAAAAGTATCATGCTGTATTCCTCATTCAGTTAAAATCACTGTCCCAAAATTCCTCTGCCTTCCCTTTACTTCTCCACTCATTTTATTTCTTCTTCTTTCCTAATTCCTACCACATTTACTAATTGACTGCCTTGAGCTAAATTGCTAAAACACAAAAACAAATGAGGTATGATTCTTGTCCACCAGCCACGAGAGTGGACATGAACAGAATGCAGTTCTATCAACCAAGAGAGAGCAGTAATCAAGTCTGTCAAATATACTTAGCAGAACAGGTTCCTTTTTTTCTATAAGAATGTGTTTAGTTAGGTCTGATGAGTGTTTTGTGTTTGATCTCGGTATGTTTCTGATTGCTTTGTTTTGTACAATGTAAATTCTTAGGTAATACATTTCAACTATATGAACAATGGTGGTAGTGTTTGAGGGAAATCCTGCACATAAAAATTCAGAGTTTTATATGACTTGTCATTTATAAATACTATCGAAAAGCATGACAAAACATTATTTGTAACAAGAGTCTAACAATTGAAGCAAAAGAAGCATCAATTGAGAGTCACCATCTTTAACCTTGAAGATCAAAGATAGAGATCTGGGTGAAATGCTCAACTTTCCAAACATCAAGCCAAGAAGAAAAAATAACTAAGGGAATGTTCAAAAGTACTTTTTATTTAAAAAAAAAATGCTACTTCTACTATTACAGTGTTTTAAGTGGACACATATTATTTTGTTTTGAAGTTTGAAAAATATATCAAATAAAAGGTTGAGTAACTTCTAAGACTTCTGAAGATAATCAACCTTTGTTTATGAATCTTTTTGTTGTGTGCTATAGTGACAGGTTAAAAATCCTGTGAAATCCTTTCAAGCTAATGAAGCCAAAGTAATTGGGTCAATCCCCTTGGGGATTGTCTGGCTCTAGAATGAAGAACTAAACTATCTTGGATTCTTTCTTTTGGTGCTAGTCAGAGAATGAGAGTGAGCATTTACTGATTGCTCTGTGCTAAATTGCTAAAAGACAAAATAAACAAGGTATGAGCCCTATCCACCAGAATTGGAAAGCAGGCAGAAAGAGAATATATTGACTGAGAAAGTGCAGTAATCAAGTCAGTCAAATAGGTTTAACAACAGAACAGTTTGTTTCTACCTATAAGATTTTGTTTAGGTTTGATAAGGGATATTTCCCATCATCCTGAATTTTGTTCTAATAACTATGCACAAATATCTGTTTGTTTCTCCTGTTTCTCTATAGTTGTATTTTAAATAATTAATTTTATTTATAATATTTTACAAAATCCTAAAAAGGGTATAAGGTTCTGATTCACTGCAATCAGAAGTGGATGATTACAACTGGTCACTAAGATTATTTTCAAGATTATTTTTAACTGCTATAAAATAATAGTAGGGTCACTATTAGGTTAATGTAAATTTAGAAGTATAATTTTGAATATTTGTTTTGTCCTTATAAAATGAATGAAAATTTGAAAATATATATATATAGACTATTCAAATTCAAAATAAACTTAAACTACAATGAAACCAATAGGAATTTTGAAACATATTTTTAATACTTTAAAAGCTATTATTCTCTGATAAATGTAGAGATTTGTCACAAAAATAAAACTTCAACATAATATGGAAAAAAAGGAACAAGGTTGGAGGCCCGACACCTCCTGACTTTACAACTTACCATAATGCTACAATCATTAAGACAGTGTGGTATAGAGAAAGAATAGGCAGATAGATCAATGGAATGGAATAGAAAGGCCAGAAATAGACACACATAAATATAGTTAATACTGATCTTTGACAAAGGAACAAGGGCGATACTATGGAGTAAAGATTTTTTTTCAATAAATGGGATTGTATCACCTAGACATCCACATGAAAAACTAAAAATAAGTCTTAAAAAATCTAGACACAGAACTTACACCTTTCATAAAAATTAATTCAAAATGAATCACAGACCTCAATGTGAAATGCAGATAAATCTCCTAGACAACATAGGCGGAAATCTAGATGGCCTTGCTTTTGGCAATGACTTTTTAGATTCAACATTGAAGGCATGATCCATGAATGAAAGCTGGATTTCACTAAAAGTAAAAATTTGTGCTCTGCATAAAATACTAGAAAGAGTATGAAAAGAGTAGCTACACCCTGAAAGAAAATATTTGCAAAAGGCCTATCTGATAAAGGACTGTTACCTAAATATATACAACATGAACTCTGAGACTCTACAGTAAGAAAAAAAAATCCAAATTAAAACATGGACAAAGATTTTAACAGATCGCTCACCAAAGAAGATGTAGAGATGACAAATGAGCATGTGAAAAGATGTTCCAAATCACGTTATTAAGGAAAGGCAAATCAGCACAACAATGAGGTATCACTACGTATCAATCAGAATAGTGAAAATCCCAAATAACACTACCATGTACTGACAAGAACATAGAACAACACGAACTGTCATTTCTGGCAGAAATGAAAAATGGGAAAACCACTTTGAAATACAGGCTATAGTTTCTTAGAAAACTAGATACACTTTTACTATTTAATCCAGGAATCATGCTCCTTTATTTACCCAAAAGAGTTGGAAACTTAGCATACATAAACAAACCGATTCAGCAATATTTATATAGGCTTTCTTCTTAATTGACCAAACTTGGAAGCAACCAGATGCCCTTTAGTAGATAAACACATAAATAAACTGATAAATCCAGATAACAGAATATTTTTCTGGGATATGAACTTGCCCTTACATCCACAAGCTGAAATGTTCAGGGATGAAATGTCAGGTCTACAAATGACTTCCAAATAGTTCAACCAAGACAGATAAGGACAACGTAGCAGAATGTTAATAACTGATGGATCTAGGTGAAAGATTCCTAGGGGTTCATTGTCTTTCAATTTTTTGCAGCTTAGAATTGTTTCAAAATAAGAAGTTCAGGCGAAAACACCCAAACATAATGCTGGTTATCTCTGAAAGGGGTGTTTTTAAAGTTCTATTTTATCTCTTTGCATATTCTCCAAATATTTCCGTAATGAGAGAAAGTCTTTGTTTTATATTGGATAAAAAAATGTGAAAAAAGGATTATTATCAAGTTATGTAAAGACATAAATAAATCATAAATGCCTTCTAGAAATTGAAATAAACCAATATGAAAAGTTTGCATATTGTACAATTCCAAGTATACAACATTCTGGAAAAGGCAAAATTATGGTAATGTAAAAAGATCTATGGTTGCCAGGAGCTGTGGGGAGGGAGTGATAAGTAGGTGGAACAAAAAGACTTAGGGCAGTGAAGCTACTTTTTATGATGCTATAATGGTGGATCCATATCATCATACATTTGTTTAAACCCATTAAATGTACAACACCAAGAGTGAACCCTAATGTAAGCTTTGGACTTTGGATAATAACGATGCTTTATTGTAGGTTCATTGATTGCAACAAATATATGGGGTTGTAGGTGAATGTTGATAGTGTTGGATGCTATATTTGGACCAGGGGGTATGCAGAGAATTTCTGTACTTTCTACCTACTTTTTCTGTGAACCTAAATCTACTCTAAAAAATAGTCTATTAAAAAAGAAATGTGAAGAAATGGGATAATTCATAATAATGTTTAGTATATTTTTAATAATGGCATTATTTCTCCTCTAGAAATATTAATCTAATTTTAAAGTATGAAAGATTTAAAGTACTAGTGGCTTAAACTTGATAATATCAGTCACAGAATTATCTATAAAATTAACTATATTTTAAAATGGAATAAATAGTAACACATTTAAGCAAAATATAAAAATGTGAATTTGTAAAATTTAATTTAAAATAGCATAGAAATTTTATTCTGTTATCCAAATAAAAGAACTCTCAGTCTTTTACTTGAAATTTTTTTTAAAAAGTCGGGCAGGATGGTGCACACCTGTAATCCTGGCAGCTTAAGAGGCTGAGGCAGGAGGATCAAGAATTCAAAGCCAGCCTCAGTAAAAGCGAGGCGCTAAGCAACTCATTGAGACCCTGTCTCTAAATAAAATACAAAATAGGGCTGGGGATGTGGCTCAGTGGTCAAGTGCCCCTGAGTTTAATCCCTGGTACACAAGTAAAAAGAAAATCACAATACCTGCCAATGACACTTTATTAATGAGGTAATTTAAGACTGTGTAGAACAAAATCGAATGAGCTACAAATGGTCCATGTTATTTGATGATCATCATCAGTGCTCATCAGGAAGGCAAGATGGTCATACACTAAATATCAGACATTGGTAGAAGACTCAGGTTTTCATTTCGGTTCTGCTGCTTCCCATCTTTACAAATTTAGGCACACTTACTTCAAATATTTCCAATGTACACATGATTATAATATAGGAATTAAACTTTTCCCTATTTAATATGGTTGTTCTAGAGATTCAGTGAGAAAATAAAAGTAAACTACTTTGAGCAGGCCTCGTCACAGAATTAGCATGTGATTAATGCAATCAGTATTTTTGCCAATGTATCTTAAAAATCATGAAAACGTGGAAAGGACAAGATGGCAGACTAGAGAAAGGAAGCACGTCAAGTAGCCCCTCAGCAGCAGACTTATAAAGCAGGAAGGCTGCTCCTCAGAGAGGTGAGTAACAAAAGAACCTCACTGAAACAATGCTGAACTGTAAAAAGAATTCCTAGTGCTACAGAAAGTTGGTAATTTCAGCATAAGAAATAATACCTCAGAGATGTGCCAGTTTTGGCCACCAGGGAAACAGATAAAGAAATGTTAAAATAAAGAAAAATAAACATGGAGAAACCTGTGGGTCACTGAGGAAAGCTGATTTTAATGGACACAGAGTTAGTAGGGTAAGCAACTCAGTGAAAACATAGCCAAAGTGTTCTGCTGGGGGTGAAAGCATTCTGTGGGGGCAGCCAGTCATTGGCAGGCTTGGTGCAGAAAGCCTTCCAAGCCCAGAACATGCTGCCAGGAGAGAAAAACATTCCCAGGGACTGTGTGGGGAAAGCTGTCCCCACACAGTTTGCACAGCTGGGAACAGAGACAGAGGATTGGGAACTCATAAAGGAAGTCACCAGTAGCCAAAAAAAAAAAAATTCCCAGAGGATCCTGAATCAGAGAGACTGAAAGAGAGGAGGCACAAAGAACCTTTTACCTGAATCATTCAGCCTGTCCATGCCAAGGGGAAAATCTCCAATAATAGCTGGATAGCTGCATCCCAGACCAAAAACACTCATTGCATCCATACAAGCACATCTGCACTACCAGGTGGTATCCTGGTAATTCACATTCATAGTGGTAAAGGCAAAACCTGCGGAGGCTTAGTCCCTACACCCTAAAGTGGATTTTTCTGGAAGCCCCAGAAATCATGTAGCCAAGGAAAAATAGGAAGTTCTACACCAATAGGGGATGTGGACCAAATTTCAAATACCCACCAACAAAGTTCCAAAATTCACTTAAATCCAAACCCAAACAACTGAAAATGCCAATCTAGAACTCTACCTTACCACTACTGTAGGATTTCACAATTCATTAGCGCTTTCCAGTGTTTCACCTAATACTGGGAGATTGAAACTTGAGAGCTACTGTACCTGGCTGGCAGCTATGTGAGGAATATAAGGATAGTGGCCAAAAATACAGAGCCAACAGTAAATAGAAAGACAGAAAATCAATCCCTGCCAACAGATTTGAACACCACAACAGAAATACGCCCTCTACCTCTCATTAAGACTTCTTTTCTCTCTCTTTTTTTTTTTTTTTTCTTTTTCTCCATATTCCCAGTTTTCAAATTCTTTTAAATGTTACTATTTCAAACAACATTTCATTGTATTATACTATATTTCACTTTTTTTCATCATGCATGATTTTATGTATATGTGAGATGCATGTGGGCTTGTGCATGTTCTCAATATGTGGACTGCTTTGAATGTGTGTCAAAGATTTTTGTGACTCCACACAAAACCTAGCTCAACCTGAGTCTTAACATTACTCCAACTCAAAGAACTGAGGAGATAAAAACCCATAAACAACAGCCAGGACCCAAGGAGGAACAATCTGAGAGGCACTTCAGGTCCCATTCTTTGACAACTACATATATCAACAAAACAGAGAAGTTCCAGAAGAAATAAAATAATTACACACAAAAGGAAAACACTTAAAAAAGAGAAATGGTAATCTATCTTAGTTGAGGTGCAAGTTCAAGTCCTCTGAAAACATGAGGAAACAGGCCAAAAAAAAAAAAAAATTCCCCCCAAAATATTCACAATCCTCCAAGAAAGGATCTTAATGATATTGAAGTAGATGAAATCCCAAACTAAGATTATTTTTAAAAAACTGATTATTAAAATATTTGATGAACTAAAAGATCTAAAAAAATGAATTAAGAGAGCAAATACAAGAGATTAAAGACTACCTCAATAAAGAAATAGAAAGAGTGAAAAGAAACCAATCACAACTCATAGAAATGAAAGATGAAATCAAATTAAAAATTCACTTGAGCCAGGTGTGGTGGCGCACGCCTATAATCCTAGCTGCTTAGGAGGCAGAGGCAGGGGGATTGTGAGTTCAAAGCCAGCCTCAGCAACAGCAAGGTGCTAAGTAACTCAGTGAGACTGTCTCTAAATAAAACACAAAAGAGGGCTGGGTATGTGGCTCAGTGTTTGAGTGCCCCTGAATTCAATTCCCAGTAACCTCCCTAAAAAAAATTCACTTGAAATCATTACTAACAGATTAGAATGAGTGGAAAGTAGGACTTCAGCCCTCAAAGATAGAACTTCGGGCCTTGAAGATAGGGTATATGAAATTGAGTACACAGAATTCAATAAAGGGAAAAATGATAGAACAGGAGCAAAATATATAAGAACTCTGGGACAACAATGAGAGATCAAACCTGGGAATCACTGGGATAGAAAAGAATATGGAGATGCAAGCTAAAGGCATTCAGAACATTTTCAATGAGAGTTACAGAAAATGCTTCCTGTATCAGAAATGAAGTAGCCATCTACATACAGGAGGCCTAAAGGACTCCAAATAGACATAATTAAGACATATTGTAGTCAAAATGTCTAATAGAAAATTAAGAAAGAATATTAAAAGCTGCAAGAAATATCACATTACACTTAGAGGAAACCAATAAGGCTTATATCAAATTTATCATTTCAGACCCTAAAATAAAGGAGGACCTGTAATGTGCCATTCCAATCTCTAAAAGAAAACAAGTGCCAGTCTAAGTTACTATACCAAGCAAAGCTCAGTTTCAAGTTGAAGGTAGAAATAAAAACTTTCCATGACAAGAATAAACTAAAATAATGTATGACCACAAATCTAACACTACAAAGAATACTCAAATTGCACACAGAGGAACTCAAAAACAAATTTCCAACTTCCCAAATAGAGGAAGATCAATAGACAATCTATTAAATAAGAATCAAGACACTATAAATTATAGCAAAAAATCAAATTGACAGGAAAACACATTCACACATACATGCTAACACTGAATGTTAATGGTCTCAACTCCCCAATTAAAAGATAAAGACTAGCAGAATGGATCAAGAAACAAGATCCACCTATATGCAGTTTATAAGAGACTCATTTAGTAGGCAAGGACACCCACAGACTGAAGGTAAAAAGATAAAAATATGTCTGTTAAGTTCATTTGACTTAATAGCTTCTTATTCAGGTTGGAAATATCTTGATTTCAATGTAAATGGACTCCAAAACCAAGCAGATTAGCTATTCTCATATCTGACAAAACAGAGAGCAAGAAAAACGTAGGCCAGTACATTTTGATAAAGGGAAAAAAGAAAAACAACAAAAAGATAAAGTGATAGTAAATAGTTATGCCCCAAATATCAGCACAGCACACCCAATTACATAAAAAAATGACATTAACTCTAAGACCCTACACAGTAATACTGGGTAATTTCAACACACCCTTATCACCAATAGACAGGTCATCAAAAAAAATTAAGATATTTCCAACCTGAATAAAACTATTAAGTCAAATGGACCTTACAGACATATACAGAATATTTCACCCCAAAACGGATGAATTTACCTTCTTCTCAGAAGCTCAAGGAACATTTTTAAAAATAGTCACAATTCTAGGTCACAAAGTAAATCTCAGTAAATATACAAACAAAAAAAAATCAGCATAATCCCATGCATATTATGAGATTATAATAGAATGAAACTAGAAGTCAATAGCAAAACAAAAAAAAAACAACAAAAAGAAACCACATAAACACATGGAAATTAAACAATATTCTTTTAAATGAAGAATGTATTAAAGAAAAAATGAGAGTAGAAATCAATAAGTTCTTAGAAACAAATGAAAACAGATACAAGATATCAAAATCTCTGAGAGTATCAAATCAGATCTAAGAGGAAAGTTCATAGCACTAAGTGCCTACATTAAAAAAATTAGATCCCAAATAAATAAGCTTAGGCTTCACCTCAAGGTCTTAGAAAAGGAAGAACAAATTAATTTCAAAAACAGTAGAAGATAGAAAATAATTAAGAACAAGTAAAAAATAATACCCAGCATCAATGCAATGAATAGTTGGTTCTTTGAAAAGATATATAAGATTGATGTGCCCTTAACTAATCAAAAGAAAAAAGGAAGAAGAGCCATATCGATAAAATTAGAGATGAAAAAGAAGATATCAACACAAATTAATCTGAAATCCAAAGGATCATTAGAAATTATTTTGAAAATTTACCCTAGAATAAACTGCAAAATCTAGAAAATACAAATTCCTAGACATGTACGACCAGCTCAAATTGAATGAGGAAGATATAGAAAATCTAAAAAGATGAGTGTAAAGTGGTGAAATTTGAACAGTATTAAACATCTTTCAAAAAAGAAAAGCCAGTACCAGATGAATTCTCAGCTGACTTCTACAGATCTTTAAAGAACTGATACCAGTCTTTCTCAAATTATTCTGTAAACCTGAAAGGGAGGGAGCACACTCAAATACATTCTATGAAGTCAATGAAACCCTGATACCTAAACCAGACTAAGATACTAAGATGCATCAAGGAAAGAAAACCACAGACTAAAATCCCTGATGAACAATTGATGAAAAAGTCCTTAAAATATAATCAGACTGCATTCAAAAAAAGCATCAAGAAGATAACTCACCATGATCAAGTGGGTTTCATTTCAGGGATGCAAGTTGTTTCAACATACACATATCAATTAATGTAACTCGCCACTTAAACAGAATTAAGGACAAGAGTCACATTGTAATCTCAACTGATGTAGAAAAGGCCTTTGATAAAATCCAGTACCCATTTGTGATAAAAAAAACATCAGAGAAGCTAGAGATGGAAAGAACTTACTTCAACATTATAAATGCTGTTTATGACAAATCCAAACCAACATCATACTGAATGGAGAAAAACTAAAAACACTTCATCTAGAAGCAAAAACAAGACTGTTCATTCTCATCACTTTTATTCAAATAGTCCTTGAAACATTAGCCAGAGTGATTAGCCAAGTGATGAAAATCAAAGGGGTATAAATAGGAAAAGAAGAAATCAAACTATCTCTATTTGCTTATGACATAACTCTCTGTCTAGAAGACCCGAAAAACATCACCAGAAGACTTCAAGAGCTTATAAATGAGTTCAACATGTAGCAGGATACAAGAGTAACAGCCATAAATCAACTCTTTATATACTCCATCAGTGATTCAGCTAAGAAAGAAATCAGGAAAACCAGCCCATTCAGAACAACTTTTAAATAAAAAATAAATAAAAGGCTTGAGAATTAATGTAGCCATCTAGTCAAGGAGGTAAAAGAGCTCTACAGTGAAAATTACAGAACATTGAAGAACAGAATTGAAAAAGAACTTAGAAGATGAAAAATCTCCCAAGTTCTGAGATAGGCAGAATTAATATTGCCAAAATGAACTTACTCCCAAAAGCAATATACAGATCAATGCATTTCCCATAATAATGTCAATGACACTCTTCACAGAATTACAAAAAAAAAAAAAACACTTTATGTTGATTTTGAAGAATAAGAGATCCAGAATAGCCAATGCAATACTGAGCACAAAAAGCAAAGAAGGAGGCATCACAATACCTGATTTGGACTTATATTACATAGCTTTAGTAACAAAAACAACATCAAAATAGACATGAAGATCAATGGAATAGAATACAAGACAGAGACAAACTTACATACGACTGTATGATACTTCACAGAGCTGCAAAAAAAATGTATTTTGGAGCAAAGACATCCTTTTTAATAAATAGTGCTGGAAAAACTAGACAGCTATCTATAGAAAAATGAAACTGGAATCCTATTTCTTAACCTGCACAAAAATCAAACTGAAATGTATCAAGAACTTAGGAATGAGACCAGAAACCTTGCAACTGCTAGGAGAAAACACAGCGTTATCATTCCATCATATTTGTGCTGACACTGACTTCCTTAGCAAGATACCCGAAGTGCAAAAAAGAATCAATAAATGGGATACCATGAAACCAAAAAACTTCTGTACAGCAAACGAAACTATTAAGAGCATGACGAGAAAGACAACAGAATGGAAGACAAATATTTGCCAGCTATTCCCTGATAGGGGATTAATATCCAGTATATATAGAGAACTAAAAAAAAGCTTAACACCTGAAAACACATAACCCAATCAATAATTTAGTAAAATAACTAAACAGAAAATTCTTAAAAGAAGTA
The DNA here is from genome assembly GCA_020662805.1 of Glaucomys volans. Taxonomy (NCBI): domain Eukaryota; kingdom Metazoa; phylum Chordata; class Mammalia; order Rodentia; family Sciuridae; genus Glaucomys; species Glaucomys volans. Next base: position 256,552 of record JAJEJO010004509.1, on the reverse strand, counting down.
AACACAAATGGCCACAAATACATGAAAAAGTGTTCAACATCTCTAGCAATCAGAAATGCAAAACAAAACTACGCTTAAGTTTCATCTTAATCCAGTCAGAGTGACAATGATCAAGAATACAAACAACATGCTAGGCACAGTGGTGCACACCTGAATTCCCAGCAGCTTGGGAGGCTGAGGCAAGAAGATCACGAGTTCAAAGCGGGCCTCAGCAATGGGAAGGCACTAAGCAACTCAGTGAGACCCTATCTCTAAGTAAAATACAGAACAGGGCTGGTGATATGACTCAGTGGTTGAGTGCCCCTGGGTTCAATCCCCAGTACCAAAAAGAAGAGAATACAAACAACAAGAAATCTGGTACCAATGCATCAATGTTCAGGGAAAGGTACACTTGTAGTTTCTTCATGGGACTGAAGTCTAATACAACCATTCTGGAAAACAGTATGGAGATTCCTCAAAATTAGGCATGTATAATTTTATCAAAATAAATTCTACTGTCAAGTATAACTAAAAAGAATTTAAAATAAAATGTAGGGGGCTGGGCATATAGCTCAGTTGGTAGAGTGCTTGCCTCGCAAGCACAAGGCCCTGGGTTCAATCCCCAGCACCACAAAAAAAAAAAATAAATAAATAAAACTAAAATAAAATGCAGGGGTTAAACCACCATATGACCCAGCTATCCCACTCATTGGCATTTTGCCCCAAACTAAAATCAGCAACCTGTAGCAATACAGCCACCTCAATGTTTATAGAAGAACAGTTCACTATCGCTAAACTACAGAATGAACCCAAGTGCCTGTCAATAGATGAACAGATTAAGAAATTATGGTATATACACACAAGGTTGTTCTATTCAGCCATAAAGAATAAAACTATGGCATTTTCTTGTAAGTGAACAGAAACAGATAACATCATTCTAAGTAAAATAAGACAGACTCAGAAAAATCAAAGGTCAAATTTTTTTCTCATGGGGAAGCTGGAATAAAGGGAAAAGAGGAGGTAATGATAGGAAAAAATAAAAATAAAGTGAAGATAGTAGTGTAGAGGAGGATTGGTAGTCAGAGTGGAGGGATGGGAAAGGGGAGCAAATGAGGAATGAATTCTTGAAAACTCATGTTATGTGCATGTTTAAATATACCACAGGCATTTTGCCTTTATGTACAAGTAAAAAGAAACAATAACATAAAAATAGATGACTGAAAGGAGGTCTAGCAGAGTAGAAGAAGAACAAAGGAGGAGAGGGAAGACAGAAGGGAAATGATGATGTGAAATCAAATTCCATGGATGTAGGATTTGGGGGAGATGAACCCAGCTACTATGTATAATTATAAAGCTCTAAAAAAATGAAATGTTAAAAAAAATCATGAAAATGTTTCTTTAAAAATTAAATCCAAGCAGTGCTGCCAATATATAAAACAATGATGCTATGAATAGTTCATCCATTGCCCTATAGATACATGGTATTGAACAAAATCAAGAGTTTCAGAAGCAAACTCAGTTAAACTTTCTGAAACTCAAACATATCATTCCTAAATTGAGGTTATTCGACTAAATGATTTTGTACATTTAAAACTCAGTGAGAGTCAAATTATTCTTTGTCTGTTGGGGCTTATTTCCTTCACGGGATTGTAAATTCCATTAGGGTTAGACAGAGTTTCACAGTTCTCTGTCTCAATACTACACTCCCAATGATAGAGCTCCCTATTTCAAAGAAAAAATAAAATTTTAATAGAATAACTATTGGGCATCCTTTATATGATAAACACATTCTGGCTACCTAATTAAGTCTTAATATAATTTTTTTACTATAGGGAACCAACCAGCAACCAGTTGGAACTGGAATCAGTGCCCCCAGAAATACTTTCCAAGCCTGAAATTGTTCTGTTTTTCCAGATTTTCCAAATAATGTCAGAGGTGCCATCTAAGGAAATCTCTAGATTGAATATATAACTTTTCCATTTCCATTTTTTTTAAATTAAGAAGACTAATATTTTTGAAGCATGTAGGACTATTTTAAAGAAAATGACAACAAAATTATAGCAAAATATTTTAAAATAAGAATGCTTTTATAGAAATTTGCAAGTTTTGTACATGAGTTGTGGTAGTTATATATAGATGGATTATGACTATCAAACCAAAATCAAGCAAATAATTCTCCAAACTCAGATTTGATTTAAAATTAAAGTCAATGCTATTTCAAATTCAAAAAAAAATGTGAATTATCCTGCTGAAGATATGGAAGTGTCTGTAAGATTCTGTGAGATTGTAAGAAAGTCAACTTTAAAAACAATAGGACCGTGTTGTATTAATATTGAAGATTCTATGCACATCATTTCCAACACCTGTGTATTCCACACATAGATTCCCTGAGTCTGCATAGTCACAAAATGCAAGCATGGCTTCTTTTAAGGCTCCATTGGGATTGTTCTGAGTACAAGAAAGGAGTTCTGTTTCTTATCTAACACTGCCAATAGAAACTGACATATTGAAGGATATTGTAAATTGTAATCTCAAAAATGTAGTATCATTCTCAAAGCTAATATAACTTTTACAGAGGGGTAACACTCCTGGTCCCAGTGAAATACTCTGATAAAGAAACACTGCTTAGACATACATACTGTGATGTAAAACATTGTTTTTACCATGTGAGTGGATCATAATATACGAATTAGCAATAGATTATCTTGCAAATAGTATCATTATGACATCATCGAGGATTCTGTTGGGTCTAGCATAATCTTTCCCCTGAATCTATAGCATTATGTGTTTCTTATGAAACCAAATTCAAATTCTTCAACTATAGTCTTGGTAGTGTTTATCAAGCAGTTGAAATCAAAATCTACAGCCCTATTCCCAATCAACTGAAGGAAGTTGAGGCAGAAGTGGTAGAAGGGAAACAAATAATTAATGCATCCAATTTCCTTCTCTCTGGCCAGGATCATTCTAAATATAATCCAAAATAAAGGGATGTTTTAAAATTCTCAATGAAATATTACATAAAATCTCCTAGTAATCTATGTCACAGGTTTTAGTGACAAAACCTGTTCTCACATAATGGCTCTTGATCTAATTTAAAGAACCTCTTATCACTGTGTAGTCATAATAGCTAGATGACCTTGCAACAGTGTAGATGACCATCATGTCTTCAATTAAAGCAAGTAATGTAGTACAAATAATCATGGGATTCAGTCTCATCTTGGTCCCTTCATGCCCATGAGGCCTTAGAGAGGGTTCTTAATCCTACTGACTTGCAGGCCCTGCACCTAAAAAATGAATATTTATGGCTACTTTCCTGTTTGTTGTGTGTTTCACAGATAAAACATGTAAGATCAATGTTTCACTGCCAATCATATAGAAGATGTTCAACAGTAAACTCTATTACTAATAGTAACAAGAGTCAAAGGGAGACTGATTCAGAATGGTAGTGATTATTAGTAGAATTTATTTTGTTAATTTATCAGGGAAGATAAAAGCCCTGTAGACAACTGGGAAAGCAGGAAAGGGCCCAGTCCTATAAGTAGAATGCATGCCTGCTAGTTGAGACAGGCATAGAAAAGATGATCCATATGATTGTTAATTTTATGTGTCAATGTATCTGGGCCATAGTACCCCGGTAATTGGTCAAAATTACTCTGCACATTTCTGTAAAGGTGGCTTTAATGGGATTAACATTTAAATCAATGGAATTTCAGTAAAGCAGATTCATAATATATGTTAGCTTCATCCAATCAATTGAAGGCCTTAGTGAAATCAAGATTAATTTTCCCAAAACAAAAAGAATTCTGTCAGCAGATTGTCTTTGAACTCAAACTGAACCTTTTACCTATCAACCTATCCCATCAGATTTTGGAGCTAAAATACTTCCACGATCACATGATTTAATTACTTATGTCTCTGTCTCTCTCTCCCTGCTGTTTCCATTTCTCTAGGGAACCCTAAGGCCAAGCAGCAAACTAGCCACGAGTAATAATCAGGATCACCAATGTTGAAACCTATGAAAAGTATTGTAGATGTGATTTTACAGTGTTGGGTCCAATTTATAAGTTAAGACTCAATTGTCTCATTTATCCTTCAAGTGAAAGACCCATAATTAGTTAAATCACTAACAAAAATAAAAGGAAAGAAAAAAAGGATCAAGTACCAAAAACACCAATTCTCTAGCATGAGAAAAATAAACTACTTTCATATGAATATAGGGACTTTAGAGTAAAGTTCTCAGTGAAGAAATAAATTTGGATAAGTTGTCTCTTTTGGAGACTGTAAAAGGCACATGGTATATAGACATTAGCATATAAAGTGAAAATAAACAGAAGGTAAATATTATAATAAATGTTTTTATTTTATGTTATTTACAAGAAGACATTTTTGTAACAAAAAAGAATTATTCAAAATAAAGCAATATTGCAAAAAGTGCATTTCTATGCCCTTTTCAATTTGTGTATTTACATAAATTTCATTTGTTAGTTTTATATTAAAAACTAAAAAACAAAGCACAATAAAGCAAAATAATAATAATTCTAACTTAGTGCTTCTAAATTAATTCTTAGATACTCTGATGCATCTAAAAACCACATGATGGAAACAAATGAGAAATTTAACCACCATCCTAAATTTAGTAATTTATTTCCTATAAAAATTCAAATAAAGCAACAATGGGAAGAGAAGAGAGATGAAGATCTTTGAATAAGTTGTCAAGTGCCTAATATCTTAAGAATAAATGGATTCTCAAAAATCTATCTTGAACAAATGATGTCAGGTAAGGATTGTAATTATGGATTGTTATGGTACATTATCATTCCTTAAAAGAATAAAGATAGGACTGGGGGTGTGGCTCACTGGTAATGCCCTCACCTAGCACATGTGAGGCACTGGGTTTAATCCTCAGCACCTCATAAAAATAAATAAAGGCTTTGTGTCCAACTACAACTAAAAAATGTTTTTTAAAAAGGAATAAAGATAAATTACAAAAATGCTATGGCAGCTCTCCCTTAACATGGTTGTTCATCTAACACATACGTGTGTTTTGTCTATATGTTACTTCATCATGAAGTGTGATTTATTTTCTAATTTTTAAAAGTACAGATGTTGTAACAAAAAATTTCCCAAATGAACTCTGGCTCCAAAACATTCTATTTCATAGCACTGCATCTCGTTCTTTATGGAATCCTGTGGTCAGGCTTATTGGTTAAAAGGAAAAAACATTACTTTTTGATAATATATGTAAAATAGACATTCCAGTAATTTTTATTAAGACCATTTGGAGCTGGAATCACTCTGCAAGTGTAATTACAGTATATAATAGGTGTAATTCCTATGCTAAATACTGCTGAGAAATCCAAACATGACTAAGCTGGTATTTTTGTTAAAGTTTTCTTCTATGCTTTCTACTTGTCTATTGTTCTGTGGGATGCTGTGAATGTTTTTCTAATTCAAGTTTCCTGTACTTGAGTCTTCTCTTTTTGCCCTTTCATATTTCTGTAGTTCCTCTTTGGAAAATCAATTTGTTGTCACTGCCTTAACACCCAATATTGATGACTCAAATCTCACAACATAGCTAATCTTCTTCAAATGTATGTATGTGCAAAGGAAAATATGTTTGATAGATAGAGTTGATGCTTTCCTATGGAAAGATCACAAATCTCTCCCAACTATCCATAAGAAAAGAATAATGCTATGTGTCAGTCAGGTGGGGATTTATATTCAGGAGTATTTTCTTGGAGGTCTCCTGAGAAGAGTAGGATTAGTGTTCATAGGCTATTCCTGTCCTTCCTAAAATGATTGAATTTAAGTTTTAATCTAAACAAACTGCTTGTCACTTTTAACTGACTCAGTATTTTTCCTCATTTCCTTTGCCTTGTTTACAAATTTGTATTGTTCCCAAAATATTCTGTCCCAGAATTTTTATAAAGCTGTTTCTTAATTTTTAAATAGACTCAATGCTATATACTATACTATTTTCTACATCAGGATATTTGAAATCTAGTATTCCAATCTAACTCTTGAATATCGTATTGATGTTGATGTTGAAGATTGTTATAGTACTATGGCAATAGGTATGTTGATATATGTTCATTGCTATTATAGTTATATCACCTATTATGCTCCTTAATTTCAGAAAGTATATATAGGGTTTAGGAATGATGTATGTTTATGTATGTCAAACACTGAAGCTAGTTTTAACAATTGTAAGATCTTATTTGGATGAAAGCTCATGTTTAGAACTGCAGAACAATTTGCAATCACTTTTACCATGAGGCTGAGAACTTTTAGACCACCTATCTCTATAGAAGTCTATATGGAATTATGCACCACAACAGAAATTCTCGAAAATAATTAATCTTTCAGCAACTATATGCCATTAAGTGGATCTGGGAGTAGACCTATCTAATATGAAATAATTTTAATGCTAAATTTAAAAATAGTCCCAAAGAATTTTATATGCATATCACATTTACATATATATCATATATAAATTCACATATATACAAAATGTTCACATAATTGTATGCATATATAAAATTTTAACAAATGGATTTTTAAAGAACTATAATTCTCTTCAAATGCAATATTGTTCAGACTTACAAATAGAAAGAAAATAAAACAGCTCATCTTCTCTGGGTAGCATCGGTTGTGCAAATCAGTGTTTGGTCTTCTGGGTAATGAAATTGTCTTAAAGTCTGAAGTAAATTTCTCATTTAAAAGATAGTAGGTAGAAAGATTTTGTACTTTGAAGTGCTTCTAGTGATGCTTTTGTAAACAAAGTACTATAACAAATGGAGACTTTTATTGCCTTAGGATTATTTTTTATCTACTACTGCACAAATATGCTGCCAAGTAGCAAGTACACAGGGTAGAAGCAAAATTAAATGCCTACAATTGCCATTAGCAATTGTGAAAAATTATTAATCTGTCTGGAGGAAACTAATGGACATGATTAGAGAAACCAAAAGTCTTCAACTTATGGAAATCAATAGCCTAGATGTATTTCCATCAGATAATGAATTACAGTCATGAGCTGCAGATTAAATATGCCTTAGTATATGTTATACCCACACTTATCAATTTAATGTCTCTGTCTCTCAATCTGGTTTAAACCAATATTATATCATAGGTTAACTATCTCTTTTGTTCAAAAATTATAAATTTATAGATACAAATAAAAAGTAAGTCTATGTTTTGTTTCCTCAGGGCTTATTAACCAAATCAGCTGCAAAGGAATTATTAATTTGTATAAAATAAGGTGACTGGCAAATGATAACTTTTTTTCATTTCAAAATACTGAGGCTATATTTATGCATGTGTAGTATATACATGTGTTCTAAGATACAAAATAAAAAATTCATCATTATAATGCATAACAAAGTGTACACCTATACATATAAACAAATGAACCAGTGTGTAGTTTAAGAACCTCATGATAAATATCATTTCATGGTATCTCAAAATAGATTGGTTGTGTCTGGTCCCATTTGCAAATATAGATCTAACTACATCCGGATAGGAACCTGGGACATGAACACATTAAACTTTTATGTAACTGTCTTTTTATTAAATATCTACCAGAGTCTGGTTAATTCAGATTAGAATATAATTGAAAATCTTTTATAGTATGCATATTTTATGTCAAAGGATATATATACTAAAAACTCACTGCAAAACAGTTTACATTAAGACTAGAATTGTGGGAGGGAGTGAGGTGGGGAAAGGGATGAGTGTGCCTTGGACTCCATTCAAATATATCCAATTACAGAAGAATAAAAAGACTATTGTTGTATGGAATTACTGGCATGGTTTAATCTATAAGGCAGTTTAAAAGTGGGACTCCAGTGTACCCTTTTCAAAGAACAGTAAAGTTTTACTAGCTCTGGCATTCCCAGGAGAAGAAGGAAACCTGAAAGATACTGATTTAAACAAGTTTTTTCATATAGAAAAATTTTCATATAAAAACTTTTATTCATTTATTACATACAATGTGTTGTGTTTGATGATGTAAAGTCTCAGTATCTGCCTGACACTATTGAATAAGAATTTTTTGTGTGCTGAAATCTAGGAGCTAAGTGTAGTGATAACAAAGTAGGAGAGAAATTGAAATTGGCTTACTACATCAGATCTACACTCCAGCAGCCTGATATTAGCAGAGCAAGTTCACATGGTGTGATGTGGAGATCTTCAGACCCAGGTGGTAGGAGTTGCTCTCTATTTATCTCAAAGGAAATTTAGAGTTCCCTTTAAAGAGGCAGTGTGTCTTTGTTGAAAGAGTCCAGGGGCAAAATCTTTGTGCTTCCATAATTTTATCTCCCTGTCATTCGCCTCTTTTCTCAAATGAGGATAACACAATTTGCCTTGTCCACATGGCACTGCTCTACAATCAAATATGGTACTGCTTTTGATTGCTTTAACTTGATAAAGTAATAAGCAAATAAGAATGATCTTGATAGAGGCCTGAACATAGAGAAATAGCAGAAATTGATGGTTTATACAAATAATAACTATTGTTTTTAATATTTTAAAATTCTGAGGGCCTAATCACCTTCAGTTGATATTCTCACTCCTTTGTCACATAATTCTATTTGCTGGAACACTGATGAATCATGACCCTGTCTTTACAGAGTCATTGTGGCAACTTCTGCTTCTGCAACCTGAGACAATCTGTGCTTAATGTGGGACAGCAGCAACTGCCAGCACCTACCATACAAAGAACTAAATCAGCATAAAAATTTCCCCATGAACACCATGGAGAGAAACTAATGGGGTGTGCAGAGAAACATTTTGCATCTTATGAGTCCTGGTGATGTTATTTTCAGTGACATCAGCCTGTGTGCTCATATGATGATGGCTGTCAATCAACTCCAATCATTTACAATTTTGATTTGAGACACTGTAGTAAGTAAATGTTTTCCCCATTTGGCCTCTAGCAAATTTTCTGCAAAATTCATTTAGTAGACAAAACTGGAAGGAGGGTCTCTGACCACCTCAATGATCCATGGTCCTGGTACTCTAAGTACACTTTTGTCCTTGAGAATTCTTGTCAGAATATTTCAGGGAGAAGGGCTGAGCAGAAAATCAAGACTAATATTGATATATCTTATCGTATTGTTTTCTGCATAAATATAAAATATGATCGATGCCTATGCAATAAGTGTATTGTTAAATCATTTCTTGTCTCAGATTCTTACACATTTAACTAGGTTTTTTTTCTCTGGTTATATGTGTACTCTAATCATAGAAATCTCTAACTGCATTTAGATATCACAATCCTCTCTAGTAGCTGTGTTTCTGACTCACTGGTGACCACACATGTATGCCATGACCTATGTACTTGCTGCTTGCCCTTTCTTGTAATCTACTCACAATGGCACCAGTCAAAATCAGTAGTCTCCATGACAACATATGCCACCCTCTACCAGAACATTGACTTAGAGTTATGTAAATCTGCAGTGCCATGATATAGTTAGTAGCCCTTAGATTTGGGCAACACACACACTACACAAATATGAAGAACTACTTGGAGTTTAAAAAGATAATGCATTCAGTTTGGGACAAGTTAAGTTGGGAAAGTATTGGGATATTTAGATAGGGAAATTCAGTACAGTGAACCAAAGTTCAAAGAGAGGGAAATGATAGAGTTAGAGGCAAAGATTTTGGATATACCTACATTAGATGATAATTGACACAAAGGAGTAGAAAAAATTCAAAAGAGAAACTGTAGACAGAGAAAAACTTGCTGGGCCTGTTTTATTTATCTAATTGTAAAGGCAATAAAAAGATTTTAAGAAGAGGACACTTGTACACAGTTGCACTGTTCTGCACAGTGAGGCACTGGACACCCTATAATCATCATATATTCTCCAGAAGATGACAATAGATCTTTAAAAGAGATCCTCTTTCTAATTCACACGAGTAAGTAAAAGTCTGTCAATTATGTAGCTCTAGAGTTGTCAAGTCAGATTTGTTCTTTCCAAACTTTGCTTGATTTCCTTCTCAAAACAATCTTCAAGTAAAACTCTGATTAGGCCACTATTTTAAACAACTATTTTAAAATTTTTCAGTAAATTTCCTTAAACTAATAGATAAAGACTAGAACCTTCAGAGTGATATTCAGGACCCTCCACAATATTGTCCTTTAAGAATGATATTTTCCATCCACAGCCAGCTTCTCACTCTTGAACCAAATACACCCAGTACTTTCTTGAAGTCAGGATTTCATATTTAATCAGTGTACTGTCATAACTAGCTTACAGATGTTATAGCCACAGTTTATGTAAGTTGTCCTAATTATACTTGTACATCTACATTCTTTGTCACTAGAGTATGCCACTCAAATTGAGAGACTATGTATTACTCATGTTTATGTAACATTTCTTACAATACTTGTATATTTGTCAAATCAATATCAATATTTATCTTACATAATGTGTTTCAATTTGAGATACATGTGTAAAATTAATTATTTTTTTATTTTTCTTCATTGGTAAGTTTGTCCTCACATGAAAGCCTCTGGTAAGAAAAACAATCTGTGAGATTGCTATAATGAGGTACGACTTAGTACCACAAAGTATAATTATGACCTTTTCTTCACCACTGATATAAATGAGCATATTGAAACTTCTATTATACAGGTCTCATTTGTAACTATTAAAAATGATCCATAATGGAACAAGAGGAATTCTTATTCATTGCTAGTGGTAATGTAAAATGGTGTAGCTACTTTGAAAGACAATCTTCCCATTTCATACAAACTAAATATAATCTTACTACATGATCCAGCAACTTAACTCCAAGGATTTACTTCAATGAGTTGAAAACTGAAGTTCACACAAAAGCCTGAATGTGAAAGATTATAGTAGACTTAAGCATAATTGCCCAAAATGGAAAGAAACCAGGATTCTGATAACAGGTAAATGGATAAACAAATCGTATACATTCAACAATGGAATACTGTTCAGTGATAAAAAGAAATGAGCTATCAAGCCATGAAAAAACATGAAGGAGTCAAATACACAATGCTAAAGGAAAAGAGTCAGTCTGAAAATATCACATACTATATGATTCCAACTAAATGACATTCTGGAAAAGGCAAAACTATAAAGAGTAAAAGGATCAGTGGTTTCTGGCAATTTAGAGGGGAGGTGAAGAATGAATAGTTAGAATACAGGGATTTTCAGGGTACTGAAAATAATCTATATGTTACCATAATGGTAGCCGCATAATACTATGCATTTGTAAAAACCCATAGAACTATACAATATAAAGAGTGAACCATAATATAGACTATTAACTTGTTAATAATTATCAAATTGGTGCCTCTATTGTAGCAAATGTACTAATGCAAAGAAACATGATTTTAACAGGAGAAAACATATGGGAGAACGATACAGGAAATTTATGGGAAATCTCTGAACTTCCTGTTAAACTTTTCTATAAACCTAACACTGCTTTAAGAAATAGTCTACTAATTTTAAAATATTCCATATTTAGATTTATATGTAATAAAATCCCATGAAACAATAGCACTTCTTACAGAATAGAAAAAGTACAGGTGACAATGATATTTGCAAAATGATGACATTACTTTGTGGATTCCCTCTCCTACCCTCACTGAAATGAGTGATGCCTATTCCCTTGCTAGAGAAAAAATATATATATACATATCTCTTTAACATAGATCTGCTTTTCTCAAGCCTCCAGATCTCCTTCAGATACTCCTCTTGAAGTTACTTCACTTACCAAAATTCTTCTTCAAAGCACTTACTGAACTATCAAATGGTTCCCAGAGGCCATGGGATGTAGACAGTGGCAGAACACCAGTGCCAAGCATGATCGCTTTGTTAATCAGCACTTCACTGCTTCTTTTTAATTTTCTCCTCCTCAATGCTTTAAAGTTTTAAACTACATTTATCTCTTTATTTTATAACTTCTTATTGCTGATGGCAAGGATATTTAGAAAATAAGAATATAAAGATTTCTTTCCTGAGACCATTATGCCACAAGTTTATTAAACCTTAGACTAATTCATTCCTCTGCATAATTTATAACTAATTTTCTTAGAGTGTTTCTAAACAATGGATCATTTCCTTACCCTTAAGCTCTCCTACAGTAATATTTGTTTATCTTCCTCACCTGAGAGATTTGGGTTCTGATGTCCCACATCTGCTGTGTCCCTAATGAGACTTTCTCCTTACTTCACACAAGTTTTTCTAAACATGTTTTCCTTTATATCCCAACTGGATATTTGGAATGATTAATAAGAAATAGTTTTACCACCCTGTTTTATGCACTACTAGTTTAAAATATAGCAAATTATTTTTAATCATTTTGGGCTATTTAATTATATAGGAAGAAGCTTTGTGTTCATAAGATCATAATCAGTTTGATTACTTGGTTTCACCCCCAATATCATTTTCCAGAACCAAGTTCTGATTCTGTTCTCTGGTGTCACCAATGTATGGCATTTGACACTAGGTGGCTCACAGTAGAGGAAAAAATGCATAATTCTTAGGTGACACATACATAAACCACAGAATAGTAGCAAGATGTCAGATGTTTTTGGATATAGATGAACTATGGGGTGTCCTGATAACTTGGATTAAAGACCAACAACTTTGGAAAACTTGAATACCTTGCTTTGTCCCTTGGTTGCTGTGAGAACTTGAGAGACAGTTCCTAGATCTCATGATTCCTCATTTCTAAAATATGGTTATTGGTAATTTTCACATAATGATTTGTAAATCTTGTCTAACGCAGTTGAATAGCCTATATAAGTACTTAATAAATGGTAGTAGCAGCAATCATATTCCTATTTTCCTATTTACCAATATTCCTTTTTTCCTAGAACCTAGATTTCCAATTGGAGTTCTTCAAGTTCCACATCTTTGAAGGTTTACTTATCATTAGCAGTTAAGAACCATTCCCTGGGGAATAAGATCAAACATTAGCATGCATCTAAAAAAGAATGTTTTGGCAGGAGATTTATGGTTCTGTAATTCATACATTTGATAGAATAAATTTTATCCATCAGTATGAGAGGAATTACTCCAAACATTTTTTAGCAATTGACTGAGGTGCTACTTTCTTTTTCTCAAAAAAGTGCTGTAAATGGCATCTCAGTTTAAAGTGGTTGCCTTTAAAATAGTGTTTGAAGATAGAATGAATAATATAAAGTCACTATATCCACAAGTTAATGCTTTGGGTCCTCCTCACGTTTCCCCATTTTTTAAAAAGTTCCATTTCAATAATTATTACATAAATCTGCCATCCTTGAGTTAATTTCCTATATGTACTACATAAGCCCAGACATAGAAGACTTTAATTATTATGGTAAAGTAGTTACAGCATCACAGGTACATACATACAAATATCTTCTATGACTATCTGTAATGAATCATTAATCATATTGATGTTGCATGACAAATTTTATTTAATCTTTTGACTTGAAGCATAACTTTCTTCTCAAGGACAAGACTCTCAGATCCCTTTTCCTTCATGCTGTGCTGCAAAAGGCACAGATGTGTATTCATACAGCTCTTGTCTTGAAGTTTGGCTCCTTCATTTACTGGCTGTCTGATGTTAGCAAGTTGCAGAAAAGTCTATGAAGCTCAGTTTTGTACTTGAAGTGGTATGTGAGGATCAAAAGGGGAAATACATTACCAGTGCCAGACATATTCACTATTCTTAATTCCTGGTGTTATCATTGTGTTTTTGTTTGTTTCATTTCTAAATTTATTATTTGTGTTAATATTCACCTTGGCATTAGGCAAAGTATATTCACTGACAAGAAATCATAAGATGAACAAATTGATGAAGGTGAAATTCTTAAAATAACTCCCTAAGATTCTCCTCTTCTGGTTACTCAATCAAACTATTACCTATGGACTGGAAAAATTTTGTGATTGTAATTAAAGTCCCAGGTCAGTTGGCCTTAAATATAATGATTAAAGTGTAGCATGGCTGATACAAGCACACTTTCTTCAGAAATGGAGACAAGATAGGAACAACAGCCAGTGATGGAGATTCAAAGTGTAAGAAGGATTTGATGTGCCACTACTGATTGTGAAGATGGAAGGAGCCACTAGCCAAAGAATGTAAGTGGTTCCTAGAGTTGGCAACAACACCAGCTGACAGTCAATAAGAATCAGGGACCTTAGTAGTACAACTGCAAGGACCTGCCAACCTGATTAAGGGATTCTTCCCCAAACTGACACATAATAACAAGGGCAGTCAAAACCTTGAGTTTGACTTTGTGAGACTCTAAATGAAGGATCAGGACTTCTATACTTCTGAGCTATAGAACAATGAGCTAAGAAATAGTTATTGTTTTAAGCTGCTCAATGTCTGATAAGATTTTATGCTACAACAGGAAACTAATTAGCTTTTTAATTCTGGTGCACTCCATGGTATAGTCCCTGAGTTACTCTAAGTGCTCAACCCATGTCCTTGAAATTTTTCACTACTTCTTAAAAGTCTTAAGAAATAAGACTTAAAATATTTTAAGCAAAGTTTCCTTTTCATTATTTGCCATTGATCCCACTGAAGAAAATAAAGGTAAGCAAAAATTCAAAGAAATGTATTTCTACATCACAGTCTGAGAACACTACAGTTAGTTTCCTTTGGGTATTTAGATTTCAAATAACTCAGTTCAAATGCTTTAATAAACCTCCTGATGTGTCTCACACTCTCTTCCTAATATATCTAAATTATATGCAAGTAAATTATAAATTCTATAGTACTTCTATAAAGTATATTATTGATTCTATAGCTATCATGTTAATATCAAACAAATACAGAATTATTCTAATTTCCCCAGGTTTAATTTTATACTTTAAACATCTGTATCATATTCAAATTTATTGAAGTAATATTTATTACAGCTCCTTCTGAGGCAATTAGCACAGCAATCAAGTTTTTTGAAATTGAAACTCTGTTCCACAACTACTGGATGAATGAGTTTGGATAAGTTACTACTTCTCTCTGTTTCCTAGTAACATCATGCAAAAACAGGAGTTGATCATTGTGTCTACTTCAAAAGTTATTGAAGAGAATGAGTGAGTTAATATATGCAAAGCACTTAGATCAGTGCCTGACACCATAAGAATTATACAACTTTCTGATGTTATTAATTTTTCATGTCTATATTCAAAAGTTAAATATTATTTTTCTGTAGTATATGAAGAGTTAAATCTCTCCCTCTGGTTATAGACCGTGAAATTTCATTTTTACCCCTCTGATGGTAACAAAATTGCTTTAAATTACTTACTTTTAATATTCTGGTGTCTGAAAGTGCCCACATTTCCATAGATGACTTTTTTTTTAATTCAAAATCCTTCCTACTGTTAGAAGAATGCTAGCCTTTCCAGAAAATTTAAAAATAAATACTAAATTCAAGGTCCATATCCACAACACACCAATGGGAGACTAGGGAGTACTTAGTGCTCTCTGTAGACTGACAGCACTTTCAGTATTCACTCATGAGTCTCTTCCAAATTACCACTGAAATGTACAGCTGAAAATCATATGCATGTTTGACCACTGAACTGGAATACAGAAGATGAGTTTTGAATTTACTTTTCTAGGATTGAAAGGATAATGCACCAGTGCCACCTAGTTGTCCAAATACAATGTGCTACTTATTTATTCTTAAAAGGAATTATGCCATGATAAGAAGGGCTGTAAAATTTTAATTTTTCTTACTGTTGACATAGTCCTTTTATTTATTTTAACAAATGCTCATCTTCTGCAAGTGATAAAAGTGATAAATTCAAGGTTCAGTGTAAGGTAGATATGCCTCATGTTTATTCTATTTATATAAGAAGGTTAGCAAACTTCTCATACAAATTTTCAATAATTTGCTTTAATTTTGCTAGTATCTGAATTATTTAGCACATCTGCCACATCAGCATATATGACTTATATGATACTGAATGTACCAGAGTCAAGCTTCACAAAGGAAACATATGCTTTCTATTAAGGTTAAGACAGTATATGAAATAATTCCAAAGGTGAAATAGTACATTTTATCACACTCTGGATAAGAATTAAATGCTAATCTTACGATAAGTTTCACATAGGTAATGGCCTGTATTTTTCACTCAGCCTGAGAAATATTTGTAGGTGACTGGAGACCCAGTTGCTGCGACATATACTTGACATAGTTGGTTTTATAAGGCAGGATGACCTCAGTTGTCAGGAATCAGTAGAATTAAATAGCTTCACCAAGGAAACAGGCCTGGGAGTTGCTCTGCAGCCAGTTGGAGTGGGAGGTTAGGAACTTAAGTAAGAGAGATGCTATGAGCAGTCAGGCTCAAGACAACAAGGGACTCCAGTGTTCAGACAAGTCCTGTGCAGCACAGGGAAGGCACAAGCATGGCTGGGTGTTTAACAGTAAGCCCTCATCTCTGTTTTTGGCTTCTGGTTCACTCAATTCTAGAATGAAGAAACCGAAAACCACAACACAGCTAATGAACACAACCCCATCTACTCACATGGACAGAGTCCTTCCAACTGGAGACTTCCTTCCAGCCCACCAACATTACTTTCTCTACTGAAGGCATTTGGAAAATGATTGCCAGCACTACCTCACTAGCCAAGGGTGCTGCCATGAGAGTAACTTTAGGGATGAGATACACAAAACATTCAACAAGGAGTATGGGGGGAAGATTTCTAGAAACATCAACTCAGAATAAAGGATATGATGATAATGTCCTTTTTTCTTGGGAAATTCAGAGTGAGAGCATTTCTGCAAGCAGAGGAGAGCCATTCCTCCTGTGCAGCCTCAAGAACCTTTATCACACTACTGCCATTACTCATCTGAGATTGTCAGCTCATCACAGCATCCTTAGAACTTTCCCCCTGCAGCTCTGCTCCCTCCCCACTCCACTTCCTTTTTGTCTGAGAGTCATCTCACTGTGTGCCTGGGCCATAGCTACACTTTAGTGCCACTGGTGACTAGCCACAAATCTGCTCTCATGCAACATGTCTTTAAAGAAGCAAGATACTGTATGTAAGGAATTGTGTAATTTCTGAAATTCTAGAAAAATCTATAGTGAGAGAAAAACAATGACAGTATAAATATGCAGGTAAAGACGTTTTATATTCAATAACAAAAAATATTTCTCTAGTTCCATCTATTCACCAGCAAATGTCATCATTTCATTCTTCTTTGTAGCTGAGTAAAATTTCATCATGTATATATGCCACATTTTCTTTATTCATTCATATATTGATGGGCACCTGGCCTGGTTCCATAGCTTGGCTATTGTGAACTGTACTAGTATAAACAATGATGTGCCTGTATCACTTTAAACTGTGATTTTAGTCCTTTGGGATAAATATCAAGTAGTGGGATAAACGGGTAACATGGCACAAAGTCAAGGGTTGAATTTTTTGTCCACGTGTAGAAGCTAGACCAAAATAAGGGAAAAATAGTTGGTGGGAAAACCAATGAAAATATAAGGGGGACCAGTGAGGCAGAGGAAGGTGATTGATGTGGAGGAAGGAGGGATGGGGAAAGAGGAATGGTGGAATCAAATTGACCAAATTATGCCTTGCACATATGTGAATATAGCACAGTGAATTTCATGTTTATACGAAGAACTAATTTTAAAAATATGCAAATAAATGGAAAGAATACCAGTAGAATAGAAGCAGGTGAAAGGAAGGAAGGAAAAGGATAAATACTGGCATTGATTATATTTCATGCATGTATAATTACATCAAAATGAATTTCAATGTTACGCTTAACTATAATATACAAATAAACCATAACAAATTATCAAACAATTGTAAGATCATTTTGACATTAGTTTAAAAAGAAAAGTTCACCATTTTTTTGATTAAATATGCAATATGCAATTTGGTACCAAGTAAAAATATGCTTCGTCTTGAACAAGATGAGTAACATTTTTAGGTCTCTGTGAAAATGTATGATTTAGGTTAGATGACCTCACAGTGTTTCATATATGTATAAATTGTCAGTATTCCTATGACTATTGACTAATAACTCATGAGAAAAGTGGTAGACAATAATGAAGAAAACCCAAGATGTTACTCAGCCAGCCTTTTCTTACTTCTCTTTTATCAGGCATGATTATACATAGTCTAAGTTAGTATAAATTTCTCTCCTTCCTTCTTTGTTTCTTCTTTCCTTTCTTCTTTTACTTCCTTTTATATTTTCCCTGGAACTCATTTTCTTACTAAAAATCAACACGTGTTTCTAGGTCATTCAAAGTTTCCCTTCTTTACTAGAAAAATCCAGATTAAATATTTAGGTAAAAATCACAATGACTACTTTAAATCAAAGATAATATTTTGAAATCATCATTGTCATCAAATAGTGCATTGACTGTATGAAAGTAATTTAAAAACAGGAGACATCTTAAGCTTTGGAGAATTCTAAGTCTTTGTTCTAAAACAAAGCAAGACAAAATAACCCTAAAAAGAGTCAACCTTGTCTTGAAGAACTAAAACCTATCAAAAAATTTTAATACCATATTAATAAATTGTATATCAATTTAAAATACATTTTATTTGGGTGCATACCTATGATCCCAGTGACTTGGGAGTCTGAAATAGAAGGATTGCTATCTCCAGGTCAGTTTGACAACTTACTATAGATCCTGCTTCAAAATAGAAAGATAAAAAGGGCTGGGGATATAGCCCAGTGGCAGAGCACCCTGGGTTCAATCCCCAGCACCACAATCACACACACACAAAAATTGTTTTAAGTACATTTTGAGTCCAGTTGTCAATCCACCCAGATTTTTCCATAGCAGTAAGCCTGGGTTTCTATAGTACAGACTAAAGGTATAAACCATCACATAATTAAACAAAAATAATTATGCTTAATCATTACTTCCCCTTAAAAGTTGCCTTAAAATCCATTAAAATTAGAGGAACAGGGTCTGGGGATGTAGCTCAGTTGATAGAATATTTACCTTGCATGCACAAGGAAGGCCCTGGATTCAATCCCCTCCCTTCTCCCCCCCCCCAAAAAAAAAAATTAGAAGATCAGAGAACTTATTTAAACATATAAAATTTACTAGAGTCTGAAATCTAATCTAATGACTGAATACCAGCTTGCTATTTGAATATATAACTGCAGTATTTATAGTTAAATACTCATTAGAATAAATGTAAATGTGAAGAAATTCAACTGGCAATATTATCGAAAAAATCTGGCCATTATTTTTCCCCTAGTACAGTGACTTGGAATACAGATGCTGTGGTTTGAATATGTGTTCCTTCAAAATGTATGTGGTAGATCACGACACACAGGCATTGGAAAGCAGTCTTTGTGAAAGTGACTCAATGCTGAGGACTCCACCCTCATGAAGGATTATAAACCACTTATAAAGAGGCTGAAGGGAGTACCCTAGTGCCTTTTGTCCTTCTTGCCTCTGCCACTTGACACAATTTTTGTCCCTTGCTAGGATGAAGCAATAAGTCTCCATTTATGAAGGGAACAAGCTTTCACCACAATGCTGGCTCTTTAGCCTTGGACTTCCCAGTTTCCAGAGCTGTGACTGATACATTTCTGTTAGTTATAAATTACACAGTCTGACACACAGGGTCTGTAGACCAGAATGCTAACTAATCCCCAAAGCTGTCACCTCTTCTTCCTGGGATGTACAGGCTAACCTACATTGTCCTTTGCAGTAAGATGTAGTAATAGATGGTACATAGAATTAATGTACAGCACTCACAACCCTCCCCCATTAAAACAAATATTTTCTGTGTTCTTCCTCACTGCCAATGTGAAGGAACAAGCAGGGGGACTTTGAAAGTTAAATGCTGAGTGTCACTGAGCTGCAAGATGGGAGGTGCTGTACTCCAAAATTTACAATGTGGAGGAGAGTCCCTCCATGACCAGGAATGGTAGTTTTGGATTTTATGTGATAAAAAAATTATACTTGTATTTCATTATGTCTGAGATTTGGGAATTTATCTTTTCCAGCAGCTAGTGACTTAAATGTGAGAATGCTTAGCCACTGAGCCACATCCCCAATCCTTTTGAGTTTCTATTCTAAGACAGTCTTGCTAAGTTGTTTAGGGCCTCACTAAGTTGCTGAGGCTGGCTTTGAACTTGTGATCCTTCAGTCTTGGTCTCCAAACTATTGGGATTATAGGCATGTACCACCATACCCTGCAGGTAATGATATCTTAAGCAATTCAGAAATTGGTACTTCAAAGTGTTATGCAAAAAGTACAAATATGTGATATTATCTTAACAAGAAATGAAGACAAGAGGTGGGAAATATATAGAGCCATGTTTCAGAATGGCAAACGTGATGACTATGGCCCATCATGACCAGGAAGGCAGAATAAAGGTAGCTCCAGGTGAAATGAAAAACTGTTAGTGGTAGTGGGTAGGCACCACTTTTGGTTTTTAGCAAAATATTTCAAGAAAAGAATGAGTTAAGTCATGGATAAGCAGAATGTAAAGGACTTCAGTGTCCAGAAATATGGAAGGTTTAAGCTCTCAAAAAAGTCAATCGTTTCAGAACTCAAATAATAAGTAGTAAAGATTAAAGAGGCTTTGAAAGACAAAGCCCATTAAGACCTTAACAGGACACCAATCCAACAAAGGGGTGTGGATTCCTACCAAGTCAACCAAGTCAATTATCTCCTTTGACTGCTAATGAGGAGAGCTAAGGGGGTTGTGGGGGGGGGGGGG
>JAJEJO010004509.1:122164-235784 GCA_020662805.1 Glaucomys volans | reverse complement strand
GAGATAGAGAGAGAGAGAGAGAGAGAAAGGCCAAAAGGAAAAAATCAGTCATGAGAATTGTCTTGAACTCTGTGTGTGCTTCCTGGTCTATAAAAATTACTGGAAGCAAAGAAGTCTATTCAGTTTATATGGTAATTACATTACCAAAGAAATCACAAATCTAAGCCACACAGCCTTTGAATTTAATCCTATCTTCAGGCCTTCTTGTACAAAGAAGAAAGAAATGTGAAAACTGAAAACCTGGGAAGAGGACATGGTACCCAACAAATTTGCCTGTGGAGAATTAAAAAAATAAATAAATAAATAAAGGAAGAAACTCCCAGAGGCTACAAAGAATACACAAATGAAAACAGGGTGTGGAAGCAGGATCTTCTCATCAGGACTCCCTACCAGCAGGTGAGAACAGAAACCACTCAACGCCTTGGAAGAATAGCAAAGAGTTTTCTAAATGAGGTAAATTCTAATAGTAATCCTTCATACCAATATTTCACAAATTCAGATAGGCCTCTAAGAAAAGCCTTCTTCAATTTTGTGTGTCATGTGTGCTATGGGGTCAGAGTAAAGGCATATTTGTATTTTTATTTATTATTTTATTTTATTTTATTTGCAGTGTTGGGAATTGAACCCAGGGTCTTGTGCTTGACAGGCAAGCACTCTACCAACTGAGCTATATCCCCAGCCCTGTATTTTTATTTATTTTTTTGTTTATTTTTAAACAATAGGGCTTGAAACCAAAAATAGAAACCCAATAGTATAATAAATTTTAAAATTCAAGAGATCTGAGTTTATCAGGGTTTGAAATGCTTCTTTATTTCTTATCTCCTTAATGTAGAATAATATTACCTTCAGAATGGAAACAAGTTTGCTATGATGATTGGGGCTATCATTTTGAACATGAACTTTTTTAATAAAAAATTAGTTCATATTTACAATAGGTCTGAGATCAATAATTGCTGAAGTTCATAATTTTGGCATCTA
This sequence comes from Glaucomys volans, assembly GCA_020662805.1. Taxonomy (NCBI): domain Eukaryota; kingdom Metazoa; phylum Chordata; class Mammalia; order Rodentia; family Sciuridae; genus Glaucomys; species Glaucomys volans. The sequence goes on along the minus strand of JAJEJO010004509.1, from coordinate 234,806 downwards.
AGTCATGGCCTTATTTTTCTCTAGGAAAAAAAAACAGTACACTTTGACAAAATAAAAGTTAACATGGCAAATAAAAATAGTGGGCAAGATCAACACTGTAATGTATGTTTCTATCAAGAATAGCACTAATGGAACACATTCAGATTGACTGTTTTGAAAATCCCCGTTGTACATTTCTGTCACTATGCTTTCAACACATGAATTTTTCCATAAAATGACAATCTATTGATAAGCAAATAGAGCAAGTTGACAGCAGTAAGTCAATTCTCTCTACTTACTATTCTCCTCATTTGTATTTTTAGATTTACCTTTAGAATCAAAGAAAAATGCTTAAAATCATTCAAATTGCACCTTCATCAGTGATAGCATAAAAAAAATCAGCAAATGAAATCAGCTGCAACTGTGATGTTTTATTTACTATTTTACTCAATTTTTGGCTTTTTAAAATTAGGTATTTTGGTCATTATAAGACAATAGATGAAATTAAGTTTTTATTTCCCCACCAATGCATGGGCTACCTGAGCCTGCTTAGAAATTATAACTGCACATGATTTGTGATTGAGTAGTGTAAACATTTAGAGAGGGGTTGTAAATCAAAGAAAGAGCAACTGGAAGGAAATGCATTTTTTCTGAATCCCTGAATGTCTTTCCCTCAAGTGGACAATAGAACTCTTTCTATGACATTAGAAGAAACCCATATTAGCTACCCAGTTTTGTTTTCTTAAATGTGAAAACACAACCAAAGATCACTGGGCATGTGGACAACCAGAATTAAGCAAGGAAACAGATAAGTACATACACATAACCAAGCAAGATGTCTGAAGAGCTACTTTGCAGAACAGGCAGGATTTTTACATCCTCAAGAATTCTCACTAACAGCTCATTCTTATTGGTAGTCATTTCCCTCCACTATGCTTTTAAATACTGCAGTTCCTCAGGGTGGCGCTAGACCCCACTCTTTCTCTATATTCTTCTCCTGCATTATCTCATTCAGTTCATGGCACCAAGTGAATAGACGTTCTAATGAATCTCAACTCTTTGCTTTTCACTGTCATGTAAAACCGATATATTTAACTGCCCACATCATATCTCTACTTGACACCTAAATTTGTTTCAATTTTTACATGTCTTTCATTAATAACTTTAAATTTGCTTTTTCTAGTCTTTCTCATATTTGCAAATGCCCTGGCCTTTGACCAAAACTTCAAGCTCCTGGCTCTTTCTGCCTAGGCCTAACCTTGGACTTCCTTCTCTTTCCTTATGGAATCCAGTTTGAGCAAGAATCCTGCTAATTCAGTTTGACAAGCCTCCACTCTTTGTATCTGACCACCCTTGATATTTCATCCATCTGGATTGGTTTAGCAATAATCCTAGCAAGTCAGTAAAACCAGAAACCCCTTATCCTTCATACCATAGAAGTAAAAATATTTTTTTTAAGTTTTAAATATATTATTCAAATTTAATAATTAATAATAAAACTAATATAAACATTAAACATTGGAGGGGGTAGGTAATGAAGATGAACCAAACCCTTTCATAAATGTGAATCAATAGATAATTGTTTGAAATTGAAGTCAAGAAACAGAAATTCTAGAATAATTTCTAGAGCTATAAAAGTGAATTTAGACACAATGAAGAACAGAAAATCTGACTGAAATTTGCCTCTGTGAAGTGGGGTGAGAAGAATGAAGGAGCATGATCCCTTCTCTTTCCTTCAATTTGCACTGAAGCATTTGTTCACATGTGGATGTATTAGTTTATTTTTTAATGGATTAAAAAATGAAAATAACAGATGTTTCTTTACTTAATTTCTACTCTTCAATAAATTGTTTCATAAACATCTGTTTAGTACATGTCCTGTGCTCAGTATTCTCTGAGAATTTGTGCATTGTTACCTGAGTCAATCTTTGGAAGGTAAAGTTTGTAAATAATGTCGTGTGCTCCTCATTATAGCACTTCCGTGAGTGTTAGATTCCATTTCCAAACATTAACCTGGGGGACAGGCAGTTGATACACATGACCAAATATCCAGTTTCCATCAGTTATTTACCTGGTTCAGCTCTAAATCAATCATTCTCTGGTGTTTCTGGATGAAGAAGGAACCCAGCTAAGTGGAGTTTATTGCTGAATACGTTGAAGTCTTTCATCTTTCCCTTGCCAGAAGGGAGGCATGCAATCCTGTATTCCTGGGATGCCAGCTCAGCTCTCTTCATTGTTCCAGTTTTTCTCCTTCCAACTGCCAGAAATGGCTGAACAATGTCTTTGTATTGCTAATAGAATGGTCAGAAAGCAGTTTCCACACTGCAGAAAGTTTTTCTTTTTTGTGACATGGAACAGGAGCAGCCTGTGGGAGTCAGGAAGATGAGTGCATCGGTGCTAACACCACGCCGGGAGCTCAGGTTCTGAAGATGCAGGCTCAAGTTTAATGCGGAACAAGCAAGCATATATAAGCGGGCATTGACTAATTACAAATTGCCAGTAGTTGTTAACACCCTCATGTTAAGCTCCTGATTATGCTCGTGCTAGGCTCATGATCAGACCAATCAAGGGAAGAGGAAATGCCTGAGCTCTGTGTGCATACAGGGTACATAACTCACAGCAGAGGTCTGCCTCATGCTTCTGAGAAGGACAGGTGTGCCTGCCCTATAATGCTTCTTCCCATAATGCTGTCCACATGATCTCAGGTAATCGTACATTTCTTTCTCTGGTCAAAGATTTCACTAGGGAAGAACTTATAGGAGAATTCCTGGTAAGTATTTCACCATCCTCCTGCTTCTTGCCAGGTGTTGAGAATGGAGATGTGTCCAGAGCCTGGGATATAAATGGTCCTTATAGGTCACAGCATTCTTAGGATGGAAGGGGACAAAATTGCTTCTATTTTTAGCCAACATGTCCATTTACTTTTGCTTATTTATTAAGTAAAAATTTATTCACATTATCAATCATTTTATTAAATTAATTGCTTCCTCTGATTAAAATAAAATGTCAGGTAGCTGAAGGCATCGCTACATGGGTGAACCAGAAGCTTATGCTATATTGTGTTCTAACAAGGATGGGAATGATATGATCCCAGCCTGCTACAAAACTTCAAGATCTGCCAAGTCTACAAATCTGGGTGTTCACTTTCACCCTTATAATGCCTTAGCATCCTTTTAAGTCCAACATTTACAAAACTAGAAAAACTAAACATAGATCTTAACGAGGAAAATTTAAGCAAATAAGGAATGTATATTATCTGTTGGTGAATATTATTCTTGTTTCCAGGATGAAGTGATTTAAAGGTAATTATGACCCTTTCGTGTTTTTATCTTGTTTACTGAACAATTATCCTAATAACATATCTGTATACCCATTATATTTTAATAGATAGTATTTATTATTTAATATGTGCCAAATATTTATGTACTGACCTGAAGGGTTCAGTTTAAGTAGTAATTGGTCATTTTGTCAAGGCATATATCACACTGACAATAATATAAAGCAGTATGCAGAAGCAAATTTCCAGGCTAGGGAGTATGTAGCCATAATAAGAAATGTATATTTGGTTACTTTTCCTGGTTCCTGACACAAAGCTCCTAAAACCCTTGTAATTTCTTGAGTTATAGGGTGATAGAACATCTTTTGTTACAACATTTAGTCTTAATCACATTTCTCCACAGAAGAAAAGATCTAAAATCTTTGTAATCACAAGAGTGATAACAATGTCTTTGTGTTGCTAAAAGAATGACTGGTGGTGGGTTTCCTAGATAGCTTCAGGAAAACACAAGGCATGATTAGAGGAGTGGAACTTTCAGCCTCACCTCCCAACCTCCTGGGAGGGAAGCAGGTTCAGATCCAGTTAAGAGCCAATGCCCAAAGTTTTATCAGTCATTCCTACATAATAGGCCTCCATTAAAAATCCTAAATGAAAGGGTTCAGAGATTCCCAGCTAGTGAACACATTCATATGCTGGGAGGAAGCCATGATCCTGTACATTTTTGTCTTACATATTGTCTCATCTGTCTGTCTATAACCTTTAAATTCTTTACAAGAAACTGGTAAATTTAAGTGAAGTATTTCCCCATGTTCTGTCCACCATTATTGAAAAAAACAAAACGAAACAAACAAAACCATGAGAACAATGTTGTGGGAAACCCCTCTTTGTAGCCACATTGGGCAGTAGTTGGGTAACACAGGCATCCAGTGCATATGGTTGGTGTCTGCAGCTGAGGAGTGGGGAGGTCTTGTGAGACTGAGCCTTAACCTCCTAACTCTGGGTTGTTAATGTCAGAACTGAATCAACCTGTGGGACACTCAGTTGGTGTCTGCAGAGAAAGGGAGAATTTCTTAGTAGGGAAAGCCCACACATTTGGTGTCACAAGTGTTGTGAATAGAGGAACAGATGTTTCCTTTAGAGGTACTCAACTCACTGAGTACCATGCACACTTCAAGACTGTGCTGTTTGCTGGTTTTCCTCTTGTGTGAAGGTCTGGTGAAACATATAAGCCCTAACCATCATCCTAGGTAAGGAGGTATGAGAAGGACTAAAGGCATATTGAGTAAAACCACAGTTATGTAGAGTAAAATCTAGTCAAGAGTCTTAGCTTTGTAACCACTTTAAAGTAAGAATTAACACCGAAGAAATCACTATGAACATTCACAAGAATCACATAACTAATAAACATAATGTCTTAATGCTTTTCAATTTCCAGGTTTCCCTTACTAAATTTCTGAGGCTATTCAGATGTCAGAATTCTATTCTATTTCTGTTTTCAATTATGTTAAATGTTAATCGAATGTCTACTACTAGTTGTCTAAAATAACTGATGTTTTTATTTGTAGTTTATGTATAAGAGAAGAAAACATCAACATGTATTTCTTCCCACTTAGAAGTCCCCCCACTTCTAATTAAAATAAATACTGGGAGAACTTAATGAGGGTGGTTGAGTTTCAAATAGACAATTCAAGGGCAATTGTATTACTAAATCTATTCTTCACTGAACTTAGGAAACATGAAATATGTCATCTGAGATATTGTATTTCTATAATTATTGAAAAGCATAAATGCAAAATCATTGCTGTACAATTATTTTAAATAAATATTATGAAAATGTTCAGTCTATTAAAATTTATACAAATATACAATTATAAAATGTTCAACTAAATATTTTGTTTCTCTGAGGTTTTCTCTACTTGCTACAAAATTAAAATAGTTTATAAGTGAATATTGTGGATTTATGACTTTAGAGAAAAATATTTAACATGAAATTTCTAGCAAAAGAATAACACAAATCTGAATCTTTCTATCTTATTCAAGATAAAAATCAACTTATAATCCCATAAACTATAATATGCTTAGTGTTAAATTTCATTTACTATCGGATTTCATTGACACTGCAGGCCATATACCACAAAATAACTCCTTTGAATGTGCATCTGCTAGAATTGAGAACCGTGAGCTATACTGAAATCTAAATCACAAATGTAACATAAGTCTTGTTCAGATCTGTCACATAGACTTCCTGTCTCCACCACACTGCTCTTGGCCAGGCAGAGACCCAACAGATGCCACACCAATGGAACTCAGGTAAGTGACAAGGGAACAGGCAACCATCACACCATTTATGCAAAATTGCAACAACACCAAAGTTTTAATCAGTTCTACTGCAACTTAAGCAGTGTGAAAACAAGCTTCTTTTGCTTATGAAATCTGTAGTAAAACCTTCATGTAAAATTGCCTTAGAAATGTTTCCTTACCCAACACCTAAGCTAACTGCTTATCTCTTCAAGACAGATTAATCAATGAAAATAATTTTACTCCACAGTAAGCCAAAGATATTTAATTTTCAATGACTCCATTTTTTATTAAAATTATTTTCTCAGATTCTTTAACATATATGACTAAAATAATCTTTTAGTTATATTTTGAAGTTCCATGTGATTTTGTTTTAGTTTAGCTTCACATTTTTAATATGCCTTCAATGATTCTCTTTTTTACTTTTTTTAAGTTTTAAAACATTGTTGATTTTTAAATATTTTTTATGCCATAAATTTATATAAAGCCTTATGTCTCTTTTTTTTTTTTGGAACCAAGGATTGAACTCAGGGACACTTGGCCACTGAGCCACATCCCCCAGCCCTATTTTGTATTTTTATTTAGAGACAGAGTCTCACTGAGTTGCTTAGGGCCTCACTAAGTTGCTGAGGCTGGCTTTGAACTTGCGATCTTCTTGACTCAGCCTCCCAAGTCGCTTGGATTACAGGCGTGCGCCACCACGTTTGGCATTATTTCTCTTTTTTAAAGAGAAATAAAATAAAAATCCATGTTCACTTCCATACATCTTTATATTTTTTGTACCAGGGATTGAACCCAGGGACACTTAACTGCTGAGTCACATCCCCAGTCCTTTTTCATATTTTATTTAGAGACAAGATATCACTAAGTTGTTCAGGGTTGGCTAAATTGCTGAGGCTGACTTTGAACTTGCTGTCCTCCTACGTCAGCCTCCCAAGCCATTGGGATTACAGGCATGTCCCAATTCACCCAGCCACTTCAACACATCTTAATAGAAAATGGTCAATACTTTAGAAGTTTTCTGTGTGTCCTCCCTAACCAACATTCTCCTTCCTCCTCCTTTCTCTAACTCTGCTGTGAGCTGTGTGCCTCATTCCCTTGCTTTTCTCCATTGTTCAACATATATGGGCTTATTGTTCATTAGTCCAGCATTTTGGTTTGCATTTTGCTTTCACATAAAAAAAAAAATAGTCCATTCTTTGTTTTCAATCTGCTTCTTTTACAAAAACATTTTCTTTTTAAAACTGATTCCTGTTGATATATGTAGTGATAGTTCATTTATTTTCACTGGTGTATATCACTATAGAAATACTAAAATATGTTTCTATTCTATCCATGTGCTCTCTCTCTCTCTCTTATATTTACAAATTATAATTTTGTCAACATTTTTGTATAAATCTTCCACATGTACATATCCAGTCTTAGAAGAGATAGGTCATAGGATATACATATCTTCTACTTTATCAAATAATGCCCATATAAGTTCCTGTTACTCTGCCTCGTTATAAAAAATTGTTTCAATTTTTATTTTTAGCCAACTGTGTTGGTGTAAAATAACTCATTATCTACTTGAGAGATTGAAGTAGGGGATTGCAAGTTCAAGGATAGCTCGGGAAATAAGCGAGATAGTCCTAAAAAATGAGAGGACTGGTAAGTAGCTCAGTTGTACAGTGCCACTGGGTTCATTGCTCAGTACTAAAACAAAACAAAATAAAATAAAACAAAGTTATTGATTTTTAACTTGATAACCTTGTTGACTACTGAGGTTAAATGCGTTTTTCCTAAGTGTACAAGCCACTTGAGTCAATAAAATTTGTTCTTGTGTATTTTTCTGTGGTATCATTTATCTTTTGCTTATTGATTTGAATGAGTTTTTAAACATGTTTAATACTAATCTTTTATTAGTTACAAAATGAAACAACTAATTTCAGAGACTTGTTTTTAATGCTGCTTTTTTCTTGATTTTTAAAAATCATAACTTGCTCTTTTCTGATGTTTTCAATTTTACTTCTTTAATTACTAAAATCAAATATATTTTATCCCAAAGAAATCTATTATTAAATTATCCTAAGTGTATTATCTTGGATATTTTGTTTGTTTCTGCTGATTCTTACCCATGATCACTAAATTTATTTTATATTTTGCAATTTTGTACTTGGGGCTCATCTTTGACTAGGCCTTACTGTGGGTATATTGTACAAGTTAAATTGCATCCATGGAACTCCAGAAAGTACTTTCAACTATTTCTTCTAACAGTGCTATCATAGGATCCTCAATGCATTTCTCAGCTCAGCTTGGACACTGACTTGTTAATTTAAACTCTAGGCCAATGTGAAAGTATAAGTGTTCAGGAATTTTCTGTATAAAATAGGGAATTCTTTCCCCTGAATTAGAGTTCAGGCAGACATATTTCTTTTACATTTCCTTTTGCAGGCCAGCTGTTTATTTTTTTTTTTTTAGTATATTCTTTCTTTGTGAGTATAAATTTTAAGGATCATAGCTACACACTGGGAGTTCTCAGTCCCTCCCCTCTAACTTCCAAAGGTCTAAGGCCAGTGTGTTTTTCCTACATCATCCTAAAAATTATGGCTCTTGTTAAGGAGACTGGTGCATGCCCCTCAGGGCAGCCATAGTTCAGCATTGGCTCCCTTTTGCTTTTCAGTTTCCTTGTTATTTGGGTTTTGGGAGATTTCTTTCTTTAAACTCGGTTCTTTCATTAAAAAAGTTTTATTAAAACCTATTCAGCATTTCTGTGGCTTTGTAGGAAGAAATTTCTTAGATTATCTAATCTTCTTTATTTCCAGAGGCTTTATTAGAAGATATAGTACCTGTTTTCTTCCTTTGTCCAGAGAAAATAGTTAAGTCAAATGAGAATAATGAGTCAGATCAAAGAGATGTTTTGAATGCTAAAAATAAATAAGGAAGGAAGGAACAAAAGATAGAAGGAAGGAACTCATAGGGAGGTAGAAAGGAGGGATTTCAATCTTAAATCCAAGAGGTGGCTAAAGAGAGGTGCCAAGTGCTTCACCACATACCCCAGAAAGTATGAAAGCATTTGACACAGTCCTTTGGGGGCAGAAGTCCTCTCCAGGAGACAGCACCTGGTTAATTCATTTACCCTGGGGCTTGTTTTTAACCTTCCCTAGCCTGGGATACATTGAATGCCTGGGGACAGATTTCCACCTTGAGCAGTCTGGCCTAAGTGTTTCTAAATGCAGCAACATTACTCCTACTCCTTTCATTGTTGGTGGCATTAGTCTAAGCTGTCTAATTTCCACCTCCCAGCTTTGATGTGCCTAATACAAGGACTCTTCCATCCTCCATTTCCACCCCCTCAAGTCATCCAGCCCTCCATGAAAGTGATTGTGTGAGGCCCGGGAGTGTTCTAGACTGGAAGGCTACTTAGTCTAATGAGGAGCCACCATCACAGTGCACATCAGGAGGAACCTTCCCCACCCCACCCATCTCTCTGAAGCCCCTGCCACTGGGTCCAGATGCTGCTATAGGAACCTTTGTCTATTTCAGACTCTGGTGAAACATACCTGAGATTCCACATCCAGAGCTTTTTTGACCAAAGTCAATCTCTGGTCAGAAGCAGTGTTCCTTTACTGTAATTAGGATATCATGAGGGAACAAAAATAAATAGAACTTTCTCCCTTGAGATAGTAGTAAGGTTTCAGTTATCCCCACACATGGTGGGGTGAAGAGAGGTCTGAAGGAGAAAAATCCTCTTCATATAATCAGCATAGGAAATCATAAGCTCATTGCATTCTGGAGTAATGAGTAAGTCCATTTATACCAGAAACAAGGCAAGAGAGCACTTTGGTTATTAATAAACATGACTAAATATCTCCCTCCATAGATTTTTGTACATGTTAACATTAACTTGTTACTTCTGTGTAGACAAGATTCACTTTATGGGTAATTTTTAACCTGTACTTAATCCCAGATTGCTAAATCCTGACATCTATGCTTTCAGTTAACCTTCTTTATACAGTTTACAATAAAGAAACTTGCTGTGTTATTAATATAAACATAATCAGTATGGTAAGTCAGCAGCCCCCAAAGAGTCCACGATTAATTCCAAATGTGTTTGATGATTGTATTATCTTCAATTTTTGTTTGTGTGCATACACACACATTAACATGGACAAATAAAATTAACCTTGAATAATGGAATAATTATTATCTACCTTCCTCCTATCCATCCCTTTATCCTTCCAAACAGAAACTCAGATTTTGTTTTAAATTCTTACTCTTTCTCCGAAGAAACAAATGCACCTGCATTAGCTGACCCCAGTTCCTGCTCCAGGGTAGTTTCTGAATTTTTCCCCTTAATTTTTCTAAGGTTAATACTGTGCCTCTTATCAGCCACTTAAGAATGGACATGGGATGGAATGTTTTCCAAATATGTATGAAAGGTTTCCCTGTGGGGATGGATTTTAGGAAGTTTTTTCCCCTCCAGAGAAGATAAACAAGAATAAATGTTTTTTTGGGGGGGAGGGGGTAAAATATATTTTTTTATTTGTTGATGGAGCTTTATTTTATTTATTTATTTATTTATTTATTTATTTATTTATTTATTTATATGCAGTGCTGAGAATCAAACCCAGCACTTCACACATGCTAGGCAAGTGCTCTACCACTGAGCCACAACCCCAGCCGCAAATATTTTCTCTTCTTAAGTGATTAGGTATTTGGAAATGACATCTTCATCTGCCATCATTACCTTCCTACGAGACTGAGGAAAAGCAAAACATAGAAGGGCTGGGTGCAGAGAGAAAGAAGGAAACAACATCCATAGCGTCACTGGGGGAATGAAGGAAAGAGCCCTAAGGGCTTGCTTTACCTCAGGGTTTCCTGGTAAGTGTAAGACAAATCCCCTGATTGCTTGAGTCCATTGGAATCAGAATTTCTATAACTTGTAGTCAAAAGCATTTTAACAGTTAAATCAAGAGTTTTAAACAACTCCGAATTCCCTGGGATGCTCTTAGTCCACTTTGTATTCTGTAACAGAATACCTGAGACTTCATGAATTATGAGTAGTAGAAGTTTATTCAGTTTATGGTTCTAGAGGTAAGAAAGCTGAAGTTTAAAAGCTGCATCTGGGAAGGGCCTCCATACTTTGTCATAACATCATGGAAGTGCATGCAGGCCCAGAAGATAGAGAGGAATGTCAGGGGTTGGAAATATCCTTTTACCAGGAGCCTTGTGACAAGATAGGGCACAAATTTTAGTATTAATCCATCCATGAGAGCAGAACCCCCATGACCTAATCACCTTTTAAAGGCTTCGTCTTCCAATACTGTTAAATTGACAATTAAATTTCAACACAAGTTTTGAAGGCGATGTTCAAACCATAGCAACTGCTAATCCATATATAAGATAAGCTATAATGAAATTTTATATCTGTCACCCTAAAAGATACATAGCAATGTGATTAACAGAGCTTAAAATGTCCATGACGAAACTTGAAAGGAAAACATTGGATTTTTTTTCTCAGCAGCGATAACCTTAGCTGCCATGGATAACTAGACTCTAAAGAATGGGTTGCTAGGCTTTGTCTCTATGGAAATACAGTTTTGCTTATTTTCTTCTTGTAATGAGATAATTGAGATATGGTTTTCACTTATGTACTTTGGCAATTTAAAATTAATAATTAGATCTACCCAGAAGTCTGTGAAAATATACACTAGTTGGCCCCAGGGCATGCTTTTCCCCAAACCAGTCTGATTTAGATTCTTTAAGGCTTTACTTTTCTGAGAATCCATCCTTCCTCTTCCTAATAACTAAACATCAATTTCAGATTTTATATTATGGTATATGAATGCTTGAAAATGCTCGCAACCCTGTCACTGTGACAACACTTGCCACACAAACAATTGTGTGCTCTGGACTTGAACCAAGGCTATTTAAAACATTCCTGAAACCATGGGGTGATTAAAACAAATAATGATCAACTGAGTCAGCCTTTCTTCTCAGAAACTTGTTCTCTTTTCATTTATTAAGGGTGCTTTTCTCTACTACAAAAGCCCTACTATATAACAAATTACTCTCAAAGTGAAATCTCAATCTATTCCTTTACACAAAAGATCAGGAAACACACACACACACACACACACACACACACACACACATTCTTTGGTGATCCTGAACACACTGCTGGAAAAATCCCTAAATAAATGCTGTGGTTTATGAGTGTGACCCTTTCCAGGCATGATATGAAGTTCACTCCATTGTCTTTACGTCCTCAATCTTTCCTCCACTTATAGCTGTGGCAGTCAGTAATGAAGGAGGAAGGTCAACTCTATAGTAACTCTGCACTTGCTGATCTTTAACATTTTCAAGAATGACAGATTCACTTCCCATTTGCTGTACCTGCGGAGACTATTTTAAAAGAACCTGAAGATTTATGCAGCTCCACAAACAACATAGCATAACTTTAAAAAACAAATGACACCTGTCTAGTGGTTCACGATGTTGGATGATTAATGTCACACTTTTTGCAAACAAGGGACTGATTCATCCTTTTCCATCTTCCTAAGGGCTCTTGGGCAAAGGCAGGGTGGAACTTTCATCTGTTCTGTGTCTCATAAGTAAGCATGCTTATAATGATGGTATCGAATGTACATTCAGACCTGTCCACTGGGCATTAACCTCAAGTTCTATGTCTGACCAAATACAAATGCCAAAGAACAAAGCTATGAGAAATGAACACAACACATGAGTTTCTGTGAGCAACACAGAAACTGTGGCATGGGCTGCTAAGACTACTTGGCAAAGCTTTTGTTTATATCTCTTCCAACCACTAAACAATTACAGTAAGTTAAATGTAAATCAATAAATAGCCGTATATAATTTTTACTGCTATACTTGACCTTGCCTAATTTATATAAGAAAATAAGCTGTCCCAACCAAAGGGAAAGACATGACAGGACATATCATAAATATATACTTCATCTTAATGTTTAAAATTCTGCTCTCTCATCATTTGTAAGCCATTTTCTGTGTGTATCATGCGAGACTGGCATTTTTCATTGAAAGAAAGAATTCATAAATAGGAAACAATGCACTTTAATCAAAGAAGTACATCAGTTGTTTTTGTTGCAGTATTAGAAAGTCAAAAATAGTTCATATGTTTTTTACGTGCAAGTTGTCTTATTGGAGCAGTATTATTTTTGACATTATAATTAGTAGATCAGTATACAGGCTCTGGAGTCCCTGTGTTTGAGTATCAAATCTGCCAATTTCTGGAAGAATAAGCCTAGAAAAGTTACTTGATAACAAACTGTGCCTCCCCTTTCATTTATTAAAAATTGTTATAGAGCATTTTTAAAATTAGAAGTTAAAAAAAAACACACAGTAATTTCTGGTACATAATAGGACCTAATCAAAGCAAACTATTAGTTTTCAATGTTGTTCAAAACATGGGCTCTCAAAAACTTAAAACATGGCTTTTAAGAACATACATCAAGAGATGAGATTAGGGAACTTAGGTTTGATAGCATGAAAAGATCATCAAAATAAATTTTTGAGGAAGGAAAATAAAGTAAATTTTACCTAGGACACTCAGCAATGTCACATCAGCTGAAAATGCCCACACATTAAGTGAAAAGGGAAATAGTATAAATCTTCTGCTTATCATCCCTCACTCAACACTAATTCCCATTACATACTATTTTTCAGGCACAGGTAGGTGCTGAGGATACCTGGATGGTCCAAATGGATATATTTCCTCTCCCCACAGAGTCTCTATTCTAGTAGGGGAAGAGGGTAATAACAGTTACAGAGTGAAACTTTTGTGTGATGAAATTCTACACTGTGCTGTGAGAGAAGGTTCCATCATTTATGGTGGGGAGTCTATTCTAACTAGGATTATCAGGAAAAACCTGTCTGAAAACTGAGATCCTAAGAATGAGAATAAGCTTGTCTAATGAAAAGGCAAGGAAAGAGTCAGGGATTCCTATTTCCTGTTTACGACACTGTGGTCAACGCAGAGGATTCAGTGGGAACCTTACAGATGAAGTTTCTGTCTACTTGACACTCATGATACAGAGAGAAGAAAGACACATTAAATTTTAAGCAAATGTTTTATTCTATATGCAGTACGAAGACACTGGTGGAAATTTAATTAGAGAGGAAGCATATCAAGATAAATGTTTTTAAAAGTAGGATGCTTCCTTTGGTTGAACAGATAATGGAGTCTAGTAGGGGAAGATCTTCAGTAGGGACCTGAATTAGGAATCCACTTTTATATGTCATATAAGTGGCTTAGACTCATATGGTGGCAGTGAAGATGAAAAGGGACCATAGATTTGAAACAAATGTTGAACATTGAATCAAGAAGCACAGTGATGGGCTTGTTATGGGAGTTGAAAGAAAGGAATCAATATGATACAAAGATTTCTAGTTTGAGAAATTTCCCAGGTGGCCCTGTCACTTGCAGGAGAAAGGGAAAGGAATCAAAACGAGTTAAGTTTGAATGTCCAGGAAGGAGATACCCAAGGAGAGGTGGCAAGTGGACAAGTGTATTAAACTTCAATTCAGTGTAGGATTTATTGACTTCTTTTTCCAAAGACTTTTAAACAGTTGAAATGGCAAATGATTATCTTGGAAGAGAACAGAGATAGACAATGACAAATGGACTAAACTGAGGGTCATTTCAGTGATAGAAAGGGCCAAAGTGGACTGTTCCCTCAGAGCATAACATTTACTGAATTCCCCAAGTAGAAATTTTAAATCTTTAATAGAAAATATATCAGTGTCATGAAAATCTCTCATTTGTGATCTTTATGGGGCAATAGTTTGGTTGTGTTTCAATTTAAAAAGGTAAAGAAAATTTAGGTAATATATTAGTTGTTCATAAATTTATTACAGCTGTGGTTAAAAATTTTCCCAAATCTGTCAGTACAGTTTTAAAAATATGAATCTAGATCAGCACTGAGTATTTTATAAAAATATCAAGATAGACTTTTTTGTTTTTGATCACTGTAATATAGCACATATGATCATAATATATTAGTATTTCTTGATACTCAGTTTTTATTCTTAAGAATCAATATTTCATACCCATATGCCTTTTTATGATAAGAAATTAATAAAATGGAAAGCATAAATATAATGCCGAAATGTTTCCTTGGCATTTTAGAAATGTAAAGAAAATATACCTGAGACTTCTGAAATATTTCATGTCATAAAAATCACTTGATATACTTATTTTGGAAAACTTAACTTAATGGAAGGCAATCAAGAGAATCTAATAATTGCAGCAAAGCCACAAAATTCCCATAAGTAAACATGTGCTGTATATACTATACAAATTACTATACTTTAAAAAATGCTTAATTGCTTTCTGTGTAAGGCAATTCGTCAGAAAATAATACCATCTCATTTTACTCTTGCAACTATTTCAGAATTTATCCAATAGCAATTGCAATAAAGAATCAAATCTCAAATTCATTCATGCCCCAACACTGATGCAAGGAATATGTAATGTACCCTCACCTTTCAATTCATATACTGTCTAATCAAATAGCTTCCAGGAGAAGGTTTAAATGACAGCAAGAGAGGAAGATTTCAAACTGTGGATACCAGTTTAAAGGAAAAAGCCAAAAATGACATGAAAATTATCACCGGCTCATGGTTTTAATATTTTGATATTTATGAAAATAATTGTTAAATAAACTAAAATAACTTTTCAATTTCTATATAAATTCCAATTAATCAATGAATATTTAAGACTTTATTTGGCATCACATAATTCAATATCAATTTATGTATCTACTCCAAAATCATTAGCCTGTCAGTCTTCATCTACTCTTTTCCCCATGGGCTACACCCTTAGGAACTAGGGGAGGAACAGAAGATTACCAAAAGAGTCTATCCTTTTTTCCTTTTTCTCCATGTCTACCTGAAAAATACTTTTAAATGAAATTATGCTGTCATTACTAGATTGATTCCAAACTCACATGATTAAAGTTTTATCTTGTGAATAGGCTCAATAGGGAATTATATTTTTCTTCTGTTTCCATTAATGTCTATTTTATCAGTACCTTATAAGTTAATAAGATGTTTGGCGAATAGCAATCTCTCCATAGGTTTATTCTTCTAAGCACAGTAAAACTTAATTTAATCACAGCTTCAACATATCCTACAATAAAACTAATTTAATTACATTTAGCAATGGCCACTAGACTCATTAAAATGTTAATGGAGCTTATAATTATTAAATTGCTTAATGATCGCTAATAAGAATAAGTGACAAAATAAAATTTAAGCACAAAACAAAAATGCCCCCAGGTAATTTTTCTCAGCTTCAATCCTGTTTGACATTGTTACATTAATATCCTAAGAAACATGGCAGACTTGAGACTCTTGGTAAAGGATGTAACATTGAATGATATTCACAATAAATATCTTTATATCTAATAAAGTCAATAAATTGCCACTTATTTCAATACACTAAGAAATTGTTGATTATAAACAAATATTAACAGAAATAAATTGGTATTTTGTAACTGTATTTTGCTCAGCAAATAGTAAACCACACATCAAAATATTTTTATAACAATAAACAGTCTCAATATATTTGAAATTCTACAACTTATTGTCATTTTTTTTTAATTTTATGGCTTGATGCAATAAATTCTTGAAATAAATGATGTTTGCTTTTAGATATTTACATGAATTAATTTTATTTGGAAATTAGGCACATTTGGAGCCAATTTAAAACTTGACTTAGAGATCATTCTTTTTTGGGGAAAACTGCTACTAACTAGTGTGGGGAGATAATAAATAAATATATGTATGTATTCAAACACAGAGAGTATATTTTCATTAACCTTTGAATGAGTTTTTGCCCACTAGGTATTCACTTGGTTATTAGTTCCTTTGATAAATAAAGGGACATGAACAAAAATAAGGCTTATTATTCCCTCTGAAAGACCTATAGAATGAAGTTATGCTCATGTGTCACGGACTGGAGAATAACACTGAAAGATCTTCCAGCCTCAAAATCTCTCTCTCAAAACTTTATGATGGTCTTGGAAGTTTATAAAATCGAGAAAAAAATTTAAAATTATATTGAGTCTTAGAAACCATTCCTTTTATGTTTTATAATACAGTTGGGAGCCTGAAATGGTAAATGAACTTTCCAGCAACAAATTGCTAGTTAGTAGCAGGGTTCTGCTCACAGCTAGAGGCGCCTCACTCCCAGACCTGGGCTGTTCCTTTAACATTGGCCAGCTTTGGCAGATGGAAGCAATTTGGACCCACATAGTGATCACATACGCAAAATGTGTTCAAGCAGGCCTCTCATTTCATGTCCATATGAGCTGGATCCTGCCTATCTCCTCTAACTCGTCTCTTTGATTCTTTCATTGCTCAGCATTTTCCAGCCACCTGCTTTCTGTAAATACTTTAGGCTTATTCTCATTTCTGGGCTATTCTACTTGTATCTTTCTGTTTCTAACACAGGCTATAATATTTGCCATAGTTTGGATATTGAATATCCTCCAAAGATCCCTGTGGAGAAGACTATGTTCCCAACTATTATTTCTGGAGGAGGTACAACCTTTAAAAGGTGGGACCTACTTGGAGCAGTTTTAAATCATTGGGATGTGTTGTCAAAGGAATCAAGGGATCCCAGCCTACTGCTCTTTCCCTCTTTACTTCCTGACTTTGAGATGAATTACTTAACCTGTTTCCCCCACTATGATGTGGTACCCTGCCACAGACCCAAAGAAATAGGGCCCATGGATCATGGACTGAAGCCACCAAAAACATTTGAGTCAAAGCAAACCTTTTTCCACAGAAATTGATCACCTCAGGTATTTGTTCCAGTAATGGAAAGCTGACTAACCCAGCACTTTTCTCACACATTTCTCCTAAATCACTCAGCTCAAATTGTATCTTCCAGGGAAGCTTTCTTGATCCACCCTAGATGAAGTAGCTAATACCCAGCCAGTCTAATACTCTTCCCAACTATATTTTACTCATGACATTTGTCATCATCTTAGATTGTTTCACACATTTGCATAAACTTTTTTCTCTTTCCTTCCATTTGGATAATAGATCCTTGAAGGCAGGAACTTGGTCTAACTTGTTTACTGTTGTGGTCCCTATTGCAAAAATAAGAAGTGCCTGTGATTGCTGCTGATGCAAATGCCCATGAGAATAAGGAAACATAAAATGAAATTTGTTCACTTCATAATCCTGAACTGTTATAGCTACTATGTATTTATTTGTTTATATTCTCATTTGCAGTGCTGAGGATTGAACATGGGTCTTGTACATGCTAGGCAAGTTCTCCATTACTGAGCTACATCCACAGCCCTGTAACTACCTTTTAGTAAGTGAACTGCAGGGCTTTAGGTGCAGGTACACTTTTATTCACTCTAAAGCTTATCCTAATGTTTTCAATTTTCATTTGTCTAGCCCTGATGAGATTTTTATTGATTTTAATTGTCATGGTTTTCTTCTGTATGTTCTTAATATCAACCATATAAAATAGTAAGATACTGAGACTCCACATTATGTACTTAAAACCATACTCAAAAAGCACTTACAAAGTAAACAGTGTCAAATGCATGTTAAGAAATCTATAAGTAGAGCTTATAACTGCTATTATTTTTTAAAAGATAATTCTTTTCTAACTTCCCTTTAAAATTCTCTTTAGTTGTGGTAAAAAAAAAACCTAATAAAACATATTGCCTTAAGCACTTTTAAGTGTAAATTTCACTGGTGATATATTTTTATTATTTTGTAATTTATCTCTATAATTATAATCAATAACTATTATTAATGAAGAAATTAGATTTGATATGTTCAAATCACTATTTTGTAAACACATATATGTTTCTGCCAAATTAAGAGAGAAAAAGACACAAACTATGAATCTAGGTATCCCCAAATAAATCTTTCTACATGCACAGTAGAAAAATCTATATGTAGAGAGGCTGTGGAGATTCACATTCCCAGTGTTTTCCATCATGGAGCCTCATGCTTGCCCTACAAGAAGCACCTTTAGGGATATGGGTAGTTAAATTCCCATGGACCATTAACTGCTGGCCTCCTGTCTGACACTGCCAGCAAAGATAGTACTTGTAATCGTTCACATCATGAATTATACCCATAGCTCCTATGAACAGGAATGATATTTTCAACATCTGATTTCACTGGGTCACTGAACAACTATCATGTGAGAGTTTTCAACATGACCCTGTTTGAATCTGAAGCCAAAGAATAATGAGAGATGAACTCTAGTCATGGCCACCAATCATTCGTACAGGCTATTAGATGACATATAATATACAGTTATTGTAAGTTTAATGAAATGTATATAATTCAAAAGATACAACAAAAATAAAAATTCTAGGTTGAATATAATTCCTTAATCTAAGACCAATTAATACATACTTTAAGCTTAACTAATAGGAAGGATAGTGATAGTGTCAATATGTTCCTTTGTTCCCCTACATAGGAAATGAAGCTTTAAGTATGAGACATTTGAAATCCAAATCTACAATCATTTATGGTATATATTTCCATTCTCCAAACAATATTTATATTAGAAAAAAGTGCATGCCAATCAAGTGAGGATAGAATGGGAGGAACAAATTTGTTAATGGTAGACATGAGCTAAGGGTACCTTAGAAGCCCACAGACACTCTGCAAATTATCCTCTCTGGCAAGTTTCCTGTAATGGAAGAGCTCAGTAGGTGACAATAGATCAATTCAAACATCTGATGTAGACTTGCCAGATACATCATGTAGGAGAGGCAAAAATTTACCTCCCCTTTCTCAGGTTTTTGTTTTTGTTTTTGTTTTGAATGGCTGGACATGAGAATTAAATTGAAAGAAAACAAAAGCCCCAAAAGTAGAGATGAACACCTACATTCTAAATTAGACAAAGAGTAGGAAATTGTGAAAATATAATAAAGTAAAGGGGGTAGAGCTGAGTGGTTAATTGGATAGGAAAATGGCTAGGGAGATAAGGGATAGTCTACCAAGTGCTTGTACAACTTTTCCTTGGCCTCAACCTCTGGTCCTTGATGATAAGAATAATACTTTCCTTTCGGTGTAAGGACATCTTTCACATGAGAATTTCTTCTCCTGCTTTTGATAAACAAAAGGAAAGTCACAGTGATCTTTTCATACCTGCTGCTTTTCATGTGCCTTTATGTCAAAATAGTCATTATGCCAGAGTGGCCAATTTTGTGGTGGTGTGTGAAATTCCTCAATCAACATGCATCCTGTGAGAAACAACTGAGCACAATCAGATCAGGTTGATTCTACATATTCAGGTCCCAGCAATGGGGGGGTGCATGACCATATAGTGTCAGGCAGGGAGGAGGAAATGATGCCTCAACTGTGTCCAAGGGGTCTTTTCAGCTGATTCACTATCTATTGTTAGTTTAGAGAGAGAAAGAAGAGAGGCAAATTGCTTTCTGGATGGCCTCTACTCTTTTACATAAACAATGCTTTCTGGAGGAACAAAAATTAAAACCATTAGCAAAAAGGGCAAATGCATGATGGATCTGAAGGACATATAAGGTTCATTGCATCTTGTGTTGTCAAATGTCAGTAAAATGCTCAAACCAATAAAAGAAACCAAAGGCAATATCGGTCTTACCTTGGGGCAGATTTTAGGGTTTCATTCTAATTTCAAGAGAAAAAAAAAAAAAAAACAGACCAAAGAAATATGCATCAGATGGAAAGGTCTTTAGTTCTCATGGGAGTAAGAAGTGTTTGCTTTACCTGATTGTATTTCAAGCATATGTAGTGAAAGTTTCACAGATAATTGTCAAAGTTAGAAATAAAAATTGACATCCAGAAGAAAAGGAGAGATGTATTTGAGAAAGACAGGTATATACAGAGGCATAAAATGGACTAAGGTAATCTTTCAAAAAAATTAATAGATTAGCATTATGATTTAAAATTCCCTTAATTTGGAAGAAAAGAAGACCAATTTCAAAACAAGTAAATACATGAAGCATGATCTACCTGTTGGTATACACATGTAACTGCCCACATACATCACCTTTCAGAGCTTGAATAATACAAGAACTCTCTTTGTTAACATTTAAATGCAATCCAATCTAATTTAGCAAATAAAGACACATACTCCTAGAAGGGAAAACATCCTGAATAATTTGAAGAGGATCTTTACTTGGAAATGACTTTCATTGTATTATCAGAAAAACGACTTTAATTTGTTTCCAGCTGTGAGTTGGTGCAGCATCCTAGAATGGAATCAAAGGAAAGAAGCTTTTGCTTTTTAGTCTATATTTCTACAGTGTCAGAGTACAGCTGATGAATCACATATCCATCCACAGTTGCTTACAGCAGGGAAGCAGCAGTATTCTTGGTTAAAAGGTATTTTGTAGTAGCATTGGGAACAGCTGCAACCACTCTGGAAATGAAAACTATCAGAGAAACAGTGCACATGTATATCAAGTTAAGATCTGTTTACACCAGCCACAAGCAGAAGAGCAATACTAATATAGCCAATCTGCCTCTGTACTATTGGAAGAAACCCGAAGGAAAGGAGAAGACCTTTTAATGAGACACCACAGTGCTTCCACTACTCAAGGCCAGATGAGGCAGATTGCTCTTATTCCCAGAATCCCTGTTATCTCTCAATGCTGACTGCACATTCTGTATGTGCTTGGCTGACAGGAAAAAATGACAGGTTGAAAATCCATGCCTATTGCTAGAAATGAGAAATGCCTCATCTTCCTACAAACCTAGTGTAGAAAATAATCAGCCCCTCCAGTTTACATCTTCTCCAGAGAAAGGGGCTGAGAAGTTGAGCAAGTTCGTTTATATTAGGTCTACATAGAGATAGAAGAGCAGTGCAGGATCTTCTGATTCCTGTCTGCTACACAATGTATGAGAGTCAATCCACTGTGGACCTCAGGTAATTATGACTGAGAGTAAAAGGGTGAAAAGGGACAGATCCCAAGGAATTCATCACTTCTTTTGCAAACAATTCAGGAACCAGAAGTCAATCATTTAAATTAGAAAATCTCAGAAAGGACTGGTAAAACAGATGGAGTTGTATCATCCAAATGACAGGAAGTAGTAATGGTCCAGGACAGTTTTCAGGAAACAAAAAGCTAATGTTGCATTATGTTGGAGTAGTCCCTCAGAAAGGGGACCATACCAGATCACTGTGGAGAAAAAAAAAAAAGAGAGAGAGAGAGCACTGATTTTAAGAGGTGTGAATAACATATAACTGCAGCATGATTCAAAGAGAGCAGAATAAGAGATGCCAATGTGTACTGAACTGTATTGCCCTTCATCTCCTTGCTCACAGATAGAACCATCCAGGGCCATTACTTCTGTTTATCATGAGGATATATAACTCAGTTTACCCAAGTAGATATTTCTTCATAGGTGTGAAAGAGTAATATCACGAAGTTGATTGGACTGGAAATCCCAAAAAGTGACCCTATGACATCCATAATGCAAAAGACACAACACTAATGCAATGGCCAGGTGTGGATTGCTTCTATTCATGTATTTCTCTTTACACAGCTTCTTACAGAAGCAATTTAACTCACATGCTCAACATGAAATCAGGAAAAGGATCCAAATGCTGAGTTTTTTAAATAGCTGAAACTCTAACATGAAAATTTGGAAGACTCTTATCACCATACCTACAGTCTGAAAATATCCAAAGTACAATATGCTCAAATGTCTTAAAGGGGGAAAAAAAAAATCACAAATGGCTTTTATCATCACAAAAACTAGTTAAATGTTTGAAAAAGTTTAAAAGTATTCCCTTCCCATAGTCTTCAATTTATTAAGTTGTCTGTATTTTCCTTGGGTATAAAAAATAGCCTTTTTTATAAAAAGAAGCATGAAGGAAGCCAGAGTATGAAACTTCTGCAGCTCAGTGAGGGACACCAGAAGCAAATGAGATACTCTAACTTACATCAGCTAGATGCATGCATGTCCCAGGGAGAATGAATGCTAAACAAATTGTATAACTATCAGAGGAGAAATTGGGGAAAATACATCTTGTTTTTCCCTGTCTGCCCAAATCTATTGAAAATGCTACTCTTACTTTGCAGGTGAAACACATTAGCTAACAAAGGTGTCATTCATTTGTTAATGCTTTTGGAATAATTTACAAGCTAAAAGCATTCGCTGGTGGCAGTTCTCAAATGACATCATTGTGCCCTCCCCTCCAGCAGTGCATCTGCTAAGAATTTCATGAATGCAGGCCTTTTCTGCTGCCCAGAAGTTATCGGCCTGGTAAAGACATTAGAGGTCACAATCCTGCAGGCAAATGTTAAGGAACAATTTTCCTGGCACATCTCTTGCAGTTTGTTCCATTAAAATTGAATTTGAAAGAGAAATTTTAAAAAGGTTTCAGCAACGCTCACACCTGGACAACTGCCCAGTAATGAGGGACAGAACCATGCCAGCCTTTTTGGCCCAAAATATTATAGAGAATGATTTTCCCTATGTAAAATTGGATGTTTTAATAAATTTAACAAATTCATTACATCTGGCACTATATCCTGTAGCTCTTTTGCACAGAAAGGCACAGTAGATGGTTTAGCTTCACAAGAAGGCAGAAAATAATATACTTGGTGTTCAAATTCGACTAATCAGAAGCAAGAACAGATGTGATCATTACTTAAGAGGTACTTTAAAGAGACGGTTTCTGTTAGAAGGGGCAATTAGATCCTTGAATGAGCCTTCTAGAGAGGTGAAAAAGATGTGGTAATGGGTTCCCAAGTAGCTTTATGTAGCATAGTTAAAACATGAGGAAAGTTTCTCAGGGGCCTGTTTCAACTAACTTCTACTTTTCTTTCGCACTCATCCCAAGAAGCTCCCCCCAGGTGTCAATTACATACACTGTATTCCTCTCAAGACTATGTATCCATTTTTTATTTTTCTATTTCAAAAAAATTGCGAAATATTCTCTTGGCATTTGACATTTAGATATATAGACAGAACAGGTAGGGAGATTTTGATATCTATGAAGGAATACCTACTTGGGTAAACTGAGGTATATAACTTTATAGAAAATAAGAATCAGTGTTTTCTTTGTAACATTATTATTTTTAATATAAGAAACTGCATGGTGCAAAGACCTCTAGGAACTCTGGCCACAATTGATTGATTTCGGCATTGCCTTCACAGGGAGTGAAAATCTTTCACATGTGTTGGAGGGTAAGTTTTTTCTTCCTGGTTGATAACAGAAAAATGAGGTTACTTATACCATGGGCATGTGACCCTGTCTTACTTCTCTGACAATCAAGATAATAAAAATGACTGGCCTTTGAATCTATTCATATGTGGGCACTATCAATTGCTAAGTGAGACAATCTACAAGATTATTTTGAGAATTAAAATTTAATTTGTAAAACTAAATTTTTACCAAATCAAAAATTTAGTAAACTATGTAAGTAATTCTCTACTCCTGAGTAACACACTTCTGACAATGCTTTGAAGTCTAATACAGAATATCTAATATAGAAAATGTAATATCCTTATTAAATGTAAGTACAGGCAAGCATTTCATGGTTACTAATTTTTGCATATGAAGATTAACACCCTCCCTAGGAGGGGACAGATGAGAACTCCCAAATATTTTTTACAGGGAAAACAGAAGACACAAGTCAAGCACATTTTCTCTTCCACAGGGTCTGAGGCAGCCAGTGATCATTGGCACTGCCTTCTAGACTGAGAGGAACCTGCAACAGGGACTCAGGTAAGAAAGACTTCTACCCTGCACCCCCATAAACCAAAATCCCTTCTGCCACAGAAACGAGTATCCTTCCCATTTTGTGGCTGGAAGTTCCCCAAGCTTAAGATCGCCCCCAAACATCATTTGTTAAATAGCAAGAACCTGCTTCTGTGTACAAATGGCAGTCTGAATGTGACAACATGAAATATATGAAGGCATCTATTGTTTGGCAGTCAAATAGAGTACAGAGAAATTTCAAATAATTTGAACATGGAATTTGGGTTAGCCTGACAGAGTCTTAATCAAATGTTAAATAAGACATTGTTTCAGATGTTTATGAGTCTTATTTAATAACAATATGTCATGCATGAAACTAAAACTTTACATATATACATGTAAATAACAAGAGTAGGGAGAACTGTTGAGTAACTCAACTGAATAAATGAGTATAAATGAAACAGAAAATAGATTCACCAATTAGCATCTTTATACCAGCAAAACTATATAATTTTACCAGGCATGGGAGAACATGTAGTTAATGTGCTTTCCTGAGAATATTTTTATTTCTATTGTTCTATATACCATCTCTCTCCAAGCAATGATGATGTCTTGTTCAGACTGATATTCATCCCACTTCCTTCAAAAAATACAGGTCAACCTTCACAAATCATCGCCTTAATTATTACTGAGGACTAAAAGGGAAATTATTTCTTAAACTTTAAAAATACATGAAAATAGTATAATTAGTCATTGTCTACTATGAGTCAGTGACTATGTTGCACAATCATATGAATTAGCTTGTTTAATAGTGCTTTCATTTGAAAACTCTTTTCCTGTTTCAAATTTCCTAGACCTAGAGAAACAAAATACTTCAGCAAAATAATGTTACAGTTTAAACTAGGTGTGAAATTTTCCACATCTATATATATGTGTACATACAACATGTAGATATGTATATATTACATATAACATATATTACATATATCTAATGCATGTATAAAAATATGAGAATTAGCAGGGAAATTTCTTCAAAAAATAACATGAAATATGTATGCAGTGTTGAAATTTTAATCT
This sequence comes from Glaucomys volans, assembly GCA_020662805.1. Classification (NCBI taxonomy): domain Eukaryota; kingdom Metazoa; phylum Chordata; class Mammalia; order Rodentia; family Sciuridae; genus Glaucomys; species Glaucomys volans. The sequence continues at coordinate 209,472 of JAJEJO010004509.1, read as the reverse complement.
GACCTGAGTATTATGGAATTTTGGTATATATTAAATTTTCACAGTTTAGAAAAGTTTAAGAAGCTGCATAAAATAGGTGAAAATATTTCTCAAATAAAATATTTATTTGATAAATAGTGTCTAGATTTCATCTTCAGATTTGTAAACATGCTAAAAATTAAGATCAAATTTTAATGTTGACACTGAAAAAAATTCTCCATTAGTCATCCATAGGAATTAATGGTCTAATGCCTCAAAGTATCATGTTTTATTTAACATTTGTTTTGCTGTGGGTTCCAAGAACTATGCCCAGCTGCATTTATCCCGTACTCCATTAAATGTTTATTATGCACTTGTAATTGCCTCAAGATCTCATAGATTCACTTGCTTTCTCTATTTCATTTTGAATCCAAGTAGCAATTCCTTTGAGAAAGAGGCAGCATTGCTCATATATTAGGATTTGGGTGCCGCTATAGAAATATCTATTGGGAGTGGGGAGGGAATAATGCCCCAACAGCTCTATCAATCAGACCAAGAATTTTCAAGAAACACCCTGACCTTGAGTTGATGCCAAGATAGAATTCTGTCAATGTATCATCTCTCTTATCATATATCATCTCTTATCATATATCATATATCATCTTATCATATATCATCTCTCTCTCTCTCTCTCTCTCTCTCTCTCACACACACACACACACACACACACACACACACACACACACAGAGGTACATATATATCAGAGAGGGAGAGAGAAGAAAAATCAACACAGACAGAGACTTCTTTATAGATCAGGAAAAGACATTCAAGTCATTTCTTGCCCTTCTTCAGCAAAGGGCCTCTTTGCATGAGGTTCATGGCAGCTCAGTAGAAAAAGGTCAGTAATTTCCTCACCCCTGATTCTATTTGACTGGACTCCAGGGAAGGCTGTTTGAGGTATAATCCCTTTGCCAAGATGCAATGAATGCAAAACCTTTACTGTCTACTCCTGTGGTTACAATTCATAAAGCCAATTTTGGAGACAAGCTGTAGTCTGTTGTCTGTAGTAAGAATTGTAAATGAGTTGCTGAGACATCCTGCTTAGGGAATTCTGTTTAAAAAGGTTAAGTGTAAATTGCCCTTTGGATTAGTCTGAACATCACCATTATAAAAGTTGCTGAAACTAGTAGGCAGAAATAAAAGTTTCAAATAAAAAAAAAAAAAAAAAAAAAAGAAAAAGATAATGAATGCATTCTTGGAAGGCAATACAGAAGTGTTAAATTATGCTTATTTTCTCCATAAATGCTTATAAGATTACAACAGGTTAAGTAATAACACCTATTACTTACTATTTAAAAAAAAAAGAGAATAAATTCTAGATTATCATTACTATTAAAAAATGTATGACTAATCAGAACACAGAGATAACATATTGTAAACATACAGATGCTTTTTCAAATATATTGAATAATTGTCCTAAAGATCAGTAAAATGATATGCAAATTAAAATATATAATCAGAGTTTAAAAAATTCTGAGCTTTTATGAAGCTGATTGTTAAGGCATGACCTCATTTCAACACCATGAGGGAAATGCTATAATTAAGATTCCCCATCTTTCAAAAAATTTTATACAGAATGAATAATTTTACATTGCTAATATATATTGTTACACACAGGCGTTTTCATAATAAGAGTACAAAAGTATAATGAAAAATAATGGTCCCTGCTGACTCCTCACCCATTCCCAGTACTGCTTTCTCAGAGGTAACCACTTTTAACTACAGTTTTCCTTTAATTCTTTTGGTAGTTATTCTCACATCTTGATTCATTAATAATAATCATTATATATTGTGTTTCTTCTATGAAGTGGCTAAGAAGTGCCAAATTTCCTCTTCTTCCTACCCACCTCCTAATTGTTATATTTCAGTTTTTATTTTTCAATTCGCCATTGGACTCTTAATATGCTTAACATTTCCTCTTGTGTGGTCAAGATTATACTTTGTAACAAGAAATTAATGTTCTTTTCTGTTCACTTCTTTCCTATTTGCATCAGCTGCTCTTGATTTCACATTTAAAATTTGATAAATTTGTATTGTTTTGTATCAGTATAGTTGCATTATTTATAAATTGATTTAAAATATTGAAAAATCATTAAGCAATAGTTTTAACACTTGACTATGTGAATATTGTTCACTACAAAGGCTTGTTGAGGGATTAAGTAACTGGTTATTCCCTGCAGTCAAACATCCTGACCTGCCCACCATTTCAAGGAGATAGTTCAATTGACCTCCCCTCACTTTTTCTCCCTTAAATCACTCAAAACACATTTCTCTAATGTTTGGGTCATAAATTATTATCATGGTTTTACTAATTTATATATTTATTATATATTTATTATTTATCTATTCATTTTTCAAATGTAAAAAAAATCCCTCCAATAAGAAAAATGTTACATTATCTTCCAGGTTCTCATTTATTCGGTTTGATATTCATTCTGTTATATCTCTTAAAACCCAGAAACTTCCTCTTCTAATTTGATATATTTCAAATTTAGAACATGACACTTTTAATAGCCTTTGTCCTTCCTAAAAATTCCAATCTCTTTGTATAGTCCTACATTCTGTTCTCTTAAATGCTGTGAAATTTCAGTATCATGCATTTTACCTGAAAAGTATTTATTATATTTGGCAGGAGAATTTGAAGACATATACTTTTTTAATGATGAAAAAAGTATTCTGGCATTATTTCTTGGTAACTTTTTCACTTTTGCTGTTATTGAAATTTCTTTCTGAAATTTATATTGGTTGAATATTTGATCTATTGACTAGATCCTCAATTTTCATATAGTTTCATCTTTACCTTTTCTAAAAAACATTTTCTATTCTGGGAAACTCCCCAAATTTTATTGTCCATCACTTCTATATATTTTTTAATTTATAAATTTTATTTTTAAGTACTTAAATTTGCTTCTTTTCCAATTGCTTTTTCATAGCATCCTTTTTTAGTCTTGTGCATATGCCAACTTTCAAATTTCTCTTAGCTTACATAGTGCTTAGGGATGATTTTTAAAATGTCTCACGTTTCTGAACATCTTGTAAGTAAAGACATAGGCTGCCTTTAATCTAGATTATCTTGTCAGGTTTTTAAATAGGAAGAAGCTTTGGAAGGTAAAGAGTTTCCCTCTGGAACAGGGCCGATTTGTTTACTGTTCAGTATAACAAGAAAATATCGACTCACTCTGATGCAAATGTCAGGGAGGCTTATAGTCCATTAAAATTTTTTTCTAAGATTAGAGTTCCTCTCCTATAATTCTGCCCACTGTATGTGTAATTGTCACTTGGCCCTCTTTACATCAATCTCTGGAGATAAGGAGCTTAAGGAATTGGTGGGAAAATGCTGATCCTCTGTCTAGAAGAATTGCTGTGAGTAATAAACAGTCCTATGTCTCTGACCCAGAGGTCTCGTGTCTTTACCAGAATCCAAGAAACTATGAAACACTAGTCAATACAAGAGGGTAAAATCTTAGACCCTTCAGCTTCTTGACATATTTATCATCTTTCAATTTCCCTTCTTTTATTGTTGCTTTTGCCTCTGGAGTCAATTTTTTGTGTTTAGTTGCTTTTTCCTCTAGAGTTAATTTTTTGTTGTATATTTTTTTCTGTCATTTTTTCTGGTCTTCCTCAAATGTCTGATTTTTTATTTATTTGTTCTTATTTGAGAATTGGGGAAAAGGAAAACAAATTGGTTTCTCTATGAATATGTGGGACTTATGACTGGCAAACAATTGTGGAAAGGAGGCAGAAACCTTGAACATTTTTCTGTGGTTGGAATGAAAAGCCCAGAAGCACTGTTGCCAAATGTATAGAGCAGGGCTCTGGGACATTAACATTCCTGCTGGTCTAGTTTTCAAAAACTAGTTTAGAGAAATTTTGTTTTCTTCCCTCCCCAACCCCTAGATGATAGGGGTTTGGCTGCTGGGTTTTCTGTAAATGTGGGTGGGGTGAGGTATACCGGTTTACATGAGTTACCTCTTCACTATATAAGTCTATTATCAACCCAGTATGAGTTAAATGTCTCTTCTTTAGAGACACACACACACAGAGGATACTTTTGTTCATGCTCAAAATGTAATTGGCATTAATTGTAAAAAAAACCACCCATAAACCCAGAACATAGTGTTTTAATTTCTTTGCACAGAAAAGGATTTCAGACTTTTTGTTTGTTTTCTGACATCTCTCAATCTAGTCAACCATATACCAATCTCCAAATGTAATAAAGAGATTGAACAAAGTTAATGAGAAACATTAGAAACCCCAAATTTAAATGTTCATTTCATTATTTTTCCATCTGTTCACTACCTTGTTTTGCTTTGATTTCTTTCTTTTGAAATGGATGATTTGAGGCACACTTCTGGCTGTAAGTTATAAGCAAAACTTAATTTCCTGATCATTTTAAACTTATCCCAGTGATTCAACTTGACTGATAAACTACTAATAAAAATAAGATATTTCTTTTTGTAATATAAGTGTTTCTGTATTATATCATGGAACATTTTATCACAAGAATCATTTAACAATTCAAAATGACCCGTTATGTTATATTCTAGAGATTTTTTTCCCCAGATAACATTCAGTAGAATAAATTTATACTTCCACCCCCACCAAAGTTACAGTGATTCTAAAGCTGCCATTTGTGTGTTTGATGATCCATAAACTCCAGGGTCAGCATGATTACTTAATTTCATGCCATTATCTCTTATTTTACTCACATTAATCTAAGTACTTCTTCTACCACCTCAAGCCAGTCCTAGAAGTGTTCTCATTTCAATTAAGACTTCTAAGTGTTTTTAAACTGTCATTTAGTGATATTATACCTTAATTGTTTGTGTTACTCTTCCATGAAATGTTTCCAAATGGTTTTTACTCTGCCTGAAGGGACAGAAAAGGCCTTGTACAAAGTTATCAAGTACGGAGAATTATTTGATGAATGACAGTGACCAGCCAGTCTTCTTTCCAAAGTCTTTTTATTACCACTATAGTTGATCCAACTAACCCGGACTTTATTTTCTCTGTTACCTTGAACAACACTGATCTGTGTCAGAATTCTGCTCTAACACAATAAAAATTCCATTATATTCACTTACTGTCAATTCAAAACCAGTTTTGGCTGAATTATTGAACAACGTGTTCTTTTCCAGTGTTTTAGAATATTTTCTTCCTCTATCAATGTGTACATTCTAATAGAAACTTCCATCTGTGTATGCCTATGTTTTTAATCATAGATTTTCTCCATATTTTAATATATTCAAATATGAAATTAAACCAATTTCCTCCAACATATATTGAACATGTTATATATGTTAGGCACTGATACTAAAGGATTTAATGTCCACACTTGAAGATCTTAAAGTTTACTTTAGTTAGTGAGAATACTGTATTAAGCACTTAAGTGGGACCTTTGTTTCTTTGTCTATGTGATCTCCAACCTGGTTTCCTGTCCCCCAGCCTCTTCTCCAGTTGGTTCTCTATTCTTCTAAACACAAACGTGACATATCACATGTTCCTTGCATTGTGCTCCTTCCTAAGGGACTTGAAAGGCCTAAAGCAGCCTAACTCCTGCATATCTACACATCGTTTCTTAATCCTTCCCATTTATAAAATGCAAAAAATTCATAATGAGTTGCTTGACATTTTCCAAACATACCATTCTTGTTCCTGTTTATGTGTTGTTCTGCACTTTAGCCCTGCTGTTTAAAGTATCCTTCAAGCTGGGAGTGTAGCTCAGTGAGAGATCACTTCCCCAAGTGCAAGGCTCTGGGTTCAACTGCCAGGACTACATTTAAATCAACAAAGTATCCTTCAGGTTTTCTCTGAAAAGTCTTACATGAACCAGGGCTAAGTTGTAGCTCTCATCACTTTTCCGATGAGAAAACACCACCTCAAAATATGGCACTCTTGGAAACTGGGTAAACAGTCAACGCTATGAGGTTTGTCTGGCCTTCCTTTGCCTCTTTTTCCTCTGAAGCTGGCCACAGAAACTTAAATTCCCCTCTCACCTTCCTCCCTGAAGCAGGGCATAGAAACTAGGAAGGTCACCAAGACTTTCTCCTTCCTGTTTTCCCTGAAGACCTCGTGTAAGTAGGTGTCCTACCCAATACCTGGAAGGAAGGAAGGTCACAAAGTGATACCAAGGAACTGAACAAACAGTGCCTCACTCTATTCCCCCAGTTTCTTACTGTTAGATCATATTGTTTCTTTCTCTAAGTATACTTCTGGGTGACTGGTCTTTTGTTATAGGGGACTTATCCAGGAGCCTGGAGATAAGCAAGGAAAAGATGCCTTTTTATCCCAACTCAATGCATTGTAGTTTACAGACTTCCTTGATACTTCTCAAATTTCCCAATGTAGTCTTGTCTCAGGACCTCTGCCCCTGTAATGCTCCATTCCTGCTATGTGTCCAATCCTCTACTTACATGGTTTCTTTTTCCTTTCAGTATTACATCCTCAGAAAGCCTTCCCAATCTTCCTTTATGATATGTCATTCTCCTCCGTAGTATTTTGTTTTTATTTTATTTATTTTTTTTGTGGTACTAGGGTTGAAGCCAGGGGTGCTTAATTTCTGAGCTTCATCCCCAGTCCTGTTTATTTATTTATTTTTTTTGAGTCAAGTTCTTGCTAAGTTGCTTAGGGCCTCGAGAAGTTGGTGAGACTCGATTTGAACTTGTGATCCTCCAGCCTCAACCTTCAGAGTCACTGGGATTACAGGAGTATGCCACCATGCCTGGCTCTTGTCCATGGGTCTTTAATGTGATTAGTAGGCACTATTTTCTTCATTGTACTTAACAATGCCCAACATACATATATTACAAGCTTATTTTCAATTTCTAGCTCATGCATTTAAGTTTTGTGAGGACAAAGATTCTGTTTGTGTGGTTCCCTAGCAATCCAACCAACTTTTGGACTTGGTAGGGGTCACCAATCTTTTCTAAATGGGTGAAGTAAATGCCATTTGTTAACATGCCTTTCAAGATCCACTTTCAGAATCACTACATTTATTAAGACTCCACAAAATAAATTTGATGTCTTACTGCTTAAACTTCTATAATGCTTATCTTGACACTACTTTCCACAATTTAGGTGTAGCTCCTGTGTTGGATTTTATTAATCCTCTTAAACAGCAAACATGAGGATAAGTATTAAAACCAAGCCATCAAGGATTGTTTCTCTTAGAAATACTGTAAGAAACATTGGAGCATCTTGGTAAAATATACATAGTATATTAAAATACTTTTGTTATCTCAACTCCTTGGCAGTCATAATTTCAGTGATAAGAAATAATGCTTCAATCCTAGTAATCAAACACACAATGTTCATGTTTCATGACTTAATCTTAGTTACAGTTTGGCCCTGTAGGCCTTTGTTTTGAATTCATTAGTTGAAAGTGAATAAGGTTTACAAATATGGATTTGCTTTTTGGTTTATTAGTTTATCTTTAGAAATCTGAAAGATCTTTAGAATCATTGTCTTTAGTTTTCCTTCACCCAAGTGAATAGAGTGGTCAGATACAGAGAAAGAAGAGAAGTAAGAAGAATAAGGTCATTTCTGGAAGCAAAAGTACCCGTTGGTCTTCAAAACTCTTTTGTTTTCCAAGGAGGTACTCAAAAGAGGAAAGTGGAGGAAATTGATATATTTTCCTCATGAAGTTATTTTGGCTAGTTTTTTGATTGGTTCATTTGTACAATGAAAAAAAATTAAAGAAAATGCTGAAAAAAATCTGACATGTTGCTTGGAGTCTATCTGTTATGGTTTGGATGTGAGGTGTCCCCTGAAAGCTCAAGTGAGACAATGCAGGAAGGTTCAGAGGAGAAGTGATTGGGTTGTAAGAGTCTTAACCCAATCAGTGAATTAATCCCTTCTTAGATTAATTGAGGTGGTAGGGTATGGCTGGAGGAGATTAGAATAGGGGCTTTGTATCTGGAGAGTGGAGTCTCTCTCTGCTTCCTGATGATGTGTTCTGCCTCACCCCGAGCCCTGAGGTATGGAGCTGGCCTTCTATGAACTAAGACCTATGAAACCATGAGCCCTCAAATAGACCTTTCCTCTTCCATAATTGTGCTATTCAGGTTGTTTAGTCACAGCAGTGAAACAGCTGACTAAAACACTATCTAAATTATTATTATTTTCTAATTTTATAAACACACATTTCAATATTTAAATTTTTTACATAAAATATTTATGAAATTAATGCTGCAAAAATTTTGAAATGTTAATTTCAAAAAAGTTTAGAGGTGTCTGGAAAATGGCCAAATAGGAAGCACCAAAATTCTACCCTCCCACCTAGACAGAGATTATACAACAGAATCTGCAGCTATTTTGCAACTCTGGAGTCTACTGAAGGATTGATATTTCCAGGGGAAGGTTTGGACAATAAAGCATACTTAATTTCTATTAATATTAACTCTTTGCACAGTAGGAAGTACCCAATCCAATGCCCAGCCTCATGGCAAGCATGTTCCTAAAGCACTCTACACTTTGCAGAAGTCAGGTTGTGAGTAAAGGACTTTGTCCTCCAAATATCAGGAATCTGTGCTCTGTTTACTGATGACTGCTTCTGTTCACAGAGGTGCAGACAAAAAGAGGAAGAAAAAATCCAGGTATCCATTGTTATCATCACCCGCCATTGTTTAAAAACCCTGCCCCTCCCTTCCAATTAAACTGATTTCTAGAGGATTAAAGGGGCCCACACACCAACATTGCTCTTCATCACCCTCCCCTGTTTGTCTTCTTTTAGGATATCGACATTACAGACTAGGCTGCTCAAATGCAACTACATATATCTACATACACAGGGAAGATGAGGAAGTGACCATACCTGCTCAGGGAAAGTCAAAAAAGAACCTAGAAAACATTAAGTTTAGCCTTCAGCGCCAAAATGGCCTACAGGAATCAGGAAGAGAAAATAAATTAAAATAAACAAAATGATTTTTAAAAACCCAGCAAACCCCGAAAAAGAGGGATAGCCTATTTTCCAGAATTGTTATCACTGAGTCTCGGAAGTTAATACCCCATAACATGACATTTTGGCATGTTGAATACTTTAGACTAAAGCACATTGGAAGGACCTCAGAAGCAAAGTTTCTGTGACAATCTTCTGCCCTCCTATTTCCTGTCCTTTTTTTTCCCCCACAGAAAATAAATGAAACCAGAATTCTTTAAAAGTATTTATAGAAGCCAGAATGGCTCTCCCAGTAGCAAGACAAGAAGAATCTGAGTAGACACAATTTTCTGGGTTTCCCCTTTGATTACTGTTTTATCCAATTACATTTCTAAGTGTCTGTCCAACCTAAGCACATGTAAGAAGTGTTCCCTGGGGTATTGGGTCTTTATTACTAAGGTCTCTTTTATCATGTAAAGTTAATTAATAGATGAATTAGGCTTTTCTCCAGCGAACCTCTCTGTGTTATAGGAGTATTGGCTATAATCCTTATGGTGATCAAGGAAAAGTATCACATCTTCCCATCCTCACACCATATTATTAGACTTAAATGTCTAGTTTCTTAAAAGCTCACAGGTATATAAAGAAACACACAAGTACAGCCTATTCAGAGGGGAAAAGAAATCACCAGAAACTGTCACTGAAAAAGACCTAATGGTAGCTATCTGTGCTCTACACAAGGACTTAGAAACAACTCTCTTAAAGATGTTCAAAGAGTTAAAGGAAGATGTGGAGTCAAGAAAATGATGTATGAACAAAATGGAAATATTCATAAAGAAACAGAAAACCTAAAAAGAACCAGAAAGAAATTCTGGAGTTGAAAAGTACAATAATTGAATAAATCACTAGAAGGATGATGGACAGATTTGAACAGGCAGAGGAAAGAATCAGCAAATTTGGAGGTAGGAAAATGGAAATTATCAAACCTGAAGAACAAGAAGAAAAGATTAAAGAAAAATTAAGAGCCTAAAAGACCTATGGCATGACTTCAAGTAAGTCAATATACGCATCATAACAGTCCCAGAAGAAGAGAAAAGGGCATCAAAATTATTTGAAAAAAAAATAGCAGAAAATGTCTCTAATTTGAGAAGTACATGAATATAGACATCTAAAAAGGTCTACGAACTCCAAGATGAACTCACAGGGACACAATTAGAATATTATAATCAAACTTTTAAAAAGAAAAACAATTTTGAAAGCAGAAAGAAAAAGGTAACTCATAATAGACAAGAGATCCTTAGTAACATTACAAACAAATTTGCCATTAGAAACTCAGGAGGTCAGAAGGTCATGGGTCAATATATTTAAAGAACTAATGAAAAGAAATAAACCAGTCATTTACGAATCCTATATTCAGCAAAACTATTCTTCCAAAAGTGAGAAATTAAGATATGTCCAGACAGACAAAGGCTAAAGGAGTCTGTTACCATTAAACTGACCTTGTAAGAAATGTTCAATGGAGAGGTTAACATAAAAGGACCCCAGGCAGTAACTTCAAGCCATGAGTTAAGATTTTAATAAAGATAAATACACAGGCAATTCTAAAAGCTAGTTTGATGGATACCTTTATAACAACACTTTTTTTTTTGGTTATATACGTGATTTAAGAAAGACTAATAAATCTTTAAAAAACAATTTTTAGTCTAAAAGCTAACATTTCTTTGATTTGTAATCCCATGTATTGCTTTATACATGGTTTAAAAGAGTACTATATTTAAAAGAATTTTTAGTCTATGTTTTGGGGCTCATCAAAGATCAAATTTTGTGATAACAACCAAAACAGTTTGGAATGAGATTGTATAGGAGTGAAATTTTTATATTTTATTGAAGCTAGACTCACATATATTTTAGAGTATTGTAACTCTAGGACATTAAATGTAATCTCCATGGTAACCACAAAGAAAATAACTATATAATACACACAAAAAGAAATGAGAAAGAAATTTAAACCTTTTACTACAAAAAAAAAAGTCAACAAAAAGAAAATTGTAATACACAAATTGGGGGACAAAAAAATATGAATCATAGAGAAAACAAATTGCAAAATGACTAAGTTCTCCCCAATATCAGCAATTATTTAAAATGAAAATAGATTAAACTCACCAATAAAGACAGAGATTGGTAGAATGAAAAAAAAACACAAACACATTATCCAACCATATCCCATGAACAGGGAGTACAGTTTGATTTGAAGATACAAATAGGTTAAAATGATAGGAAAAGGTTTTCCCATACAAATAGTAATGAAAAGAGAACAGGGTCAGTATTTTAATATTGGACAAAGTAGACTTTAATTCAAAAAATATTGCAAGAGACAAGGACATTGTAAATAATGTTTCAATATAGCCCAAACGATGATAATTAAAATATTTAGGTACCTAATTATAGAACATCAAAAACCAATGGAAATGAGGCATAAAAGCAGATATTTCCACAATAATAGTTTGCAGATTTCAATATCCATTCTCAATAATGAATACAACAACTAGACCAAAGATAATTAAGGAAATAGAGGATTTAAGCAATACAGTAGACCAACTAGATCTAATTACCACTCTATTCAGCTACAATTATGTATGCATTCTTCTCACATGTATCTGGAACACTTTCCAGGTTAGACCACATATTAGGCTACCAATCAAGTTCAATAAATTTAAACAAATAGATATCATACAAAGTATCTTTTCTAAGTACAATAGAATGAAGTTAGAAATCAATAGAAAACTGAAAAAAATCATGAATTTATGAACATTAAATAACCAATAAATCAAAGAACAAATTAAAAGGTAAATAAATTTGAAAATAATAAAAGGAAATTAATAAAGAATAGAGCAGAGATAAACACAATAAAGGATAGAAAAACAATATAAGAAAAATCAATAAAATCAAATTTGGATTCTTTGAAGGATCAAAAGTTTGACAAGTTTTTTGCTAGGTGAACTAAGAAAAAAAAATAGCACATTCAAATTAATAAAATAAGAAATGGATTTGAGAATATAATAATTCTACATAAGCAACGATTATTTTAAGAATACCACTACAAACTAGATAACCTAGATAGAAAGGACAAATTTATAGAAATACAAAAGTTATCAAAATTAAATCACTAATAAATAATAAATTTAAGTAGACTGCAACAACTAGACAGATTAAGTCAATAGTCAATCTGAAAACAAAGGATCTGCACCTGGTATATTCATGGGTAAATTTTACTGAACACTTAGAGAAATAATATTAATTCTCCTCAAAATTTTAGAAAATCAAAGAGGAAAAAATAAACAACAACAACTCAATCTGTGAGACCAGCATTCCCTGATACCAAAACTAGACAAAGACACTATAAGAAAATGTTACACCAATATCCCTTATAAATATTGATGCAAAAATACCCAACAAAATACCAGCAAACCAAATTAAACAGCATGTTAAAAGGATTATACTCCATAACTAAATGTGATTCATTCCTGGAAAGCAAGAATGGCTCAACCTACAAAAAAAGATCAATCAATGGAATATACCAACCACATTAAAAAGAAAAATAAAAAACCACATGATCCTCTCAATTGATGAAGAAAAATCATTTTAAAAATTCAACATTCTTTCATAATAAAAACTTAAATTAGACATAGAAGGAAATCACCTCAACATAATGAATACCATATATGAAAACTCACAAGAAACATCATACCTAATTGTGAAAGACTGAAAGCTTTTCATCAAAGATCAGGAACAACTCAGGATGCCACTTTTACTACTTCTAATTGACACTGTTCTAAAAGTTTTAGTCAGAGCAATTAGGCAATAAAACAATTCCAAATTGGAAAGGAAAAAGTGAAATCATCTCTGTTAACAAATGTGATAATTTTGTATGTGGAAATTCCCAAAGACCACATACATATGCACACACATATGCACACACACACACACACACACACACACACTAAAAAGAAAAACAAAAACAACCCAACTGTTAGAGTTAAAGGATTTAATGTAGCTTGTTACCAAATAAACACACAAAAGTCAGTTTCATTTATATTTACTGCCAATGAATGGTCTGAAAAAATTTTAAAAGTGAATTCATTCATAATAGCATTAAAAAGAATGAAATATTAAGAAACTAACCAAGCATGTTAAAGATTTGCACATTGAGAAATATAAAAAAATTTTAAAAGAAACTGAAGATGGCATAAATAAATGAAAACACATCCCATAGATGGGAGAGTTAATTTTTTAAGATATCAGCACTACCCAGAAGTAATCTAAAGGTTCAATGTAATTTCCCATTGAAATCTCAGTGATCCTTGAAGAAAGAGGAAAACTCATCCTCAAATTTTTGTGGTATCTCATAGAATTCAAAATCGTGAAAACAATCTTGAAAAAGATAAAAATTGGAAGATTCAAAATTCCTGATTTCAAAACTCACTACAGAACTGGAGTAATTAAAACTGCATGGCACTGTCATCAATGTAGACATGAAGACCAGTGAAATGGAAACAGGCAGCCCAGAAATAAACTTTGCATATCTGATCAAATGATTGTTGACAAGGCTGCCAAGAACATTCAGTGGAGGAAGAATACTATTATTTTTTCCTTGTGATAAAATCCCAGACTTTTCTCTCTCTTTTTTTTTAATCTGTGGATTTTTAAAGTTTGTTTTTATTTGTTCTTTTTAGTTATACGTGACAGTATGTTTTGACATTTATGCAAATATGTCTTTTCAATAAATGGTGTTTGTGGATATCTACATGAAAAAAAGGAAGTTAGACTGTTACCTGATACCACACACAAAAATTAACTCAAAATGGACCAAAGACCTAAATGTAAGATCTAAGACAATATGATTACAAGAAAACGTAGGACAAAAACTTTGCAATACTGGACTTGGCAGAAACTTCTTGAACATCTTGAATATGACCCCAGAGGCATAGGCAACAACAACAAAGATGTTAGACAAATGGTACATCGTGACAATTTTTAAAAATTTCTGTCAAAGGGAAGTATCAATAGAATAAACTGGTCATCCACATTATGGGAGAAAATATTTGCAAATTAGAGAACTGCTAAAACTCAGCAACAAAATTCAAAAGAAGAAACATTATTTAAAAATGGGCAAAGGACTTGGGTAGAGATTTTTCTAAGCACATGGGAAGGTGGTCAATGCCACTAATGACTAGAGAACTGCAAGGAAAAACCAAGTGAGATGCCACCTCACATCTACTTATGATGGCTACTGTAAACAAATAGAAAATGCCAAGTGTTAGTGATAGTGTGGATATATTGAAATACATGTGCACTGTTACATGAAAAGTAAAATGGTACAGCCACAATGGAAAACAATATAGATATCTCCCTAAAAATTAAAAGAATTACTGTATGATCCAGCAATATTACTTCTGAGTATATTCCCAAAACCAATAGAAGAAGGTCTTGGAAAATTATTTGTAACACCAATGTTCCACAGCAGCACTATTTACAATAGCAAGAACATGGGAGCAACCTAAGTGTCCATCAGTTAACAAATGGAGAGGCAAAAGTGTGGTCTTACGGTTTGGGTGTGAGCTGTCTCTCAAAAAGCTCATGTGTGAAATAATGCAAGGTTTAGAGGAGAAACGATTGGATTATGAATGCCTTGAGACAATCAGTGAATTAATCCCCTGATACAGATTAACTGAAGGCAGGAGAGGTGGGTCATTGGGGGTATGCCTTTGGGGTATTTATTTTGTATCTGGTGAGTGGAGTCTCTCTCTGCCGCCCAATTATCATGTGAGCTGTTTTCATCTGCCATACTCTTCCACCATGATGTCCTACCTCACCTATCTATGGACTGAGACCCCTGAAATCATGAACCCCCAGATAAACTTTTCCTCCTCCAAATTGTTTTTGTCAGATCTTGACTAAACCATGTGGTGTGTACATGCACTGGAACATTACACAGCCTTAAAAAGGAAGGAAATTCTGACATGAATGGACCTTGAGACTAACTGAAATAAGTCAGAAACACAAAGACAAATAGTGTGTGATTCAATCTACAGGAGATACTGAGTCAAAATCAGAGACAAAGTAGAGTGATGGTGCTGGTGTTGGAAGAGGGGAGAAACGGCCTTTATTGTTTAAAATGTCAGTTTTACAAGATGAAAAGTGTTGTGGAGATGGATGGTGGTGACAAATGCAAAACATTAGAAGTGTATTTAATACCACTGAACTGTACACTTCGAATGTCTAAAGTGGTAAATTTTGTGTTTTGTATTTTTTATCACAATTAACAAAAAATTTTAAAAAGGGTTTTAAAGTACCAGGAAGAAAACTTTCAGCTTTAATGAAGGGTTACTTCCATATTCAAAAAATCAATTTGCATTTGAGCCAAAGGTTGTATTAAAAACTGTGTTATGGCCGGGTGCATGCCTATAACCCCAGCAGCTGGGGATGCTGAGGCAGGAGGATTGAGAGTTCAATCCTCAGTTTAAACGCGAGGGACTAAGCAACTTCGTGAGACCATGTCTCTAAATAAAATTAAAAATAGGGTTGGGGATGTGGTTCAGTGACTGAGGGCCCCTGAGTTCAATCCCCAGTACCAAAAACTAAAAATGAAAAACTATATCATGGTCCACAGCCAAATAAGATTTTCTTTTGTGTAGATTTGGAAATGTGTAGAAATATAATTCTTTGTTATTCTTATTTTTCATTCTTTCTCAATGCCTTGTCACTTTTAATACAATCATATTAGAAGCAATTTAAATCAATTGTGAGAAAACAGGGATGAGCATTTAATAACCTGAACTGAAACCATGATCTTGATTACTTGTATCTTCCCTTCCAATTCCTAGTATTTCCACTTTTTCTGAACTATATTTTAGTAAACTGCCAACATTGCACAATTTATATTCCTCTCTGAATATGCTCTTTCCCTTGTTTTTATGTTGTATCCCTAGTTACAACTCTTATCTCCATCCGTATGACACTTAACTATAATTCTCTAGGTTTCCTCTCTCTCCCAGAGGTGCGAATACATTTCCAATGGTCTGCCAGTTCCACTTGTTCTCTTTGACCCATATTCATCTTTTAAGCAGCTTCTCCACAAATTTTATGATTTCTGTGCTCTTACAACATTCCCTAAGGTGGAAGGCTTTTAATCAAGGGTCAAAATTGGCAGTCAATGAATTGCAGTGGAGCAGCAATCATGATGTTTATTTGTTTAATACTCAGCCCTCATAATGTTGGCTCAATACACTGTTAACCAATAAATAACAGGGAAAAAGACCCCAGCACTGGATGAGTTATCAAGGTGCAGCTGTGGGATGTCGGCAGTGGCACAGCCAGCCCATATGGCGGCTTTGTATGAGTTCACTAAAGTTCTCCCTTGGAACAGATGGCCACAAGCTGGTGCCAGGGGTCAAGGTTCAGGTAAGTAGACAGAATGCTATAGTTTAGCTTTTGCTTTCTTCTTTGCATGGGAGAATTATGCAGTAAGTCAGTTGATTATCTAATATGGCAACCCTGGATATAGATGTCGAGTAAAATTCATGGGCTTAAGATAAGTCTGTAAAGGTACCTGATGCTAACAGGTATCCTGAATGTGAAGATCATGAGGCATAAGCAGGTGTTGCCTATAAACCAGTGGAAGCATTATTTTGCCAATCCTGCGTGGAATAACTCAGTAGACCATGGGACTGATGCAACCCATTTCGATCACCTCCTGACTAGGGTCTGTGTCTCTCCCATTATTTTTAATTTTATTTTTATTTTTAGAGACTGCATTTTGATTCATTGTACACAAGTGGGGTACAACTTTTCATTTCTATGGTTGTACACCATGTAGATTCACACCATTCATGTAATCACACATGTACATAGGGTGATAATGTCTGTCTCAGTCTACTATCTTTCCTTCACCCACTTCCTCCCACCTGATTTTTTTTAATGCCTTTGGATGAGTGCAACAAAATTATTTGTTGAGATGTATGGCCTCCTATTTGAAATATTTGAAGATTTATATTGACTACTTTCCTAGAGCATTTAGAGTACTCCGCTAAAGTTTCCTGCAGAACAATTACAGTCTCATTTTTCATAACTTGGATTATTTTGAACTAGTCAACTGAACTTCCATTAAGAATAAGGATTTTATTTCTTCTTGACCTGACTTACTGTAGTTACTATACAGTTGAGTCACCTGTTTTAGATGACCTGTATATTACTACAAAATGGTAGTATTTGAGATTTAGTTTATGTCTCTACCATATTTTCTTAGACTATTATCAATGTATTAGAATACAATTAAGAAATTTAATTTGTTCAGTAATACACCCAATGCATATTTAGTAATACCCACAATATTCTAGGAACTGGGATATATACTACAGATGATTCTCATGTAGCTAAGATCCAATTGCTGGATTAAATTTTCACTCTTACACCAACTGGTTTACCACTCTGTTTACATAATACACTGTTAGAAATGTAATAAATTATGTTTTATTTTTTCCCTGAGTTCAAGCAAAGGATTATTGACAGAGTCTGCCAGGCTGCTCCTCTGCAAGGCACAGCAGCCTGTAGGAAAGAAAACTTCTTAACTAAATAGTCATATACAATGGAGTAGTTAAAAAATAACCTATCTGGCCCTGTGATTGTTACTTGATGTCTTTGCTGTGGTTTCAGTAGTGAAGGGCTCTTTCAGATTGGCCCTACTATTGCTTTTGTTAAGATGGCTTAAAAGATGTAAAAACACCACTTTGTGACCCAGCTTGGCCTATACCCAAAGGACTTAAAATCAGATTACTACAGTGATGAAGCCACATCAGTGTTTACAGCAGCCCAATTCTCTATAGCTAGATTGTGGAACCAACCTGGACACCCTTCAGTAAATGAATGGCTAAAGAAGCTGTGGTATATGTACACAATGGAATATTATGTACATATGGAATATTATAAAGAATAATAAAATTATTACATTTGCAGGTAAATGGATGGAGTTGGAGAATATCATGTTAAGTGAAATAAGCCAATCCCAAAAAACCAAAGGCTAAATTTTCTCTTAAGTGGTTGATGACACATAACAGGGGTGTGGGGGGGAGGTTAGGGAAGAATGGAGAAAGGATGGATTGTATAGAAGAAAATGAGGGGTGGGGAGGGGGTGAGGAAGGAAAGATAATAGAATGAGACAAACATCATTACCCTATGTATACGTATGAATATGCAAATTGTATGATTCTACTTTGTGTACAACCAGAAAAAGGATAGTTGTACTCCATTTGTGTACAAGGAACCAAAATTAAAAAAATGTAAGAACAATCTAAATGTCCATGCATGAATGAATGGATAAAAGAAATATGATATGTACACACAATGGACTATTATTCATCCTTTTAAAAAGAAGGAGATTGTTAGGTCCTTAGGCCAAAGTAACTCCATTTTGAAAATAAATTATGTTAAATACATTTTTTCAACATTGTATGGTGCAAAGTTGGTATATAATCCTACATCTTTTTAATCTCTGAAAGACAATTCCATAATAATGAGTTTAATTATTATATGACTATAATTTCCTTGTGGCTAAGGATAAAGTTCTCATTCACCTCTTTATCTTTAGCACTTAGTGCAGTTTCTGACTTAAAGTGAGAACTTTCTGATACATAAGTGAATAAATGAATGAATCTTATGATCTTTTTGATCCTACTTCTTTCTCCTCAAAACAGGCATGGATGAATTTATAAGCCAATTTATTCCTCAAAGACAGAAAGGCTAAATATTTTATATACACATTCACACACTTATCATTACTCATAACGTAAAGATCATATCACTATAGGTACACGATACATGAAATATTTTAAAAGTATATTTGCAATTCATGAATTTGGTACTCAGATGGCAGATGCTAGCCTGAAGCCTTCTTATGTTTTCAAAATAAAAAGGTGTTCTTGATTTTAAAAAGACCCTGAACTAATTCTAGATTTCAGAGCTATTTTCCAATTTGTAAGAAAAACCAGAGAGTGAGAACAAGTTAAATAACATTACCAGGAAATAAATTCAAAATGTGTGAAAGTTTGCAGAATAATAGACCTAGTTTCTTCAACAATTCAATGGTATAAGAAAAAAGGAAGAAGACAGCAAGGGCTGGGCTTCTCTTCTCTATTAGTGAAGTGTTGCAGATTCCCTAGCAGCTCCCTAAACTTCTCTAGATTAAATGAGACTTAAGAAACCTACAAATCAAATGTAATATTGGGATCATGATGCACGTGGACCAGCTGTAAAATAATGTCTTAAGGACAAAGAAATTGAATATGCTCTGAATATTAGAAGAAAAGTTTGAAGCCAGTGAGTCTTGAGATTGAATCCCACTTTGCCTATTGTTAACTTTGACAAATTATATATTTTTAGATCCAAATATTTGAAAGCTACATCATTTGTAAAAACTATAATAAATTTAGTTAAGTGTGATTGCAGAATAAAAATCCCTTTTTTGGAGAATCATGCTGAACTATGTAAGAGTAAATTGGTAAGATATCTAACACTTGCTTTAAGATGCTTTGGCAAAAATAAAAGTGGGAGAAAGCACACAAAAAGCAAGAACTGCAACATTGTAACTATTGGGGTTCAGTAGGGTTAATACTCTGCTGTGTGGATATTGGAAATATCCACATTGTAACTATTGGGGTTCAGTAGGGTCAATATGTCTGCTGTGTGAATATTGGAAATTTCTCATATTTAAAATATATTTAATTATTTCCAGTAAAAATTAAGATCTCTAGGTATTTCAATTTGAGGAAGGTTAAGTTAGGATATAATTAAATATGTTTATAAAATGATGCAATAAGATCAGAGGGGCTTCTTGGCGTGCATGCTCTCAAAATGATATATTAATAAAATCTACTAGCAGGTGAAGATTGTCCAGTGAGAGAAGCTTCCTCCAGCTGAAAGTCTTCTCCCAGGAAGAAGCTCAGTTATGGAACCAGTTCTTTTTTATTGAGCTTTCACCAACATGATGAGAGGATATACTCCCTGTGGAAAACCAGAAGTATAACAATTCGTCTTTCTACTGTGGCCAAATTGAAAGAAAGCTGCAAAAAGATGTGGCAGGGTTTATTAGCTGTAAAAGGCATCAGAGAAAGAGATAGCCTTGCTGTGTCTGAGATAGAAGCTGTGGACAGCTCCAAAGGTCAGAACAAACTTAAGAGACTTTTTTTTAAACCAATCTGTTCCTAAATCTGGAGGCAAGTCCCAGGAGTGTGCTATTATTAGGGAAAAGCTAGGCCCAGGAAAAAGGATTGGGGTCCCAACAAGTGGAAAATGATGCAAGATGCAGTTTCGATAGTGGACGTGCTTTATTCAGAGATGGTTAACAGTCCCCACCTTTGGCTTTAGCTCCCAATCAGTTCCACTTAGCTCCCTGTTACTCTCCATTCATCCCCATTAGCCCCCACTCTTTTCCATAGACCCTTTTAATATGCAGACCAAACAACAAAGGCACACTGCCAACAGGTTACACAAGGGGGCACATGCTCAAACCTTATTATTTGTGCCCTTGAGTATTTATGCTGAATCAGAGTGTTTCTGGCCTTAACCAACCATAACATAGTCAGTTCCCAGCCCTGGCTACACCCTAAAAGCACAAAATCGCCCACCAGAAATTTTGGTGAGGTAGCCATTTTGGGCCTGTCCCAACAGAAGACTACTCAGAACTAATAAAAAAAAGATAATATTCTAAAAATTATAATGACATTTTAGACCATATATTACTTGTCAAGAATTGAATTAAGCACTTGCATTCATCATTTTACTTCATCTTTAATCTCAGTTGGTAGATCATAGCAGCATTTTAGAGATGAGATGAGAAAAGTTAACATAATTAGTGATTTGCCTAAATTTGCAATAGGCCAGGTGGCCACAAACTTTTTGCAAATGACCTCCAAAGTAAAATAATTATATTTGCTAAAAAGTACAAAGTTATGATAACCTGTGTTCAGAATGTTCTCATGATTTTGGAAAGAGCATACAAACACATTTCTAAAATGTTGCTCAGTGTGAGTCATTTCAAATAGCCTAGTAGAACTTCAGTTATTACATATATATTTCAACATAATTTTATTTTATTGAATTAGAAAGGCAACGTTTAGGGAAACCTTGTTTCTTAATTAAGCACATTAGTGTTTCAATTCCAAAGTCCAAACCATGAAACCAAGTGAACCTTATTCAACTGAGACAATATGTATTTTTAAATTCAAGTATTTGAAAGATACTTCAAGTATTTGAAGAATCTTAAAAGTCAAGCGACTAATCAATAATGAAAATGGAAAAGAATGGCAAACATTGTTTACTGACCAAGAGCAGCCGTGATCTGATGTCAGTATACGACGTCTCACTTGAGCATGGTGCAGGCCCTGGCAAGTGAAGCCTGCAGTACTTAAAGAAACCACTGCCTTGCACAGCTGCTAGAGCCCACTCAATCAATTCAAGAGAAGTCTTTCCTTCCAGATTGCAAGCGGTACCCTTTACTGAACCACTTTATTGTCAATTAGGTAGTCATTAGGGTCCACAACAATTGCACTTAAAAGAAGAATGATAACTTTACTGCTAAATGCAGATTAGAAACTGCTTTCCCAGGTGAGCTCTGACATTAACAGTCCTGAAGAACTTCAGTAGAATCCTGCTAAGGATCCACAGTGCAGGCCCTGGGAGAGGAAGTCTTGATGGATGCATAGTTAACTGCACAGTGCTCTTTAATTTACAGTTCCTCTTAAGTCAGCTTGCAAAATCCTGCCTTGAAACACATTGTCCGGCTATTTCCTCTCTTCCCTCTCTAGTGTCTGGAGAAATGTATTCCTTGAGGTCCTAAGTGGAGCTTCTTTATAATGTGTTAGGCCAGCACACTAAATTAAGGTAACAAGTTTTTTTTCTGGCTCTTCAATTTAGGAAAAGTATCAGAAGATTTTAAAGGAAGGTAAACTTAATTTAGGAAAGAGTATGGTTTTGACCCAAGACCAAGGATGATTTTCCCCATCTGGTAATTAAAAGTCTAGATGTTGGGAAAAATGAAAAATTTAAAATTTTTATTTTGAATAAGGGTCCATCAGTCATCCTCTTTCCTTGGAGTCTGTCTGTAGGCCACATATCTTGGGAATTGGGTCTGTTAAGTCTATCCTTTAAAACAAACTTATCCTACTTATCCTACCCTCCTGCCAACTGTGTCTCCTCCATATTAATTGAACACATATTTAACCACTTTCACTGGCCTATACATACTTACAAGTCTTAAAATAATCAGTGTCTGATTCTCATTGCTATTTTCCTTTAGTTTTTATAAATTATAAATAAGATATTTTACATGTTAGATAAGTCAATGCACTATGATAACACTGTTGCTCAAGGGTGATAGATTGTATTTGTTGATTGCACAATACTTTTCAAAATGCTCCTTATTGCAATCCTTAAAGTTAGAGAATGGATACTTACCATTCTTCAGTTATGGTAGAAAACTGATCTAGAATAGTTAGATTATCTCCAACCTTAATAAATTTAATAGATAATCTTGATTGTGTACTTAGTTTGTGCTTTATGCCTATTAACTCATTCAATCATTACTAAGGAGTAATTAGCCAGAAATAGTCTTTGAGTTTTGAATTTAAAGTTTAGGTATTAATCTGACAACTTGTAGGTACATCATAAAGTACTGTTCCAGAGTTGAAGATTTGAACCTATTGAACGCCACTTCTTCACATACGACTAATGGGGCAACTCTGGGCAAAGCCATTTAACTTCTCTTTACCTAAGTTCTTAATCTATATGTACAAATATGTAAACTGGGAATAGTTGCAGTCCTATCTCATAGGTGATTAAAAATTATTGTATGTACCCATTATGGCTCCTGATACGCAGTAGGTGCTCAACACTAGCTGCTATTACCAATGTTACTACCAAAGACCTAGATGAGAAATTCACAAGATCTTAGTACTTGGAAATGGATTATATCATTTGGTATTTGTGTCATTGAATCTTTAGTAATCTAAATCTATCTAAACAGATTAGTAATGAGAAGGAAAAAAACCATTAAACTGAACTTTTAAGTGATTATAATATAGAATTTGTAGATAAAATTACCTAAACTTACTCTGTAAATAAATTAGGGCACATTTTTCCATTAATTTCATTAGCATCAGTGAAACGATACTTCAGACACTTCCCATTCATTCATCCAATACTGAATATTAACTAGAAGACAATCATCTTCTGGACCCTCACTTAAGCAGTCAAGGACTACAAAAATGAGTAGGAGTAGCTCGGCACTTTATATAATTCAGAAACCAGTAGAAAAGGCTGATTTTGTAAGGGAACAGACAGATGAGGATGGTGGGAACAAGATGTTAGGAGAATAATTCTATAACTTGAGCCCACTGTGCTGACTCCCCACCACATGCTTTCTTTGCCAAAAAGCAATCTAACTGCATCCTGGCCTGGCCTGAGTGGACAGAATATGTCACATTCCTCAGCAGACTGAGGCAGGGAGCAAAGATCAGGCAGTCAGTATAGGTAATAAATGATGGAGGTTCAAAGGATGAGGGCTGGTTATCACAGACAATGGGTTGCTAACAGTTAACCTCAGAGATCACACTTCCAGGCAAAATGGGTTGCTAAAGATTATCCCCTCTGCTGCTCCTTCCTGCTCTTAGGCATGTACATGGAGAAGAAAGGGAAGGTGGGGTATAGGGAAAGAGCAAAACCATGGTCATCCAGACTCAGCTCTGGGTCCCCTTCTCTTTGGAGAAGTTTGTCACTATCACTTTCTTAAATAAAACTTGCTTTCTATGCTTGCCTCTGAATTTTTTGGGTGTTTAATCTTCAACACCAGGGAACAAGGACCTGATCTCCAAGATCAGGTATCAATTTCACCAAAACAACCTAAGAACTACAATGACAGAAATGTACACAGAATATATAGTAGTAACCCCACCTGGAAAGATCAGAGAAGTTTCCCTAGAAGAAGTGGTAAATGAACCAGGTGAAGAGATACGGCGTTGACAAGGGTGAAGGGTAAATCTCTAAACTTCCAAGTTTAATAAAGAGAGTGATGTGTGAGACTGTGCCTTGTGCAGAGAACTCTAAGAAATTCATTCCTGATGGAGTGGAAAATAACTGACCAAAGGAACAAGAGAGTAGTCTAGGCAGTACGTAAGGGTCAGGTTAGACAGGGCTTGCTCTTTTATGCTAAAGGATATGACTTGCTTTTTTATCAGGATAGCAATGAACAGCCATTTAACATTTACTAACTGGTAAGTGACATGATGAGAATTGTTTTTTGGACAGATTATTCTGACAGGTGTAAAAAGGTGAAGCTCTGGGGTGATGGTGTGAGAGAGGTACAGGAGGCAGAGGGAAGAATAAGGAGTCATTATACTTGTCAGATCAAAGAATTTAGTTTAAAGTGTGAAAACCTGGCAGGAATTGTTAGGCAGAAATAATACAACTCGTTATGACAATCTAGGGAAAAAAGCATGAAACTGTGACTACCAATTAAATGACAGGAAGCCACCCAAATATGAGAGTAATTCAGAAAAAAATAACCCTTGTTAATGAAGCATTCCTTCAGGGATGCTACAGAAAGAACATAGTCTGGCTCACAAGGGGATTTGTTCTTAGAATACCTTTGCTGGCACCCTTCCCTTTGAAGCTAGTCTAACAAACCAACTCAGCTCAACCTACAGACTGAGGTGTTCATTCTACAGTCTCAGTTGACACTTGGGGCCAGGTAATTCTGTTGTGGGGGACTTTCCTGTGCATTCTATGATGTTCAGCAGTAGCCCAGGTCTCTTCCCATTCCACTTCTGAAATCCTCTCCCAGTTTGGTAAATCCAAAATGCCTTCAAACATTGCTAAATGTTCCCCGAGGAAAAAATCAGTACTTGGTTAAGAAACTGGGTCTAATTTATCTTGCAAAGTGATAGCATATTCTAGCTACCCCGGTGCACACTGGACCCATTTTACACTAAGAATTTTTTGGGGGTGTGTGTATGTGTGTGTGTGTGTGTGTGTGTGTGTGTGTGTGTGTGTGTGTAGGAAGCACTGCAGATAACTGCTGGGTCTCACAAGTAACATATTCCTTGGGGCTGGGGATATACCTCGGTTGGTAGAGTGCTTGTCTTGCAAGCACAAGACCCTGGGTTCAATCCCCAGTATCATAAATAATAATAATAATAATAATAATAATAATAATAATAATAGCACATTCCTCTACAATAAAGGATTTATTTTAACTTTTCTCCCTCAGAGAAGTTTACTTATGCCTGAACTAGTCACATTTTAAAAAGTCTCTGATATACCAATGTCTCTTTTTTTTTTAACTCAAAGGCATTATTTCCAGGAAATAAAACAATTTGTGATGTTGATATCAGTACAGTTAGAAACTGATTTTTGAAGTTCCACCTAAGGGTGAATTGCTAGATTGTCTGTTCACTGCCTAACTAATTAAAGCAGAATCTCTCTGTCCAGAGATTTTGTTTATCGGAATGGTATATAATGGTGTGGTTTCCTGATATTTCTATTAATGTGACTACAACCAAGCAGTGCATATCCTAGAAAATTCCCAGAAGAGAAATTTGAGTTGCTCTTAACTGACCTTCTGACACTTTTAGCTCCGCTGGCTGGTTCCCGTGGTCACAGCCATGTGAACTCTGCTAGATGGATTCAGCAGTGAGGTTGATTAGTAAATTCCCTGGAGATCGTACTAAATACTAAAACTCTTAGAAATGACCACAGATTCCATATACCAATAGCAAGGTATGATTACTAAGTTATCAGGGCCTTAAGCAGCCTTAATAGTTTTATCATATACAGAACACCAAAAATTTTAAAAAAGAAAGAAAGAAGAAAAAAAAGGTTTTTCCACTAATCTGTGCATTTGTCAGAGTGTATCTAGCACATTATGGTCACTTTGGGTGGTATGTATTAAGAAGGAAATTGAAAAATTGGAGTGTGGCCAGAGAAGAACCAACAGAATGGTGAGTGTCCTAGCTAGTATATTCCTACTCATCAAGTTGGGATTATTAATATACCAAATGCTTGAAAAATCCTATTCAGCAACAGAGAAAATTTATTGTGCCTAGGAATATTGCTACATGATTCCTCAAAATATAGTTGGTAACATCCATCCATACTATAAAATATAATTTGATGCAAAATTATGTCAGGCTAGCATACAATTGAAATGTCAACAACTCTGAAAATATTTCATATGTGGGTGGTGTGGGCATGTCCAGTGCTTTCAAACCAGTTCATTAGCATGCCTCTTGCATCCTCTCCAACATGCTTACTGCTGATTGCTGCTCACTCTACTCCAAGCCCACCTCATTATTATTGCTGTTAACAACACCGAACACCAACTGAGAACAACTAAGCCACGTAAATAACAAACAAAGCCTATTGGAGCTCTGCCCTGTGGGCTGACAGGCTTTATCCTGAACCTGCATAACATTCACATTATGCCTTAGAAAAGTCAGTACATGGGATTTTTAAAGCATGAAGAAAATGAACATCACAATGAAGATTTTGCTGTTTCTAAATTTAAATTTAACATGCAAGTGTGCACACCAGCCCCTGTGTATTTCAGCATTGTTTTATAGGGGATTTTTGTTTGTTTGTTTGTAATGATACAATAAAAGCCTTTCCTGTTTGAACAAAACATTTACATAAACTCAAAACTTGCTGATGCTTCATGTAAACTACACTAAAAAATTGTGACTATTAAAAACAATATTTTTCAAAAAATCTTTAAGCACAAAAAGAATATAAAAACATGGGAGTAGATTGCATTCATGTAGAAAAAGTGTATTTTCATTCAAAATTCATACTTCAATTTGGCTTTTCCAGATAATTCATACCAAATATATTTAGCTCACTGAAATGGTTCCAAATACTGTGGTTTTTAATTTCATCCTCCTTAGATTTATGTAACTCTTATAGTCACAGAGCATTGTTATAGTCCAACATTTTCAGGAATATCTACAGGAAGATTTTAAATATTTTTTCTTTCTTCTCTCCTTCTTGAATTTAAAACTATTTAAAATCTATTTAAATATGGTGAAAGAAAAGGCACTTTAAATTATAAATCTTACATGATTATCTCAAAGATTTTTATTTAATATAAATGCAAGCCAGAGGGAAATAAGAAAAAGCAAAATATTATATTATCAAATATGCAATTTGCAATAGGGTTCTTTTATTAAAATCACCAATTATTATTTCACATAAAATTTAATTGAGGTCATTACCCTTCTGGCAAGTTATTTCAAAATTTCTTTCTTATAATAAGATTTGTTATTGTAGTATTTTCTACCTCAATGCTTCTTTCATATCTATATGCCTTTTTATCTATTTATAAAGATAATTGGCATCATCCATAATTTGGTTGAATTCATAATCAAGTTATATATTTAAATGCCTGCCTAGGAAATGTGTCCTTCTGTTTCCTCACTGTTAACAAAATCAGCAACATGGGAGAGTCTTGTACATCCAGTGGGCAGTATAGTGACTCACAACAATCCAAAAATATCCATGTATTCTGAACAAATGAAAATAGGCTTTCAATTATGTTCTCAGAGAAATATTTCATCAGAATATGGGAAAATTTAACATTGTGACATTTCTTAAGGTATCATCATTCACTTCAAGACAAATATAAACCTTACCCTCTTTTAAATAGAAGTTATAGCCCTTACAAGGATGGCTTGCCTCTGGTTTCCTTGACCTTGAACATTCACAATTGATCATAATCATGTCCACTTAAATACAGCTACTATAGTTTATATGATCCATGATCAAAATTATACAACAGGTATGGGTTGCATAGACATTTGCATTAACAATGTCTTAAGATTATTGTGTCTGGAGGTCAATTACCAACTTCTTTCCTTCCTTTCCCTTTTCCTCCCTATAAACATTGATTTCTTTTAAACCATTTGCTGTTCTGCATACTGAGGATTAAACAATCAATATGACACAATCCCTATCCTATGAGTGCTAAAAACCCATTAAGAAAGTTGTCATATAAATAAGCAGTTATATTAATGTGTTTAACATGTTTGACATAAAAGCACATAGAGAAGGAAAGGCCAGGACTAGCAATTGATGCAATTCAAAAAGCGCAAATGTGGAACATTTTAAGAGACATACCAGTTACTAAATATCAAATCATAGGAAACAGTATGCCTGTTTTCTTTTCTCCTAAGAGATTTACTTTAGAAAAGTTGCCAGCAATGGGAAATTCTGTGAAAGGAAGACTATTTTCCCACTAAAATCTATTTTTAAATGGCACATGCATTTTCATGATAGGAAACATACCTCTTAACTGATAAAATAAATGACTTCAAAGACATAACACATCCTTTTGTAGCACCTCCAAAGAATTTGCAGAAAGGTTTCAGTTCTGGACTCTTATGCTGGGCCTTCCTGACTTAATTATTTTATCCTTCATCTCCATTGTCTTCGACTCTTATATTCATATTGGGCCTAACTCACAGAAAACATGCAATAAATGTCAATTATCACCATGATTATTATGTTTATGCCTAAAAAAGATTATAGTTCAATTTCACATGTTACTAACAGATATAAACCACTAGCAAAATTTTACTGAACTTAGAAGTAATCTTGATCAGAGTCATGTAATTCATTGTATGAGACTTACAGATAAGAAAATTTAGGAAACAATGAATTAGAAAAATGACTGAACCAAGCTCAAACTGCTGATTGTTTCATTATGATCTACTTCTGAGGATTACAGCACAGAATAAAGATCAACTAACTGATATGTTCAAAACCCTGATCAATCACTTCTTATATTTCTGAACTTTATTTAAGCCTCAATCCTCTGGTTCTGCAAAATTGGTATAATCATAGGTGAGTAGGGTTTTCAGTGTAAAATGTGTGCACAATAAATTATAGTCTATATTCAATAAATTATACTTTTTCTTCTTAATATTAATAATGGTACTTCTCTATTTTCTGCTAGATATAATATTCTTAAATTTAAAGTTTCAAATTGAAAATATGCTTTTGTGCCTTAGTCAAATCAATGAATTCTAAATCCTGTCACAAGTAAAATACACCCTATTTAAGTAGTTTCAGGATCCTAAAAAATAAGCGTTCAGAAAATTTAAAAAGTATGGCCATATGAATAGAGTATAACACTTGAATGGAGTTTACATATGGAAACATAAAGATGATGCTAAGTGAGATCAGCCAATCCCCAAAATCCAAAGGCCGAATGGTCTCTCTGATAAGTGAATGATGATGAATTATGCGGGGTCAGGGGAAGGGTGGCTAGAATGGAGGAAGGATGGATAGCATGGAGGGAAGGGAGGGGTGGGGTTGGGGTAGGGGGGTAAGAATAATAACAGAATGTGTGGCAGACATCATTGCCCTGTGTACATGTATGAATGCACAGATGGTGTGACTCTACTTTGTGCACAACCAGAGAAACAATAGCTGTACTCCATTTGTGTTCAATGAATCAATAAGTAAATAATATATATTTATATATATATAAAAAGATGATATGAATGTATTTTCATTTTTATTAATACAAGTAATTGTTCCACTTTGTGCTATTGAGTAACCTCTATTGGCTAGGAGATTTTTAACTTACATATGAATTTCATTGAAGTTAATTCAGAAAAAGAAAAATGTTAAGAAGAACTGCAAAGTGACCTCCAAGCTAAGTATAAAAGTGTCATGATCACTTAATGGGTGCAGGAGAAAATGTCTTGGTATAAGTTTTATGATTTGCCATTCTTAGTTAATGTAAGTATTGGAACAAAATTATCACTACAATGTTTTCAACCCATTAACACAATCTTCTTGTAATAAGCTCATATTTGCACTTTATGATAACTTAGTTTAAATCATTATGTATTTTAGAGCTAATAAAAAACATACGCTATCAAGACTTCTTATTTGAAATTACAGGGCAAGTGAGTATCTGTTAAGGAGTAATTTGTGTAGATTATTTTTTTTTAACTATTATTTCAATCCTAAATAAATTCAATAAGAGGTATTATTTTGCCTATTTTACCTAGTGATAACAGGTTCTGATGTATTAGTTAATTTCTTGAACATTTTAGAAAACCAACTGACAAAAGTAGAATTCACTCATTGCAATTAAGAAGCCACTACTTTTCCTTTGTCTCTCTTCCTACAGCATATAAATTGATATTAAAGTATTTGCTATGTTTTAAGCAATGACCTAAATAAAATGAAAATTATGCAATTTATTTTTTCATTAATGAGTACATTCATTGATTCAATACACATTTGTAGTTTTTACACTGAATTCCTAAGAAGTATATCACCATATCTAATCAAGATCTTTCCTCAGGCTAAGCATAGTAGCACCCACCTGCAATCCCAGCAACTCCAGAGGCTGAAACAGGGGGATCATGAGTTCAAGGCCAGTCTTAACCACTTAGTGACAACCCGTATAATAAAAAATAAAAGAGCTGTGGTTGTGGCTTAGTGGTTGACTGCCCCGGATTTCAGTCTCCAGAAAGGAAAAACAAAAACGAAAACAAAATATAAGATCTCCCTTCAGATATCTAATAAATCCTAGAACTCACTGTGTCCATAACTCAAGTCTTGATGCCCGCTTCTCCCAAACCTTATGCTACTCCTACAAGCTTTTCCATCTTGATAAGTGGAAATTTTATCCTTCCAGTTGTTCAGTTCAAACAACTGGGCTCATACTTCAGTCCTGTCTTTCACACTCCATACATAATCAAACTGAGTGTCTGTTCAGGTTTTCAACCAAATTATATTTTGGATTCTTCCTGTTTTATGACCTCCACCACCACAATTCTGATCTAAGCCACCATCACTACTGGCTTGGTTGATCCTAGTGCATTTCTATAGCATGTTACCCCACTTCTACAGAAATAGGCTCTTCTGCAGTCTATTCTCAACCCAGTGGTTGGAAAGAGTATTATAACACTCAAATCAGATCCTTTTACATGTATGGCCAAAACTCTCAAGTGACTAAACATTTCAATCAGAATTAAAGTTGAAGCCCTTACTACTTCCCACCAGTTTGCACATTTGGTTCTTGACTCACTTTCCAGCTTTATTTCCTTGGGCTCTGCTCTTATTCTATTCCCACCATACTGACTATGGTTCTTTACACTTTTCAAATATATCATTATTCTTTCTCCCTGACTATACTTTTTTCTGGTCTCTGTATGACCCTTCTCCCTCTTTCAGGCTTCTATCCAAACACCATCAATCTTTATTTTCTTTCCTTTATAATATTTATGTGGCAAATATCTAGGCAATCCTCATTACTCACAGATTCTATATTATTTTTTGCCCGTGTTGCTCAAATTTATTTGTAATCCTCAAATCAACACTTATGGCAGTTTTTGATGACATTCATAGATAAAATTTTGAGGTACCCAGTGTGCATTTCCCCAGTTGAGACTGGACAAGGTGATGCTCTGTCATCTTCTTTCAGCTCTCAAGTGTTCCTACATGGTTCCTACAGTGCCAAGTTTTATATTTTCTCCTGTTTGGGAGCTTCCTTTCATGATTTTGCTGCTTAAAAATTTTTCCAAACACAGTGCTCAAGTGCTCCAGTGTTCCTAAGCACAAGAAGGCTAGGACATGCCTTACAGAGAAAATACATGTGTTATAACCCTTGTTCAGTCAGACTCATAGGGCTGTTGCTTGGAAGTTGTGTTAATGAATCAGCAACATAAGGTATCTTTAAACAGAAATGTGCATAAAACAAGGTTATAGACTGATCAGTTGACAAAAGTGTTGTTACTAGAAGGTTCACAGGAGCCAAATCATGCTGTTACCTCAGGAGAAATTGTTCAGTAGTTGCTAATTCAGTGTAACCAGTGACTGTATAGAATAAGATGACCACAAGTAATGAGAATCAAATATATATTTATTTGCACATTATGTGTTATCTGCTCATTCCTTCTAGAATGCAAGCTCCAAGAGGACAGAATATTTTTGTTGTTTCACTCATAGCTATATTGAGAAATAACAGAAGCTAAATGAATATTTCTTAATACATAAATGGATGAACCAGGTAAAGCAATTATTATGAATGATGAATAAGTAATGAATTGTTAAAATATGAATAAGATAAATATCTAAGCATAAAATTAAAAATAACATAACTGAATAATGAATGAATAAACCACTTACGTCCTATGTGGCAGTCCAGTCTTAATAACAGTATCATAGAATTAAAAGATAAATAAGATGGAGTCTTTGCTTTTGAGGTTTTCACAATTAAGATAGCTTAAATGTTGGACAAGTAACTGCAAACCATCCCTCTCTTTCTAACCTAGCATGTATATTTCTTCCCCATTTAGAAGACTTATATGATTCGATTTATGAATTCACCTAAAGTGATTGGTATCTACATTTTGTATCAGAACATGAGCTCTCACTTAGAACGCTGTTTTCCTCATTTCCCATTATGTTATAAATAAATATGTAGCTTTATAAGTACAGTTTTTCTACGACTTACGTAGTCTTTACTGACTACTTGGACAATATCATGTTAATGTTTGTTAGCATGTGATCTTAAGTGACCTAACCTCTTAATCTACTTAATCCACTTAAAATAACTTATGTATTCTGTTAAGTATTAGAATCTTGTCTGCATGGGAAAAAGTACATATATTTCTGATGTATAAAGTTAAAAAATAAAACAGTAAATGGAAACACATATTAAGTGAAAGATACAAGGTTCTAAATTTAATTTCCTGGAATACTTCAGGACAGTCCACAGTATGGATTTTGTTAGATGGAGTTTTTTAAAATTTTATTTGATTTAGAATAAGTTTTATTTGAACTTCATAATTTGTATCAACATATGCAAATGTGCTCAGATGTTCCATTTCAGTGGTTACATTATTATAAATTGCGAATGATTACTATGAATATCCACTTTCTTTCAAAACCTATCAGCATGAATTTTACATTTTTAAGCAAAAATGGATTATGCTAATGTGTTAACTCTTCAGGTTCTGTCCATTCCTTTAGTTTCCCTTTAAAATTTGTTGAATATTAGCATAATATGAACCTCTTAGTAATCTATATGTGTACATCTTTTGCTTTGCCAGTGTTATACTTCAATAGAAGGAAGATATTAAGATTTCCAAAAGGCTGACTATCCCCACTGTTATAAAACAATGACTGCCTCCATCATTTTGAGCTGCTATAGCACCCATGGATGGGTGGTTTAAATTAAAAAAAAAAATTGTTTTTCATAGTTCTGGAAGTTAAAATACCCAAGATCAAAGTCCTAGTAGATTGAGTAAATGGTAAGAAACTCTCTCATATTTGAAGATGGCTACCCTCTTGCTATATGCTAGAGAAGTGATCTCTCTACTGTGTCATCTCATAAGGACATTAATAACATTAATTAATCATTTTCATATATTGTTCTTGTTTTATAGTTGCTGTAGTATAGTTATAGTTGTTATTTTATATTTTGGAATATTTTAAATATTTTTCAGATTATTATGTCATCATACAAAGATCATTCAGTGTTAATTTTCATGTTTATTGTGATCTTTGAATTTTGATCATAGCACATTTAGACAGAACTATCTGACATATGCCTTTCCCAGGGCTCTAGTGGTTTTACTGTTTTCATACAAGTTTTCCTCATAATTTTGGTTTGAGGTCCTAAAACAAGTAGAAACATGAATCTATCTCATATCATGCTGGGACCAGCTCATATCATGTGGAAGCAACACAGGTTGGATAAAAGAATGTTTCTTCTCATCCTGTTTTATGGATAAGTCAGCACTGTGAAGCTCTTGGCTCTTTGGAGGAGGATCTAATTTTCTCTAAGTTCTGAGAACTTGCATTCCTTCAGCAACATTAAACTCCCTGACCACTGAAGCTGACATTCATGGAGTAAAAAAACACAAATCACTTGGATTTAGTATCTATAACCTTCTGTAATGGTTAATTTGAATTGTCAACTTGATTGGATTAAAAGATGCCTATGATTAAGAGGCTTTTCAGGGTGTGTCCTTGAGGGTGTGTCTAGGAAGGATTGGAATATGGTATGGTGAACTGAAGTGGAGTCCCTCTCTAAGCGTGGGCAACACCACCCAACAGGATGGAATAAAAATTGGAAAAAGAAGGAAGTAGATGCAGATGCCACCTCAGCTCTTCTTGAATGGTTTTTGATCACTACTTCAATCATTTGAGGATATTGGTCTCTCACTTCTTCTCTCTTCCAAAGTGGACTTTACCAGTGATTCAGCAGGTAGTTTGCAGAAAGTCTCCACTTGGACTAGGGTAGCATTGTTGATCCTTGTTGCGGGGAGCGGGGGTAGGGGGGTGTCTGTGACTTGGACTACACAGCTGCTGGGTCTTCCAGCTCTCCAGCTGCAGATGGCCTTTGTGGACTATCTAGCTTCTGGTCTATAAACCAATCCAATAAATCCCCCTTTTGTAATCATACTTCCTGTTGATTCTGTTCCTCTAGAGAATCCTAATACACCTTCTTTAAAAAAAACAACAACAACAACAACGAAAGAAACCACTATTAACTTTCATTCTTTTGAATACATGCATGTGTAGGAAATATCTTTTTCTCTCTCTTCTCTAGTAAATCAGGTCACAAATTTGTGTTTCTAATTTTAAAAAATATTTCAATATAGTCAAAATTAAAAATGAATCTGTTAAACTGGGTGTGGTGACACACACCTGTAATCCCAGTGGCTTAGGGATGCAGAAAACTGAAGGTCGCAAGCTGGGGCCCAGGCTGGGACACTGAGTGAGACCCTGTCTCAAAATAAACAATGTAAATTCCAGAAGCAGAAGTTCAATGGCCCGATTCGTCATTTCCTTCAGGGAGAAGGGCTCAACTGCCCTCTTTTTTTTTTCGCTCAGCAGAATGAAGGAGGTGAAGAGCAAGAGGGAGCCCCGGAGCCCGGGAAGGCACCAGTGCGGGGAAATGTGGCGGCGGGGACGGTGGTGGTGAAGCAGGAGCCCCTCAGTCCGGAAGCCTCGCCTCCAGCACCGCCATTTGGACTTATCCCTCCCGCAGCAGTCGGTCCCCTCAGCCCTGCAAGCCCTGTCGCTCCGGCCTCCACAGAGCCAAGCCCAAGGAGTTAGCCGGTCCCCAGCCGAAAAGAAAAACAAGTCCTCAGGGAGAAGAAGCAAGTCTCCTCGGAGTAAGAGAAGCCGAAGTCCTCACCACTCAACAAAGTAAAGCAGGAAGGGGAGGATCATCCCCCGAGAGGGCAGGAGGACCGGCAGCACCTGTACTCCTGCTCTGATGGTTCAAGGAGTGGTAGAAACAGTGACCAAGACAGACATGGGGCCATTCCCGCCAAAGGAGATGTTATAATGAGAGGCCTGGGAGTGGGCAGGCCCCAGGACGGATGGAGACCTCCAAAACCTGCAGGCTCCAGAGGAAGAGCAGGAGTTTAATAATGCCAGGCACCCGGAGCACCCGCAAAGGAATGAAGTCAGCGGTAATGAGGCTCAGGAGGTCATTCCCGGACCTGCTGCAATAGCAGTGACAAAGAGGCACCTGCTAAGGAAAAACCAAGCTTTGAACTTTCTGGGACACTCTTTGAGGACACCAGCATCTTCTGGGGTGTAGTCATTAAATACAGTGAGCCCCCAGAAGCTCGTATCCCCCCCAAAAAGATGGCATCTCTACCCCTTTAAAAATGATGAGTTACTTCCAGTTATGTACATCCATCAACAAAGCGCTTACTTTTGGGTGGAACCCTCAGCATTGCAGACATTCTAATTGGTCATCCATCTTTCCCAAAGCAGCATGCAGTCTTTCAGTATCGGTTTGTGGAATACACCTGTGCTGATGGCACAGTTGGCGGAAGGGTGAGACCTTACATCATTGATCTTGGCTCAGGCAATGCAACCTTCTTGAACAAGCGCATTGAGCCACAGAGATACTATGAACTGAAGGAAAAGGATGTTCTTAAATTTGGATTCAGCAGCAGAGAGTATGTGTCGCTCCATGAGTCATCAGCTACCTCTGAACTAGACAGAAAGGAAGAGGAGGATGATGAGGAGGGGGAGGAAGTAGTGTCTGCCAGCAAGCAAACTTAAGAACCCAAACTATTGAGATACTTTTCCTTTTTGGAAGACTTTGGGATTGCCTCAAAGAGTACGGTGGTGCTCTCTGTAATGCCTCTTATTACCTTGAGTCTTTCTGGTGTTGCTGACCAGCTTATTTTGCACTTTAAGAACACTGACTTAGGTTTTGTTGGACTTTTTTCCGTGGCACATCATCCATGTGCCTCTGGCATTTGTTTTCAGAACAGTCTCACCAATTACAAGACATCATGTTTTAGTAGAAGCAGTGTGGCTTTAGTTGGCGCTTTCAGAACTGCTGCCTAGGAAACTGAACCCTTATTTGAAGGGGAGTCATGGCTTGTTCTCTTTGTATAGTTACTTTATTATTTACTTAGTTGTTATGCTTTGTGGACCAAGAGTTTTTGTTTGGGGGCAAACTCCTGAACAGAATCTTACTAAACTTTGGTTGTCACCAGAACAGCTTCCACCATATACCAAAGCCTTGACCTATTTGAGCTCTTGAGTCATAGAAGTTGATTTTGTACTTAGCTTTTTCTTGGGGTGGGGAGAAGAGGGGGTGTTTAACCACGTGACCTCATTAGTGACTGTTTAACTTAGATGCTTTATGGCACCTGCTTAAGTACGTGACGGTACAGGAAGATCATGGCTACTACCAATGGGTGCTAATTTAATATCATGAGAGACTGAAATGTGTTGTGGATCTGTCTCATAAGAGAAAATTCCAGAGACTACCAGCATAACGACTACATTTGAGTGCAGTTTCCTCATTGACCGCCGCCTATCATCCCTCACTTGCCTGTTGGCCTGCCTCTGGCCTGCCCATCACATGCCTTTCACCTACCTATCACCCTCTGATCAAGGTTCATCTGCTGATTGTCCGCCAGTAGCCTGCGGAGCCTGCAGACCCTCAGTGGATTGCCTGGAAGTCCACCATCACACTACCTGCAGGTTTGGTTACACATGGCTGCCATCATTTTGGGAAAAAAAAAAAAAAGCCAGGAGCTGCAGGACTGCTGGCCCCACTGATGGCACACCACCACCAGGGACCCAACCTGACTGACTGCACCCCACACAGACCCAGTGCCCACGCCCTGCGCTGCATCTCCCCATTTGCCAACACGTTTGGAAGCCAGTGCAGCCATCTTGGATTATCTGCAAAGGAGAAACTGTTATTAGGTGGGGCAAATCCCATCCTGAGATGCCTGCTGGAGACTGGAAGCTCATTGTCAGGTACCTCTCATGCCTCAGGCTACTGAAGACTGGGAGGTTTGAATAGTATATGACTGTTATAGTGTAGATTTTTTTTCTCCATTGTGAAAGCTTTCAAATTGTTATTTCTTTACTTTTCTTGCTCTCTAATTTCCTATTGTTTACCTGTTTCCTCAAGGGCTTTTTCTCACTTTTCTCATGCTAACAACCAACCCCTTTTGACTACACTTTCACTCTTCCTGTGATCTAGAACTTCTTCATACTCTTTTCTTACACTATTAACAGTTACATCCTATACCCCTCCCCATCCTCTTTGTCCTCTATTAGAAACTGCAGTTGTCATTGCATATCCATTTGTTATACTATAGATAATAATTGAACTCATCCTCTCTGTTTATTATGACAATATGGTAGGAAAAAGACTATTATAACAATAGTCTTCATAGGGGCTATTTGGTTTACAGCTGCATATTGTCTGTACTTGGTGTTTCTAATATTGATCCTCCCCTTAAAGAAGAGGTTTTGGAAAACTATAGGATCACTATAAGCCTATAGGGCAGAAACTATAATACCCTTCATCTGCATTTCCAGAGGGGAAGATACATGAATAACATGAAAAAACAAGGAAGGAAAGTGTTCCAAACAAACCAAGATTCTACACTAATAGAATCCAATGACAGCATGGAAGAAGAAATGCCAGAAAAGGAGTTCAGAATATACATGATTAAAATGATCAGAGAAGCAAATGATGAGTTAAGAGAGCAAATGCAGGCAATGATTGACCATTCCAATATGTAGCTGAAAGAGCAACTACAGGAGACAAAAGATCACCTCAACAAAGAGACAGAGATTCTGAAAAAGAACCAAACAGAAATTCTTGAAATGAAGGAAACAATAAACCAAATAAAAAACTCAATAGAAAGCATCACCAACAGACTAGAAATCTTGGAAAACAGAACCGCAGACAATAAAGACCAAATATTGAACCTTGAAAATAAATTTGCCCAAACAGAGAACATGGTAAGAAATCATGAACGGAACCTACAAGAACTATGGGATGTCATGAAGAGATCAAATTTAGAATTATTGGGATTGAGGAAGGCACAGAGATACAAACCAAAGGAATGAACAACCTATTCAATGAAACAATATCAGAAAATTTCCCAATCCTAAAGAATGAAATGGAAATTCAACTACAGGAGGCTTACAGAACACTAAATGCACAAAATTATAGCAGATCCACACCAAGACACATTATAATGAAAATGCCTAATGTACAAAATAAAGATAGGATTTTAAAGGTTGTGAGAGAAAAGAAACAGATTACGTATAGGGGGAAAGCAATAGGGATATCAGCAGATTTCTCAGCCCAGACCCTAAAAGCTAGAAGGGCCTGGAACAATATATTTCAAGCTCTGAAAGAACTTGGTTGCCAACCATGAATCCTATATCCAGCAAAGCTAACCTTCAGATTGAAGATGAAATAAAATCCTTACATGACAAACAAAAGTTAAAGGAATTTACACATTGAAAGCCTACACTACAAAACATTCTCAGCAAGATATTCCATGAGGAAGAAACAAAAAACAACAATATAAGTCATCAAAGGGAGGAACTACCCTAAAAGAAAAGACAATTAAAGGAGAAACCAAGTCAAGTTAAAAACCAAAACTAAGCCAAAATGACTGGGAATACAAATCATATCTCAATAATAACCCTGAATGTTAATGGCCTAAACTCATCAATCAAAGACATAGACCAGCAGATGGATTAAAAAGAAAGACCCAACAATATGTTACCTTCAAGAGACTCATCATATAGAAAAGGACATCCACAGACTAAAGGTGAAAGAATGGGAAAAAACCTACCACACACACAAACTCAATAAAAAAGCAGGGGTTTCCATCCTTATATCAGATAAAGTGGACTTCAAGCCAAAGTTAGTCAGAAAGGATAAAGAAGGACATTTCATACTGCTTAAGGAAACCATAAATCAAGAAGACATAATGATCATAAATATTTATGCCCCAAACAATGGCTCATCCATGTATATCAAACAAATCTTTCTCAATTCCAAGAATCAAATAGACCACAACACAATAATTCTGGGTGACTTTAACACATCACTGTCACCACTGGATAGAGCTACCAAACAAAAACTAAACAAAGAAACCATAGAACTCAATAACACAATCAATAACTTAGATTTAACATACATATATAGTATATTCCATCCATCAACGAGGGAATACACTTTCTTCTCAGCAGCACATGGTTCCATCTCTAAAATAGATCATATGTTATGCCACAAAGCAGCCCTTAGTAAATGCAAAAAAGTAGAGATACTGCTTTGTATTCTATCAGATCATAATGGAATGAAATTAGAAATGAACAACAAAATAAAAATCAGAAACCACTCCAAGACCTGGATATTAAATAATATGCTATTGAATGATACATGGATAACAGAAGACATTAGGGGGGAAA
Organism: Glaucomys volans; assembly: GCA_020662805.1. NCBI lineage: Eukaryota > Metazoa > Chordata > Mammalia > Rodentia > Sciuridae > Glaucomys > Glaucomys volans. The sequence continues at coordinate 169,741 of JAJEJO010004509.1, read as the reverse complement.
TTAAAAGATTCTTAGAGGTCAACGAGAACAAAGATACAACATATCAAAATCTCTGGGATACTATAAAAGCAGTGCTAAGAGGAAAATTCATTGCATGGAGTGCATTTAATAAAAGAATGAAAAGTCAACAAATCAATGACTTCACATTACAGCTCAAAGCCCTAGAAAAAGAGGAACAGATCATCACCAAAAGTAGTAGAAGACAGGAAATAATCAAAATCAGAGCTGAAATCAATGAAATTGAAACAAAAGAAACAATTCAAAAAATTGACAAAACAAAAAGTTGGTTCTTTGATAAAGTAAACAAAATAGATAAGCCCTTAACCACACTAACAAAGAGAAGAAGAGAGAAAACTCAAATAACTAAAATTCGTTATGAAAAAGGAAATATCACAACAGACACCATTGAAATACAAAACAGAATTAGAAGCTACTTTGAAAATCTATATTCCAATAAAATAGAAAATCATGAAGACATTGACAAAGTTCTAGAGACAAATGATCCTCCCAAACTGAACCAGGAGGACATACACAATTTAAACAGATCAATTTCAAGTAATGAAATAGAAGAAGCCGTCAAAAGTCTACCAACCAAGAAAAGCCTGGGATCAGATGGATTCTAAATGGAATTCTATAAGACCTTCAAAGAAGAACTTACATCAATACTCCTGAAACTATTTCATGAAATAGAAAAGGAGTGAACCCTTCCAAATTCATTCTAGGAAGCTAGTATCACTGTGATACCAAAACCAGACAAAGATACATCTAGAAAAGAAAATGTTAGGCCAATATCTCTGATGAATATAGATGTAAAAATCCATAACAAAATTCTGGCAAATCGCTTACAAAAACATATTAAGAAATAGTGCACCCCGATCAAGTGGGGTTTATCCCAGGGATGTAAGGTTGGTTCAACATCCAGAAATCAATAAATATGATTCATCACATCAATAGACTTAAGGCTAAGAATCATATGATTATTTTGATAGATGCTGAGAAAGCATTTGACAAAATACAACACCCCTTCCTGCTCAAAACACTAGAAAAAATAGGGATGGTAGGAACATACCTCAACATTGTAAAGGCTATTTATGCCAACATCATTCTTACTAGAGAAAAACTGAAAGCATTCCCTTTAAAAACTGGAACAAGACAGGGATGCCCACAGTCACCACTTCTATTCATCATTGTGCTGGAAATGCTAGCCAGAGCAATTAGACAGACCACAGAAATTAAAGGAATATGAATAGGAAAAGAAGAACCCAAGCTGTCACTATTTGCTGATGACATGATCCTATATTTAGAGGATCCAAGAAACTCTACCAGGAAACTTTTAGACCTAATTAATGAATTCAGCAAAATAGCAGGATATAAAATAAACACATAAATCAAACACAGTTATCTACATGAGCGATGAATCATCTGAAAGTGAAATGAGGAAAACAACTCCTCAAAAAAATAAAATACTTGGGAATCAATCTAACAAAAGAGGTGAACAACCTCCACAATGAAAACTACAGAACATTAAAGAAAGAAATTGAGGAAGAAAATGGAAAGAATTCCCATGTTATTGGATAGGCAGAATTAATATAATCAAATTGGTCATACTTCCAAAGGTACTATACAAATTTAACACAATTCCAGTAAAAATCCCAAAGACATTCCTCATAGAAATGGAGAAAGCAATCATGAAATTCACCTGGAAGAGCAAAAGACCCAGAATAGCCAAATCAATCCTGGGTAGGAAGTATGATGCAGGAAGTATCACAATACCAGTCCTTATATTCTACTATACAGCAATAATTACAAAAACAGCATGGTATTGGCACCAAAATAGATATGGAGACTAATAGTACAGAATAGAAGACACAGAGACAAACCCACATAAGTACAGTTATCTTATCCTAGACAAAGGTGCCAAAAACATGCAATGGAGAAAAGACAGCCTCTTCAACGAATGGTGCTGGCAAAACTGGAAATCCATATGCAATAAAATGAAATTAAATCCCTATCTCTCACCCTGTACAAAACTCAACTCAAAATGGATCAAGTATCTAGGAATTAGACCTGAGACCCTTCACCAAAGAGAGGAAATAGTAGGCCTGAATCTTCTTCATGTTGTCTTAGGACCAGACTTTCTCAAAATGACCCCCAGAGTGCAAGAAATAAAAGGAAGAATCAATAAATGGGATGGATTCAAACTAAATAGCTTCTTCTCAGCAAGAGAAACAATCAATGATGTGAAATGAGAGCCTACAGAGTGGGAAAAAATCTTTTCCACACACACTTCAGACAGAGCACTGATCTCCAAAATTTATAAAGAACTTACAAAACTTTACCCCCAAAATACAAAGAACCTAATCAATACATGGGCTAAGGAACTGGGCAGACACTTCACAGAAGATGATATACAAGTGATCAACAAATATATGAAAAAGTGCTCATCACCTCTAGTAATCAGAGAAATGCAAATTAAAACCACCCTAAGATTTCATCTAACTCCAATTATAATGGCTATTATCAGGAATACAAGCAATAATAAGTGTTGGCATGGATGTGGGGAAAAGGCACACACATACATTGCTGGTGGAGTTGCAAATTGTTGCAGGCATTCTGGAAAGCAGTATGGAGATTCCTCAAAAAACTTGGAATGGACCCACCATTTGACCCAACTATCCCACTCCTCGGTTTATACCTAAAGGTCTTAAAATCAGCAAAGTATAGGGATGCAGCCACATCTATGTTCATAGCTGCTCAATTCACAATAGCTAGATTGTGGAACCAACCTAGATGCCCTTCAATTGAAGAATGGATAAAGAAACTGTGGTATATATACCCAATGGAATATTACTCAGCCATAAAGAAGAATAAAATTATGGCATTTGTTGGTAAATGGGTGGAGTTGGAAATATCATGCTAAGTGAAATAAGCCAAGCCCCCAAAACCAAAGGTCGAATGTTTTCTCTGATCAGTGGATGCTGATACATAATGGCAGGGGGCGGGGAGTGGTTATAGGGATTAAGAAAAGAATGAAGGAAGTATGGATGGTGTAGAGGAAAATGGGGTGGGGGAAGGAAAGATAGTAGACTGAGACAGACAGTCTCAGTATTACCCTATGTATATGTAAGATTATATGAATGGTGTGAATCTACATTGTGAAAAAAAAAAGATATATTCCCTGCTGTATAATTGCATCAAAATGGGTTCTACTGTCATGTACAATTAAAAAGAACCAATAAAAAAAGAGAGAATTCCTGATTTCTTCATAGAACATGTACATAACAATTTTTGATCATCTTGTCTGTTCTAAAGTTTTGCATTTTGATTCAAATGTTATCTCTTTTCTTTGAGTAATACACTGTTGCTAACGTGGCAGGATCCTTACTTTATTCTAACAATGTATATATATGTCTAAAGGAGATTGTGTAGCTTACATGTTTCTACACATTTCATCTTTAAAAGATTATTCAAAGGTTGTATTTACTATCCAAGGCTGGAAATCAAGATGACTGTCCAGTTTCCTAATTTTCTACCAGAGGACTGTAAGTAGGAAAAAAAGTCCTAACTACTTACACACAGTTTGTGTGTGTATGTGTGCTTATATACACACATATATATATAAATTGTGTTGAAGACCTGTGTACTGAATTTCATAAGACAATGTTTTGTGATTGAAATGTAACACCACATGATAGGCAAAGGCCTCCCTGCATTTGAAGAGCAGGTTTTCACTTATATGTATTTTGGTGATAAAAAATAAAATTTGTAAATATAAAAAAATTAAAAAACCAAAAATAGTTGCAATATGGCTCAGTGGTAGAGTATTCCTCTTCTAGGATCAATCCCCTGTAATGGGGTGGGGGGAAGCGAAGGGGACCCATTATTTTGAAAGGAAACTATAGGATATAGGAAACTGGACCGCACATGTTTGATATTTGGTGGTAAGATAATTCTGGGGAGAAGGACCCATTATATTTAGGGCAGTTACATAATGTATTACAGTAGAATCTTAATTTAAGGGGAATATCTTAAGTTTGAATCAAGGGTGGGAACACTTTTTAGTATACTGGAAAAAAACTTGAAATAAAGGTACACTTTCCTCATTTTCTGAATGTGTTTGTGTCCCTGTGATTTGAAAGCCTTCGTTTACAGCAGTGTCAGTCAGGGCTATTACCACTCACCTCCATTTCATACTTTACAGAACAGGAGTTCACACCTACTTGGAACTTACAAAGGTATAACCTGATAATAGGAACTCGATTCCATTTCTATGTATTCATCTCCAATCAAAATTTCAATCAGGTTTCAACTTTTTATTTTGTGGAAGAAAAGATTTAGCCATTAAAATCTCATTTTCAAGTGTGAAGTAGCACAAAATAACAGAAATAAAAAGAGTAGAGAAAAAAAAATTCTTAAACATTTCCTACACTTTTTCTATAATATGAGATAAACAAATATGTTCATTTCCCTGTTAAAAATAATATAGGGGTGAGTAGAAAGTTCATTTGTTTGTATCAATCAGTAGCTTCTGATTTTACCCTGATCAAAATATCTATCAAAAATATCCAGGCCAATATCAAAAACCATAGAAAATAGCTGCCTTTAATAGAAGACTTTAGTGTTCAATCCTTTAAACCATATGAGAGGCAAAGATATGCTATATGCAAAGTGAAATCCTCTGCTGTCTTTGAAAATACCACAGGTAACTTTTAAGTGTACTTACTATTTGATCTTTACAGATAAAATGTACAGTAGTCAAGCTTATAGATGTCCATGGGTTCTCTCTTCCATTTAAATGTTTTTTGAATTGAACAACAAAAATAGTTTCCTTTTTATGAAGTCAAACACTGCTTTAAATTACCACCATGTTATGCACGTGCTTGAAATATCTCAATTGTCAACAATTATTTTCTAAAATGTAGATTGTGGATAGACATATACCTTTAAAGCCACAATGCCTAAATGATATGCATAACATCAATAGCTGAGTATAAAAATTGATTCAATTTTAGTTTGTGTACTTGTGTATTTATATGCTATCATGTTATAAATGCCATGTTTATATGCATTAAGCATTTTATTAGTTTCAAAAAAATTTTAAAGGTGTCTTTAAAAACCTATGTTTCAAAGATAAATATTTATTTATAAGCAACATATTCAGTAAGGGTTATTTAAGCACACTCTGTAAAGCGAGGTGTTCTGATGTTTACTTTTTTGACAAAGTTATAAAATCATATAAAAAAAGACCAAATTTAGTTTTCCTGGAAAATATTGTATTATTAATCATCTATATTAGTCAAATTCAAGAAAACTGGCTCCTCAGAAAATGCATTTAATTATCTATGCAGACCATGAGAGCAAAGGGACAAAGGACAAGTACACACATGGACTATGTGGCTGATATTGCTTTTAAAATAGATTTTTCCAAGCTGAAGAGACAGTATTGCTAGAAACACAAAAATATTTCTCCATCAACTGGCTATTGTATAGTTATAGAAATGGACATAGGAAACAAACAAAATTCCATTTCCCGACCCCTACCAATTTCAGGGCTCAGTGGAATATGCTTACCTCATTGGCTTTCTCATTAAACTTAAAGAATGCCTGCCTAGGAATCCTTGTTGGAGTGATTCTCAGACTGCAGCAGGTATTGCAATCACTTGAAGGACTTGTTGAAATGCAGATTGTCTAGCCCATCCCTCAGAGTTTCTAATTTAGTAGATATTGAGGTGAACCCCAAAACTTGCATCACTAACAAGACCCAACATATTGCTGATGGTGCTGGTCCAGGGACCATACTTGGAGATGCACTAAATTAATGGATTTTATCCCTGCATCTGAGCTACATTTTTTCCAACTTTCAAAAAAAGCAGTCACAAAACTTTTTTAACTATTAAGATCTATAGTCAATGTGTTAGAAGTAGTAGTGATCTGAGTTCTAATTTTTTTTGGAACCTCTAGAGAAGATTTCAAAACCAAGAGGAATTAATTAAGTTGATAGAAATTATAATCAATACAATGCCCAGAACATAATAGGTGCTACACTGATTCCTATGAATAAATCGAACCTAATATTTCATCCTTCATTCATCTTTTTCTCCAAATATTTACGCAGTGTACAGGGAAAAAAGCTGGTATAAAAATACATCAATTACTCAAAGGTCATATTTTAATTGCTGTCTAAACTTGACTTGATATTCCCAGATGATATCTTAAGATACTTTTTTTTCAGAAAAAAAGTAAAGTATAAATTTTTTTAAAAAATTATATTCCCAGTTCTTCACCTAATGTCTACTTCCAGTCCCTAAGCAACTTATTAGAAGATATTTGTAAAATATGTAATCTGAGAAATTGGCTTCAGTGGCTCTGAAGTGTTAAGAGACAGTATCAGAAGCATGAGGCTTCTCACACAAGGGTGCAGGAAAGTGCAATGTAGAGAGGGGTACAATGTCTGTTTTCCATGTTGTCTTTGGCATTTGTCAGCAGTGTTTGGTCTTGGGTAACTCTTAATTTCCTGAACTCAGTTTTTATGTGTTTTAAAATGGCAATAATTCCTTTCTAGTACTACATTGCTGAGGATGTAAAATTAAGTAGAGTCTTATTTTCTTGTGGATAGAATTCACTGCATTCTAACATATTCAGTGCTTTAAAAAGGGCTCATTCATGCCACAGTTAATCGAGGAGGGTATATTTGCATCTCTTATTCAATGATATATTGCTAATCCCATTTTTCTTTCAAGCTAATAGTGAATTATAACTTAAAACTTACTAATCTTTTGCCTACTTTAAGTGCTTCATTGTTGTTGTTCATATGTCAATCTTATCTAGCTCTGTGAGTTGGTGTTCTTCCCCAGATGAGACAATACAAAACTTATCAGCTTTTGGTATCACCTGATCATGTTTTTAAATATTGTTTATATATTCAGAAAATATATTCACTGGAGATATTATACAGTGGGTAAACCAACGTTAACATTATTTCACATTAGAATAATATTCGAGAATGAAAGCCACATTGTTGGTCCACTACACTGCCTTTTCCTTTCTGTCTGTGTATGCATGGGCATGACTGCCCTTCCTGGTTGCAAAACTCCGCATAAAAATCCACATAAAGAGTGATTTCAGATTTCCTGTGTTAAATAATGTAGATATGGTAGGGGTGAAAGTGAAATATCTCTGTAGGAAATAAAAGAGTCTTATAAAAATGTCCTTCTGTCAAGGATGTCCTTTGTGTGCTCTTTGCTTCTGCAGATGACAAAGAAGCAGCAAGTTGGTGCCTCTGAATGATGGCATGGAAAGCAAAGAAATAGCTTTGCAGGTGAACTTGTACAATGTGTCTGCATTGCTTCTTTTTCTACAATAAGCAATCTTATTAGCCAGAGCTTATTATCCATCTCACACCCTTAAAAAAAAATCCGTATATATAGTTAACTCTAAAGGTCAGATTAACAACACTTCAGATTTAAACAAGTCATACAACATTGAAATTAAAGATGAATTATGGCTCCACATCATCTCATGTTTTGTTTTCAAAGCTTTTGCCTTTTTCCAGCACTGATTAAAATGCCCAGACAATATACTTCATATGCTTTGGTCTTAGAGGAATACAAACAGCATTATGTACAGTAAACTCAAGCCCAAATAGAAATGAATTAGAATCTGGTTTTAAAGGATCTTCCAAAGAAGAAAACACATTGCCATTGATAATTCCTGTATTTCTCATCAACAGATAAATTGCAATGACACTAATATGCTTGATATGTATGGTTTGACACGTAAAATCTGTGGTTTGTTCAACCTTTCTGTGAAACCTCATAAAAGGTTGAGATCTATGTAGTATATGAACACTGCTGCCTCAACCCAAGGAAGAAATAACTGTCAAGGGTTTCTTTTTATATTCTTCAAGATGTATAAAATGATATGGGAGAGCACGGGCTAGAGACAGAGCAAAAGCTGAGATTTTTTTTCTGTGAGAGAATTATGTGTTAGAAATAGTATGTAAAATGCACAAACCTAAAGCAATCACTAGAGTTAAGTCTAGTCATTTAAGGTCTAATGGTTTGTACCGTTGCCTTCTTATCTTTGCTAAAGTTAATTATATGGGTTATTTAAAAATGAAAGCTGTATTTCAGTGTCAGCTATGTAAAAACCAAGACAGAATATTCTAAAGCATCTTATATGCACTTTGTACCTTTAGTTATCTAGTAAAATAGAGAATGTCTAATGTCAAAGTTAAAGGCCAAATGCTTAAAGGTTTGTAGCAACATATTACTTCACTGTATGAGATTTATTGGTTTTGTTCATTAAAGAATTCTCTTGAGGGCTGGGGATATAGCTCAGTATATCCTTGTATATATCCAGTATATCCTTGCAAGCACAAGGCCCTGGGTTCAATCCCCAGCACCACAAAAAAAAAAAAAAGAAAAAAAAAAGAATTATCTTGAGATGTGGGGTATCTGAATCAGTAACTAGCTATTAGTTGTAGAATACCATAAACCAAGCAGGAAATAGTGGTAATAGCCATTTCAGGATAAATGCTTCTTTAAAAAATACATAAATTAAATACAATGTTCATCCTCTTTCTTCATTCTGAAGATCAAATTTGTTTTTAAATGAATATTCACATGAATATTTAAATGAATGTTCACAATTCTGACAATTTTCATTACTCAATAAGTACATTACATATGAGAAAAAACTTTAATTACCCACAAAATTGCTGCGATAGTCTTATACTACAATGGATATATCAGCAGAGTGGCATTGCCAACCTAATAAAATTTTGAACTGCTGCACTACAAATTTTCATCGAACCATAGTAAAATGAATTCAAGAAACAATCTAAATAGGGTGACCACATCTTCTATGTTTTATTTGTTTTGCATTTCTCACACATTACATTCTTTTTTTGTACCTTACCCTTAAGCAGATGGGTTTAGGGAAATATTTCTTTCAAAGCTTAATGACTTTTGTGACATTTCATAGTGATATTTCTTTAGATTGTTCTCAGCAGGAGAGAACATTGGTATCAGAAGTGTGTGATACACATTCACACACACACACACACACACACACAAAAACACACAAAGAATATTCTTCCAGACAAGTTGAACAATTTGCATCTATGGCCTGTGCTTCATACATTGCTCTATGCTTAAAGGAAAAAGAGGTACATGGAAATGAAACCCTGATGTTTTCAACAGCAAAAAGACATTTATTGTAGGAAATGCTGATATACATGTGGATACAGAGGAATTACAATACAAGGTATGTGCCAGTGTGCCACTTGGTTATATGTGCTGATTTTATAAGAAAAAATTTTGAAGCTTCAATCCCTGATTGTCTAAATTCATATCTTGAAATCTAATCTGATTTACACACATTACCTTATAAAGGGCGGCTTTATATTTTACTCTTCTCCAAGAGAAGAATTCTAGACCCTGGTGGCTTGTGCCTAAATAGTGACATGTAGAGACAATCACATAGATCATGCAGTATTAAAATACATTCATGTGCTGGGGAATGAGCAACACATGATCAATATATAAATATATAGTAAAAAGATGTTTGAGGAAAAATAAGGACTAACTTTATATATTCATATTTGAAGCTGTATATGGTGGTGGACCTTTCTGAAGGAAAGCTGTTCACCCCTGAGGGCACAGGATCTAGAACAGACCTACCAAAGCTTCATTTCCCTGGTCAGCTCTTTTACAGTAATAAATAAACTCAGGGATATTCAGAGAATTTCAAAATTTTGTTTATAATTTGGTGTGGTTGTAATACACATTGGCAAATCTTACGTTCATTATTAAATACTGTATTGTGAACTAGAAAACAAGTAGCAAGATAATGATAGATTTCAATTTAACTTTATCAGTATTAACAGGTACAAATGTATAAAGAATAGCAATTAAAAGGCATGACAGAGTGCAATGGCACATGCCTATAATCCAGATAATCAGTAGGCTGAGGCTGGGAAGTCTCAAATTCGAGACCAGTCTAGTCAAATTAACAAGATCCTTTCTCAAAATAGAACATAAAAAAGAGCTGGGATGTATGTAGAGTATCCCTGGTTCAATTCTCAGTATCGCAAAATAAAACAACTTTTTTTAAAGGAAGAAAACCTCAAAGTGGATTTTAAAATGTAGGAACTAACTGTGCTTTTTAAACAAATGTACTTTAAGTACAAAGGAAAAATTTAGCCAAAAGTAAAAGGGTGATTTGTAAGGACACCATATAACACTATCCATATGGAAGGTAGACTGGCTATTTTAATATCAGAGAAGAAAGAAATTGAGACAGGAAGGAATAGAAGAAATAAAATGTGGCAGTTAAAAATGGAAAACATTAGTTCTAAATATGTATATACCTTACTTCAGATTTTCAAAATGTATGAAGTAAGATTTGATAGTACAAAAAGGAGGGATGAATTGATTCACAATAAAGCTGGAGATTTTACACTGTTCTTGCAGCAACTGATAAAACCCAGTAGAAAAAAAAGTCAGTGGTAGTGAACAACAGTGTCAACCAAATGAAGCCAATTGGCATTTACAGGGCTCAGCACTCAAGAAGTGCAAGGCATACATTCTTTTCACACTTAATGGGACTTCACAAATGGATACCGTATGCCAGCCCAAATAAGCCTCAGTGAATTTCAAAGTCTTGACATCACATAAATATGTCCTCTGTGCATTTTATCTAGATGGAAAATTAATTAAAATAAGATATCTAAAAATTATCAAATAAAAGTATGTATTACATCAGTTGATTTTCAGCACATTTTCCAGTAGAACTCAAGGAGCAAAAAAACTTACTTTTATCAAGTGACTCTAGAAAACTAGAAATCCATCAGTAAATAATTATACACAAACAAATATTACCTGTGACCATAAACAAAAATTAGTTGGGATTGATCATGGACATTAACATGGACATCAAAATTATGAAGCTACTAGAAGAAAATATATGTCTTTAAAACATCAGCTTAGTCAAGGATTCCTTATACAGTAAAAGGAATACACTAAACATTGAGCAAAAACAATTAATATATCAAAAATTTTAACCAAAATTAAAACTTCTGCTTCTCAAGAAATATCTTTCAGAAAATGAGTGTATAATCCAATGAGTAGGAGAATATATTTTCACTACGTGTATCATATAAATGATTTGTACGAAGTGGTACAATGTAAGAGTATAAAATAAAATAATTTTGCCAATTAATAAAATGTTCAAGAATTGATCAGATGCTTTACAGACAAATTGTACAACTGGCAAATAAGCATATGGAAAAATGTTCTAACTCATTAGTCATGAGGGAGATACGAATTAAGAAAGCAATGAATTAGAACTACTTACCCACTAGGACAGAAAAGATTGAGAGTTCAAAATGGTGACCAGGTGGTATAGCAAACGGAATCCTTTTACATTGTTAGGTAGAGTGTAAATTGATAAAAACTATTTTAGAAATTGGTTTGATAGCTTCTTATAAAGAAATTATATTTCTAGCTATTTACACTAGAGGATTGAAAACATAGGTCCACCCAAAGACTCAGAAGCTTTATTCATAATAACTAAAAACTAAAACAACTCAAGTGTCTTTCATTAAGAAAATGAATGAACAAATTGTGGCGTAACCATACAGTGCAGTACTATTTCATAAATCAAATGAACAGCTATTGATCCATGCAACAACATTAATGAATCTCAAAAAATAGGCTGTTTTTCCTCTTATTCCTGCCCTTCTACTTCTTTCCCCAAATACTTGAGTCATTAGCTATTATGCAGTTAAAATAGCACAGATTTCTGTTTGCACTAGAAAAGGGAGAAGGGAGCTACTGTGACTTGGAGTCACTTGCACAGTCCAAGTAGGGTGACGGATGTTTGCAGGCTTCCTTCACACAGAACGGAGCAGATCAACTTGGGAGCCAGGGATGAGGTGAGCAGGGCGCAAGCATCAGAGCCCAAAGGTGGTGAGATGATCACCCTCAATGGTGTACATGTCCTTTAATTTGTTGGAGCTCAGCAGCTATATAGGGCAAGGAAAGTGTGGAGCATGAGTGAGCAAGAGGAAGCAGGACTGTGAGATTGGCAGACAGGTAACATACAACCATAGAGGAAAGCCCTCTATGTGAAGGAAACTAAAAATATGAAAAGATAGGTGTCCTTGTGAACTTTGGTTTTCACAGGTATAGATAAATATAAAAATATAAATACATATTATACATATTACACATATTATTTATATTTACAACATGAATGTTAAGATATATACATAATTATATTTATATATTATATAAACATGTTTATAGTATTAAATATAAGGTGAATACCTGTTTTATATGACATCACACTTATATTACACATATATTTATATATGTACATGTGCATGGATTTTCTGGAAGCAGATGCTAAGTCAAAGTTTCTTGAACACTATTATTTTTAAGGGTTCAATGCCCATAGAGATTAGGGGTAGGAAATGGGGAAATGGAAAAGTTAAACTGTTAAAGCCTTGGCCAACTCAAATGAAACTTTGGAACATACATGGCCTTCCAGACTTACCCCACAGTGCTCCTTGAAGTCATTAGGGTAAAACATTTCTACATCTCCCTCTCTCTCTCTCTCTGTCTCTCTCTCTCCTCACGCTCCCTTCCTCACACACAGACACACACACGCACACACACACACATACACACTTCCAGACTCTGTCCACTGAATAGGCCTAAAGTAATTACATGTCTAGAACCTAAACACAGAAACCCCTCTTTGCTAAGCATCTGAATATTATTCTCCATCCAAAGAATTCAGGGTTTCTTAGAGTGACAGGTTGGGGAATGGACAGAGGAAACAACATTGGAAAAGAATTGAAAGATTTGTGAGTTTAATACTTGAATAATATAAATTCCAGAAGAAAAGAAAAAAGGAATGGATGAAATTATAATGGATGAAGTTATAATGAATATCTAATTCTCCTGAGCTGAATAAATGCTCCAAGAGATAGAGGCCCCTCAGTTCCAGGCAAGGCTGATTGGAAAATTTAACCAGCACACTCCAAGAACCCATCAATTGATTGATAAATAAAGTATAATAAAATTGGAAACCTTTCTGCCAGGAAAAAGAAATAACTTACAAAAAAAATCTGGTAATAGACTTTCAACTACTTCATTGGAAGCTAGAGAATAGTAGAATGATGTCTATTAATGACTGAAATAAAAGACAAAGATATGAGATTCCTATGTCAAAAAGGATGTCATCCACCTGTCAGGGTGACAGAATGATATACAAACACTCGCAAGTATGCAATGATGACAGTCACATAATGAAGAACATGTATGATAAAGAAACTAAATTCAAACAAGTGAATTTGGTTAGGAAAAGACAGATACAGTTGACTACATATTTGCAAAAGATATAAATAAAAGCAGTTTATAACTTCTTTATATTTGTAAGATACATGACTATAAACAAACAATGTGTAACACATAAGGACCATTATAATTTAATAACAAATTGAAACAACAGAAAAATGAGCAAAAGATAGATTATGGCACCGGAAAGACACCAATACTAGTTGCAACTAAATGTTTGAAATTATTTTCATCCTTTCTATTTTTCAGGTAAATGCAAATTACTGTTGCAATAGCTTACCAATAGCTTTGAGACTTTAAAGGATTTAAAAATTATATATAATATCTACTGGTGATGACTCAAGGGATAATATGCCTCTCCACATGCCTGGAGAGTTTAGCAGCTTCCTCTGCTCATTGCATGAGTCTTCCTACATGATTGTGTTTCATTAATTTTGTCTTTTTGGTAGGTTTTTCCATATGTATTTAAAAAAAAAAAATCCTCATCCAGTATCTCAAATGTCTTTCAGTATCCTGCCACAAACTCCTAGCAGAGTGTGCAACAAGTAAAGTACTATGTGTGAAGACCTTAAAAGATTTAGCCAAATCCTGTAGCAGTGACTCCTATTAGTGCCTCTCATAGCTGGTGATGTGGTCTCACCCATCCTTACAATGTGCAAAGCCTTCAGCTGTTAAGCAAAGCTGCAGGTGAAGAGGAGAAAGCCACAAAGAAAATAAAATTTCCACAATAACACAAAAGGTAATTAAAGAAGCTGTACATTGGGTCAATAATCAATTTTGATCAAATAAAATATCTATCATAACTGCATGCTTCAAAGGAAATACATATCACAGAGAAACCTGCACCCCAATTTAATGATGTAAAAGGTCACTTAAGAGTGATGTTTGGTGCCAGGTCTAAGACCTCCACCCATCTGCACTTAATGCTAGACCAGTGACTCAGAAGCTGCAGTCCTTCCCACTCACGACCACAAAGACCCCAAAATCTTCAGTTATATTTTAAAGGTAAAGTGTTGCATTTATTACAGTACTTATGTATATTTTAACCATTTATGTGTAAAATTCCTCTACTAGTTTTTAGATCCCTGTCCAGTTTTTTAGTGTCACTAAAGAAGACATTTTGCCCCCACATCAATAAAACTCTCAGGTTTTATTGTTTGTGCATGGCATGGAGATTTTTAGGACTGCATGTAACATGCAGTGGAACTGATTATCTATACACATATGCGTACCATACTCATCTATTTATCTACCTTTCTACCTATTGCATGTGGCTATTATATAAGCATGAATAAAACATTACTATCAAATATTTACACATGCTTAAATTAAGATAATACAATTTCATAATTTTCTTTTAGCTTTATGTCTTCTTTTTAAAGATTTATTTTAAAAATATGTGAAGCAGTTTTCATTATGCAAAACAAAGTAAAAGAACAAATGCCAGGAAATTCTGGGTTGTTTTAGGAGCGATTTCTTATCTCCTAGGAAATGAGAAAACACCATTATGGGAGCAGCTTAGCATAGCTTAAAAGCACAATCGGATGATATTTAATAGCAAAAGAATTCAACTTGGGACAGCCATGAGATCCCACAGCTCTAGACAGCACACACATTCTCAGGTGTAATGATGGCCCAGTCCTATTACTACACTGCATTATTCTACTTAGTCCAGAAATGTCATGAAAAAGTTATAAGGGTATGTGGAGAGATGTGCTGAGAACTGTCAGAATAATTTATTAATACCTACACTATTTTATTTCTCAGGGAGGTTTGGCTTCCCACACCAACACTTGTCACAAGCCATCTTTGAACACCTTTCTTTAGGAGAGGTCTGTTTTAGTAAATCCCAAAGTAAAAGTTTTCTGAAAGACAGCTCCCTCCCTTGTTTTGGTTTTCCCACAATCTCCTATTTGAAGGCCCTTTTAATGACTTTAAAAGCAAGAAGATGAGAGAAGTCAGCCACATCTGGAGACAGTAGTGCCTTGTCAAATAGACCCCAGAGCCCTAGTCTCACCAGATTCCTGTACCTTAATCTTGACCAAGAAAAAACAGCCAGTCAAGGGCTTGGCAAGTGGAAGGTCTCAGGGATGTTCTTAATAAAATGGAAATTAAAGACCTTACTTTACCCAAAAAGGTAAATCACACAGCTTCATAACACCAAAATGGAAACAAAACATGGCAGCTTTCCCCTGCTTCCTTCTTTACCCCCAAAAACCTGCTCAGTGGGTTCAACTCCTTAATAATGTCCCCAGGCACTGTCTCTCATTCTCTGTCCCTCTCCCTATCTCTTATTTTCTTTTTATCTCTGAACTAGAGTTCCAGTAGAAATTTACAATTCCCTAAATCTTATCTTTTCTATAGGGGGTAAAGATAACCTATCTCCTACCACCAGGTTCTGTCAACTCATGATTGGAGGGGAAGAGCAGTCAGATAGTAAAGAGAGAATTCCAGAAAATGATAGGACCATGCAAGAACATACACAGCAAAAATTATAGAATGCAATGTGGCCAATTAGAATTTTTACTGTAATCACTATCTACAGTTAAAAACACCTCTGCAGACCAAGTACGAAGAATTCTAGACCCCAAGAATTTATATCTTGTAAACATTAAGACAACAAGAACATCTATAGGTGTCTTCCACTATGAAGATATTGATATTTGTTCATTAATTCTCTGGAATTCCAAAAGTCTCAAGGAATAGGTGGTATATCTTGTCACATGAACAGAACAAATGCAGCCTATAAAAGGCTTTAGAAAACACAGGAAACTGAAGGGCCTTCCTTACCTGAAAAGCAGATGATCTAAAGTGGTCTTCTCTACTAGCTGTGATTTTATTTGATAGTCTCAGGGAAAGTGAAGCACAGTGTATATTATACACAATAGTCTGCTCTACTTTACCAAGCTTAAAAGATTTCCTTCTGCCAGAGAGGATGTAGTCATTGCATTTTTTAAATCCTATGTGACATATACCATCACAGAGTTTGTTAAAAGCAACATAGAACAAGATGTGTATTTTCCAATTTGAAAGGCCTCCTGCTTTCTCTAAGATCAAGAAAAGGATAGAGCTGCAGACAGCTCATAAAATTTAAAGCTAATATTTAAAAGCATATCAAATCAACAGGTATTTTCATCAGCTAAGTGTTTTTATTATACACATATCTGGAGCTGTCTCAAAGATATTTCATTATGATTTTTTTCTTTTGTTGCCCAGAATAATTGGCATAAAAGTCAATTTAAATCTTTGGGTTCTTAGCTAATCTGAAAGAAGAAAACAAATTCACATTTACTTTTGTGGAAATATTTGGAGCAACACTAAGTGCTTGCAATCTGGGTGGTAGAGGGTAGGTTTTAAATTTATAGAACTTATTTTTCTAGAAATGGTTCTGCCACATGCCTTTTGTTTTAAATATGAAGATCCTGGCTAGCTTTATTCTTTACTGTATAACTTTATGATATGATGACTCTGAAATATGAAATAGTCCTCTTTCTATTTATCAAAAATACCCTGAGACGTAGGTCTAGTGTAAAGTTTTTCATTCACCCTTTTTTCTCCTTTCAGGAGTCCTATTCCCTTTAAAACTTCCTCAAACCTGATCTCCATGAGAACCTCCACATATTCACAATAACATTCAATATATGCAGATGTCCTTTTTCCATTTCACATTTTCAAAAAGGCTCATTTTCAGGTCTCAGTCACAGTTCAAAATTAATCATTGAAAATGTGAGTTGGTAGCTGCTAATAAAGGTATGATATCACCTAGCATTATTTCCAGCTTACTAAATTTCCTTCCTAAGAGACAATGCTTTAGGACACAATGAAACACTCTTTGATGAGAGAGGTAAGGGTTGGAGATTGGTTCCTTGACTTGTCTTTTCAGGGTTGTGTTGGGTAGCACAAGCAGGCAGAAAGGGAGGGTTGTTACTGGGTTGTCCTCAAGCTCACTCCACACAAAAAGCCTTTAATACTTTCCATGCCGCTCTAGTCAAAATTAAAAATGACTGCAGGGAAACATTAAGTGCAGAAAAGCTCATAAAGTCAAGAAGTATGTCAAGAGATGAGTGCATTTTACTAAGTCGACCTTGGTGAAATATGAATGGACTTGATATGATAGAAAGTTCTAAATGCTGCATAAAACAAATTTGCTGCCTTTTTAAATCTGAAAAAATGGAAATGTAATTCGTACTTGAATTTTCATTATAACTTTGGTACCTTCATTTGCAGTTTCCCTTATTTCTCCCTTATATAAGATTTGATAATATAGTGAAACACATATATAACTTTATATATAAATTAACTTTATATATGAATTAACTTAATATATAAAATATGTATACATTTTTTAGCATACTGTGGAAACTAACATTTATAGCCTCACCATTTTGTATTTAAGTATACTAATGGTATTAAAGGCATAATTAGTGCCTTGTTGATTTTGGATAGAAAAAGTTGGTATCCTTACCCCTAAGATAATTATAATAAAAACAACTTCATGTCCATTATGACATCTAGGAAACAAATGTAGTATACTACAAAAAGAAATTATTTTGATTTGTTGATTTATCAACATATTTTTCATTGGCTAGTAAACCTGTTTACCAAGTTCCTTGTATTTAATTTCAAAGTCTAAGACATGTCACATAGGCAGAGTGCAACTAATGTTTGTTGTGTTAACACACTGGTAAATTTGTCTCTTGAGTCGGGAGCTCCTCCATGTACAAAATAGCTTCAACATATATTTGCTTTTCTACAATCTTATTAAAGCTTAATTAGAATTCTTGTTTTTGATGGAGTTTTTGCCAGATTGTCCAGAATGCAAAATGACCAAGATGAAATTGAGAGAGAATAAACCTTGAGCATCACAAAAGAGCGCCTGTTCAACCAGTTTACAGGACTCATCTTATTGATTTATCCCAGCAGTTCATAAAGGTAAATATTACTGTCTACACATTGAATGTAAAGTAATGAAGTCTCAATGACATTGTATAATTTATCTTTGAACTCATAGCTATTGATTAGGGAGGTTAAAATTCAAAGTGACTCCCATGTGCTCTTTTTAATAGGTGACCATACAAATACTTAAAAATTATTTAAAACATGCTGATTTGTATTGATATTAGGAATGGAGAAGAGAATCTCTGTTATCCTCGTTTATTTTTCTTTGTTCTGCTGTTCTGGGAATTGAACCCAAGGAAGCTCTACCATTGAGCTACATCCCTGGCTCTTTTATTTTTGAGACAGGATCTGACTAAATTGCCTGGTCTGGCCTTGAACTTGCAATCCTCCTGTCTCAGCTTCCCAAGCTGTGCATATTACAGGTGTATGCTATCATGTATGCTATCATGCCCGGATCCAAAGATTTTTAAAATTAATCCTTATATTATGGGATGTTGGATACATGAGAAAACTGTTCTCATTTTGAAAGCATTTGAGTCCTTACCATGGCATGAGGCCCCTCTACAACTACACCCTATCTACTTTCCAGCTTCTCTCAACTACTTCAGGCCTCACACAGCAAACCCTAGCCAGAAACTTTTTTTGACTCCAAGACAGACTCTTCACTGTTCTATTCCCTTTGCCTCCTCTGCCTCAATGGCCCTATTATTACCATTAGCAGACAAACCTAAAACGATTGTCTGTGATGGACATCATATGTCCCCTCCAAAGTGATCTACTCTGCCATCCCTGGCAAAGAGATGCAGACATATTCCTCCAGATAGGGTTTGGCTAACTCCCTTGGCTTTCAGTCTTTTCTCACATGTCACCCACTTACTGAGGCCTGTTGTAATCATCCCATTTAACACAGAACCTCTTCTTTATCCCTGCCTCAGTCTTCCTTACTCTGCTTCCCCTTTTATCTTTTCCATAGCATTGTGATTGAACTTCTTCTTTATCACATTTACTGTGTCTAGAGGTTTATTTTTTGTAACCCCTTTACCCATGCGAATGTGCAGTCCCCAAAGGCAGGTCCTTTTGTTAATTAATGTATCCCAAATGTCAGGGATAGAATGATAAATGAGCAAACACCAAGCAGAAATTGGGTGAAAACTGTATTGAGTCCTTCTTTGGATACTCTCCAGATTTGAAAATCTGGAATTTCAGTATTGGTAGCTGTAACCAAGCACATCAAAATTTAAGAGCAGGTCCCTGAGCCCCTTTATATTCTGCAGAGGAAAGTAGCATTGGGAGACAGGTTGGAAGGCCATGGAAGGACAGAGCAAGGAAGACAGTAAGAAACTTGAGAAGTGAGCAGTCTTGGGTTCCTAAGAGCTTTGAATGTAAGACTTACATTTCAAGGAGCCTGATTATGCTTCTATTCACTAGGGATGGGAGATGTACCTTTATTGGGCTAAATAAAGCCTTTTATTGCAAGCCTTTACTGAGTTAAATGTTTGGCCAGCTGTTTCATGTGGTCCTCAAAATACTATCCACTACATGTCCTTGTTTTTGTCTTCCATTCCCTTACTTATGGATGATGGCATGAGACCCAGAGAGAGTGGTCAACCTGATCAAAGTCAGCTAATTAGTAGGAGACAGCCTGCACTGAAGCTCAGAGGCACAGAGAATGGCCTCTGGAGCTACATTGCCCAGGCTTGAATATTGGTTCTTCCACTATAAGCTGTATGATCTCAGGCAATTCCCTACCTCTGAATCCTTAGGTTTGCTATTATAGAAACTGAGCTTAATAATAAGGGCACTTTTCTCAGAAGAGGGTGTCAAAGACTGAGTTTGAAATATATGTGGCACATAACAGCTATATACATTTTTGTTGATTTAAAAAAATTCAACCCCAATTGCCTATTTTCTTTCATCTTACAGTCTTGACAGCATATGGCACAAGGTGATAGTAAAAATGTTTGAGAGACCTTAGCATTATTACTAATAATATCATGAATATTAATAACGTCAGTAGTAGAGATATTTCCCCATAAATAAGGCATTTTTGGAAAGTAAAATAGTTTAGGAGTGCTTTTTCCCCCCTTCTGTTAGCTTTATTTTTATTTCCCTTCATGGTGCTAAATAATCATGATGATGATAATTATAAGTGACTTTTATAAATCACTCACAAAAGCTAAGCATTTTCAAAAAGTTATTATAAGTACCCTTTGAGGCAGTTGCCCTTATTTTTCACATTTCTGACATTACAGAAAGCTTAAGTGCCACGCAGCTGTGAGCCTTAATCACAGTACTTGATGAATTAAAATATGAATGGAACCACCATTTGACCCAGGTATCCCACTCCTAGGTTTATATCTAAAGGATTTCAAATCAGCAAACTACAGTGATGCAGCCATATCAATGTTTATAGCAGCTCAGTTCACAATAGCTGAATGATAGAACCGACCTAGATACCCTTCAACAGATGCATGGATAAAGAAAATATGGTACATATACACCATGGAATATTACTCCACCTTAAAGAAGAATGAAATTATGGTATTTACAGGTAAATGGATGAAGCTGGAGAATATCATGATAAGTGAAATGAGCCTAACCCAAAAAACAAAGGCTGAGAATGTTTTCTCTGATAAGCAGATACTAATCCATAGTTGGGTGGGAGGAGAATGAAGGAACTTCGGATTGTGCAAAGGAAAGTAAGGGGAGAGGAGGGAAGTGGGGAATGGGAAGGACAGTGGAATAAGACAGACATTATTACCCTATACACTGTATGATTGAAGTTGTGCTCCATTTGTGTACAAGGTGGCAAAATGCATTCTAATGTCATGTACAACTAATTAGAACAAATAAAACAAAAAAGATCAGAGAAAAATATTTTAAAATAACAAAATAGGAATAAAAGCAGTTCTGTATATCACTTTGCAGAACACACAACCAAGCAAAATTAGTAGAATTTTTCATGATTTAATTATAAAACTATAGAATTTTAGCTGTACCAAAATTTTAAGTCCAACCAAATACATATTTAGTTCAAATTTGGGCAAAGAACCAGGTTCTCACTTAAAGTGTGTCAACAAGTACTACTAATTATATTCTCATGAATAAGATTACTTTCTCACTTCATTATATGTCCTCCCCTACAGCAAAGTATCTAGTTGCCAAAAAAAACCCCAAAACTATGCTTAGAAAATTTCTGAAAATAATTTTATTTAATTTCAGTAATCATACATATCTCTGTATGCTTAGCTTAATTCTCAGAAAGTAATTTTAACTCTTCAGTTAAATTCAGAGAATTTCCTTTATGATATTTTTGATATACTAAATTGGGTAGACACATATTTGGATCACCAGATTTAAATATTGGATATCCACCAAAATAAGCATGAACTTATTATCTGTGAAAGCTGTCACAGCTTGAGTCTTGGATATATTCTGTTCAAGATAATCTCTCTTGACCTGTCTATGTATGAAACCTAAGTTAAAAAAATCACCATTGACCAAATATGCTATGTAAATATATGACTGTACCACAGGGAATTTCTTCACCTTTATGTATATTCATAAAGCACCAATTTTTAAAAATACTATAAATAAAAAGGAAATGGAACAAGTTGAAAAATCATTTGATATCTGAAGCATACCCAGTGACTCGTACATGACAGATTCCTCTTTCAAGTATACTTAAAATTTTTCACAATACTGCCCAACAAGACACTCATGTCATGCATGCATGCATGTATTTGGACTTAACTGAGCAATGCTATAAGATAAGATGACATTTAACTCAGGCTTACTTAAAAGAAAGAGCTAATGTAGTAGTGTGAAGATTGAATAAGAAAGGATTTTCCATTCCTTTGATATTACAAAGTCCAGTATTCCAAGAAAACGAAATAGCTGTTGACATTCATTCATCAAGCAGCAGCACAACCTTGAGCTACATGAAGAGGGATCTATGCAGTTTATCATTGTGATATACAAAACTCAGGCACAAAATTGTATTGTTGCTCACAACTCTTTGAAATTGTTGATAAAATAGATAAAAAAATAAGTTGGACATAGATGACATTAACAAAAACAGCAGATTTAATAGCTACTCTTAGGAAAGAAAATTTCTGTCCTGAGTAAAGAAAAAAAAAAAAAAAAGAAAGAAAGAAACCACTGGATGCAGTAATCCCAGAGATTCTGAAGGCTGAGGTAGGAGGATCACAAGTTCAAGGCCAGCCTCAGCAACTCAGAGAGGACCTAAGGACCCTAATGAAAACCTGTCTCAAAATGAAAAATTTTTAAAAATGGCTGGGGATGTAAAGCATCTGTGAGCTCAATCCCAGTACCAAAAGAGAAAAAGAAAGAAGACATATTTCTACTACTAGAGGACCACTTATAAGAAATAGATGCACTAGACTGGAAAGAAAATCTGAAAAATTCCAAAAAGAAAATTTTAAAGGCTAAATTTTTTTTTTGTCAAAATAGAGTGGATTTATTAGAAACAAAAAGATAAAGAAATGAAGTCTACTTTGGACCAAAGCTCTAAAAACAGTAAATCTCTTTATGACATTTTGAGAAATAAGCACTGAAATTAAATTATGGTTAGAAATAAACAATATGAAAAGCACTGTACATAGAATGTGTTCCCATTGGTACTTCTAAAAAATGAGTGATCTTCAGTGTGCATTCAAAGGAGACAAGTATTAAAATGAGATACACATTTTTAAGATATAAAAGAAAGATCAATGATAAAAGTATAGAAGTAAGCAATAGGTAAAGATAAAAGTAGAAATCAGTATGTTAAAAACGTGTTTCAACAGAACAAAATGCTTCTTTAAAATAAGTTATAACATTCTTGCTTGCTTATAAATGAAGGTGAAAGTCATTAAGACATAAATCATATTAAAAATAAAATGTTTATAATACCAGATTGGAAATAATTAAAAACCTTATAAAAGGAAACATACTTTACAAATACTTTTGAATATCTAAGTTCAATTAAATGGAACTAGATTGAAAAAACATACAAATTCTTAATCTTCACTGAAATTTGTAGATGACCTAATAGACTAATAAGCCAAAGAAATAAAAAATCTACTTCATTCAGTTAGCACCAGACGTTTAAATCTATTTATATTTTTTAAACATTATACTGTACTGAAAATAAAGAAATTTCATGATCAAAATTCTGCTAAGTAGTCACAAAAATTCAGAAAGTAAATTGAGTCCAGATTAAATTCATTTTGGTATAAAATAGATGAACAAAATATTAATCAATAGAATTTAGTTAAGTATTAAAAGAATGACACATCATGAGATAGGAGACTTCATCCAAGAAATGAAAGGATTACTCAATATTAGGAGATTTAATATAATTTAGTACTATAATAGATTAAAAGAGAAAAAACATATGATCTTCTTAATGGATGCTGAAAAATCATTTGCTCAAATTCAATAACCATTACTAATTAATTTTGAAAAATGCTTAGCAAGCTAGAAACACAAGGATATATCCACAACCTGAAAAAGAATTTACCTGCACTCTGTTCTTAACAGTGGATATAAAAATGAAAAGACAGAGATGCAGGATTTTCAGTATTCTGTTCAAAGTTCTGCATCATACAATGGCTTAAGAAATAATATGATATTAGAATTTGTAGATCAATATATTGTCTTATAATATTCAGACAGACTGACTGGAAAACTTTCAGAATAAGTGTGGATTCTGCAGTGCTACATATGCAAGCTAAATGTACAAAATCAATATCTTTCTTTGATGCCAAGGATAACAAATTTAGGACAGTTATGGCAAAAAGATATCTATGTAACATATTTACAAAAACTGCAAGTAAATAAACTAAAGGAAAGTATACAGTATAGGATCATATGAAATTAGACTGAAGGACACACATACCAAAGAAAGTTAATAATGGTGGCTGTCATATTCCTGAAAGGGAAGACAAAGTCTTACGTGAGTTACACCCCAATTCACTAAAAAGTCAGTATTATCTACATCAAATTAAAATGTTCTCACTGTTATTTATAATAAAATCAGCTAAAATTGATGTTCATATTGTTGAATAAAAATAAAAATGCTAAGAAGTATTTGCAAAAAAAAAAAAACTTGGGGAGAAACATGCTTTGCCAAATCTTCTATAAAATTTTTTTCTGATTAAAATATTATAAATCTACTGAAGGAATAAAGGTATACAATAGGGATCTGAGAAAGAGACAAATATAAAAACATAAATGACATTTTTAGATCGTGATATAATGATGGCCTAGCAATAAATGGTAATTGTTATGTTTGTTAAAGTTTTGACCAATGTATTGAAAGCATATATTTATATTTTTTTTGCTGTTACTTTTCCAAATTTACCCCAAATATCTATAAATATATATTCAGAATCTATTTATAATATAATGGTAAAAATAAAGGTGAAAGAGGGACTAGAAAATTGATAATAGTTAAGAATGTCTGTTTTCCTTAACTGCCATGATAAATTTAAGTAACCTAGTATCAACAGAGTATAAATTGAGTTTGAACAGTGGAGGTAAGGCCTGGTGACATGCCTAAAATTCCATTCTTGACTTCTTTATAATGAAGAGAACTGTTATGTTATTTGCAAACAACAATGTATCCAACTAAAAGTTAGCATTTCCCAGCATCTCACATAGGTCAAACATATGGCTTTGTTTTGGCCAATACCTTAGGAGTTTTGGAGAGAAAGTTATGGAAGTTTCTTTAAAGGGGATGTGTGGGTAAAGGAAGAACTCTTTTTCCATTTACCTTTTATATTTCCTGCTCTCTGGAATTTGGTGCTATGGCTAGAGAACCTACAGTACAGGAACTCTAATAAAACAGAGAGATATAAGGAACATATAGCCTAATTTATTTCTGGATTTGACATGACAGCACTGAACTGCCAGTCTCTGGACTTACTATGCATGGAAAAATAATGTTATATGTGTTGAAGTCACCACTATTGCTTTTTATTTTGTGTTATGTGCAGCAAATCCTGGCAATCATTTGCCTGAGGTTCAAAGAACTCTGAGATGCTTAGAGATGGGGATATAAAGGACAGTACTGTACACTATAAATGTTAGAAAGAAGGTAAAAATTTGACACCACCAACACCAAAAGTCTCCCTTCCTAGGGTTCATTAGGGAATGAGAGCAGTGATTATATTCAGAGGAAATGAAGAAATTCAGTGTTGAAAAAAATATTCCACTAGTGAGACCAAACTCATCTCAGAACATTCTTAGAATTGTCATCCTCTGGTCCTATGCTGATCCCCTGTCACAAGGCTTTGCTTTTCCTCTTTCAATTATCCTAGGACTTTAAGGGACAGATATTATATAAATAAGCTCCATTATTCAGCAAAAAAATGGTATAAACATCAAAAAAATCTTACTTTCAAATCACTTTGAGAAAATCACACTTCCATATAGATTATTTCATGCAAAAAATCTACTCAACTCAATTATCTGGTCCCTATAAAAGAAACACCAGATGTATTCCACATTACTATTTTTATTCAGATCTTGTGTTTCAGATGATCTTTTCCTTAAATTATAGATATATTTTAAAGGTACCACTAATGAAAGGATGTGAAACTTATTCTCATAAAACAGATTTAAAAATCTCCCTTAGCATGTTATACCTGGCTCATTAAAATGAAGAAATTAACTTATAGCTGAATATATGTTTTAAATACATTTTAGCAAACATTTATAAAGTTAGCATAAAAATAATGAACCATTTAAAAGTGTTATGTATGTAGAAAGTATTACTTGTGCTATACCAATTCAAGTAGGTATGTAAATATATGTGCATATATATATGTATATGCATCCACACACATATTTAACTAATGAGCTATGGGTAAAAAAGGAAACTCATGGATTTGCTTCACACACAAATAGATATACAAACACACACAGCACACATACATGTGTACATAGCACACACATACATATATGTATGTGGTACACATAAACATATGCATGTATATTTCATAGCACACACAGAAAAGAAAGAGGATTTATTTAAACCTTCCTTAGATTTACCGTTTTACATATTAGTTAAACTAATAACATACTAGTTAAATGCCCAACAGTTGGAGGGCGTGTGCTTCTGGGCACAGCACTTCTCAGGTCAAGAGCAATCCAATGACCACCCCCGCCCCGCCCCCTCACCCCCGTGAGCTCTCAGGTTGGGCTCTCTCAGGACTCACTTAGAGGAGCATTAGAAAATGAAGAGGAGTAGTGGCAGAAGCTTGGATGAAGGTAGGACTCACAAGATCTAAGGTGTGGAAAAGTAAGGCATTCTAGACTTTCTCTAAAGAACAGAATAAACTTGCAGGAAGGTCAGGATTGAGCACTATGGATGTTTAAATGAACATTATGGGCCTTTATAAAAATTGTAATGATTCTCGAAGTTGCAATTTTCTCACTGATCTTACTTCTGATCCATTGTTTCTACTTTTAAAAAAATCTGAAAAAAATTCTCCATTTTCTGACTGTTGAATAATTGTGTACATCCAAACTTTGGATAGGGACTATAGAAACACTAAGAATAAAGCCCTCTTTTCTCCACTCTGCCTCCCCCACCTGCAATACATGCTATATTGCATAAGATTTTCACAGTTTTCCATATAAGACTTTGTTGTCACCTTTCCACATCTGTGGCTGATTGTTTATTGGGCTTGGAATGACTTTTTTCTACTTTACCTCTTGGTACAGTTCTAAACAGTCTTTTGGATCCCTGTTTGAATGATCTTTCCTTGATGGAAAATCATGTGACTGCTTGGTCCTCTGCCTGTGGCTCCTCTTAACCCCAAGGACAGCATTAGTTGATTCACACATTTGTAGAGACGACCACACAAGTCTTACACTGACTGTAGAAGTTGTTTGAGTCAATGTCTGTCGTCTACATCCCAGGATCACATACAAGACTGAGAATATTTCAAAGGCAGGATCTTCAGGACATAAAAACACTGGTATACATAAATGCAAGGGAATTGAAGAGGCAGTTGCAGCACATTAGCTGAGAAAAAGCTAACTTGGCCAGAAGGAACAGAAAGTAGTATTGACAAGAGAACCAGTCAGGTGGCAATCTCCTACATCCTTTATTACCTGCAGCAAAAGTTCCAAGTTAAGAAAGGGTTATAATTGTGGGACCTGGAAATACCCATTTCTGAATCCTTCTGTTCATTTCCCTGAGCTGCCTTTCACCTCTCTTCTACCAAAGTTTCTGGCCCCAAGGCATCATGTGCAGATTGTAAAAAAAAGTTCTTAGGATATACTTTGCTTTGCGGGTCTCATTGTCCTGCTTGGAGAAGTGTATGCCTAAGTGCTCAAATCTAAAAAGACACAAACTTAGAACACCTTTCTTCTCCTATGAAAAAGGGTGTTTCCTTTCTATCTTTGATATGTTTTAAACCTTAAGATAAATTTTGCCCTTCTGAAAGGTTAAAAGAATCTTTTGTGAACTTAGTGAACATTTGAAATCATTGCAGCTACCAAAGTCCTACAGATTTGTAAAATAACTTACTTTTTATAACATACTCTATAAGTTGACAATTAACTGCATATATATATGGTAAAATACTACAGAGCCAGAATGAAAACTCCATATTTCTTTCTTCTTTTGTTTCTTTTGATACCAGGGATTGAACTCAGGGGCACTTGACTACTAAGCCACATCCCCAGTCCTCTTTTGTATTTTATTTAGAGACAGGGTCTCATTGAGTTACTTAGTGCCTCACTTTTGTTGAGGCTGGGTTTCAACTTGTGATCCTCCTGTCTTAGCCTCCAGAGCTGCTGGGATTACAGGTGTGCACCACTGAGCCCGGCTTCCACACTTCTTTCTTGGATGCATTCTCAGGGTCCAAAAGGACCTAGAAGATAGTGGACATCCAGTGCATATTTCTGACTGAGTGTGTGCATGAATGATTTGACATGTTGTAATCAGAAACAACTAGGATTGGTTGTTTGTGATATAATAGGTTATCTTTGAAAAAATTAATTTAAAAATATTATATTTATTGTTGAAATTTTATCATAGGGATAGAGGCACAGTACTCGTATATAGCATGGACTGTCTTCAGGGTACATGTGTTTAAATCCTAGCATTTACAAGCTCTTTGGCTTTGGCATATTAAAAGGCTAAACCATGAATTGGGTGTGAACACCCCATTCTATATCTCTAACTAAAACAGGGCAGATTTCTCACCTGAAATTTTGAAAAAGACTTCTCACCTGAAATTAAGGTGTGTGTGCATGTGTGTGTGTGTAGGTATGTGTGTGTGTGTGTGTGTGTGTGTGTGTATCCCTCCTTTGGTATTGATTACATTTATATATATATATGTGTGTTTATATATGCATATACATACATACATATACATATATATTATATATATATAAAATCTCTCCTTTAGTAGTGATTACCTTTCTACTCACTTATTGAAAATTTCACCATAATCCATGCAAGTCAAATGAGTTTGCTTATTAGCAACTAAGTTTATGAATGCTTTTTATTTTTTTCTTGAATTTATAAAAGTATTAGTTCAATTGCCAGCAGATTTGGGGACCCAATATACACTGACAATCACTTTATATTCATGCATTCAATAAAATTTGCTTGCACATTGTTTCTATAGATATAAAAACTTTAAAACAGATTTTTATTGTTTTAGAAAATAAAAGCAAGGTTTTCCTCAACACCCCCTGATAATTCCATAGTTGATTCAGCATTGTAAAGTATGATTAATAGTCAAAAGCTTGAATCACAGAAAGGCATTGATAATGTGGCCACTAAATTTAACAGCCAGAAACACTACCCAAGTCCAGTGCACATGATCAGTAACATCCCTGAGTCAATACACAGGACCACACATTTAGAATTAACTCCCTAAATCATTATATCCACATTACCGTCATGAACAGTTAATGACCAAATGGATTGCAATGCCTTTAGCAGAGCCTGATTATGGATGTTTTTCAAGACTTTGCTTGTTTAGCATGTTGAATAAATGTCCAAATCCTTTATAAAAATAAAATTATGAGAAACACAAACTTTAAATTTTTTTTTTTTAAGTCGAGATGACTTTAAAATGTCTATTCATTTATCTTACCAAAGAAGGCAATAACCCCAGGGCACTGTTCACAACTAAACTGTTAATTAGCATTCTCATTCAACTTTGAAAAGAGGGGAAAAGTCTCTTGGAATTTTGTGGAGTGTGCAGTTTGAACTATCTCCCTTCAATAGTTTTAAAGAATTTTTTTTCTAGAACTGGGGGTTGAACCCAGGGGTATTTTACCACTGAGCTAAGTCCAGAGTACTTTTATTTTTTATTTTGAGATAAGGTCCCAGTAACTTGTCCAGTCTGCCTTTGAATTCATGATCCTCTTTGCCTCAGCCTCCCAAATGGCTGAGCGTATAGGTGCACACCACCATGCCTGCTAAAGCTCTACAGAGGAATTGTGGATGAGCATATTTCTGTTCTGATCTACATTTTGGTGGTTCACTAACTGTTAAAAAGGTGGAAAATAAAAAGAAGATCTGATCCTTAATGTTCAGAAACAGAACAATAAAACAACCACAGAGCAACCTGCTAACTTACCTACACATACATGTGCACATGTATATGTAGCCTGGACTAATTTTTCAATGCATCTGTCTATTTATCTAGCACTAATGTACACACACAGAGAGAAAGAAAATTAATATATTAAAAGTGTGCTTGTGTGGAGTCCATCACTGATAGGAAGGTGTTAAGCCATGAATTGCAAATCAGGTGATGTTGTGCAAGTGATGCTCATAGCTATTGGGGATAAAGAGGATATGAAGAAAATCTTCAGTACATCCACACCAAAACAATTTTATCATAGGTCGCATATGCCCCCCCACAGCATTTATCATGGTCATTATTATCATCATGAATAGTGACTCCTCTATGGTATTCATCATTTCCTGCTTCACACCATCTGTGAATGGGACTTGGTATGTGCTTGTGCCTCTTTGAGCTTCAGTTTTGCTCTTCTGTTACACAAGAGGACTGGACTTGATTGCCTCTAAAGTATATTCAAGCTGTAACATTTCAGGATGATGTGATTTTACTCTTTTAAGAGAATAAAAGATAAAGCATGCCAGCTTTTGCCAGAAGCAACCTTAGTAGAGTCATCTTAATTGTTTTGTTCACACTGTTATTGGCATGACCTTGATGGTACAGTGCATCCTGTGACACATGATAGAATACCAAAAGTCACAGTCCACTGCTCAGTAGTCTAATGAAAAATACAGTTTTAATTCTGAGTTAGCAATGATATTACCTTAATAAGATAGCAAAGTGTAAGAACTAGATCTCCCCCTGCAAATATATACCTTAGTTTGCAGATTTCCTAACACATAGTGACAGTATTGAACTTAACTATAAATGCATTCTGAACTTTGTAGTCCTGTAATAGGAAACAATTTAATAAGAATATCCAGCAAATTTCCAGTCTCTAGTCATAAAGCAAGTCAGCCATTTTGAAACTCTCTTCCCCTTACTGTAATATTAGTTTATACTAAATTTATTTCTACCACTGACCAGAATGTCTCATTTTAATCTTTTACTTAATGCCAACCTTGCATTTAAAGTCTTAATAAATGAAAATGCTAATACCTATGAAATGCTTCAAACCAGTGTACTCAGTTTTCTGAGGAACTTTTATCTCTCAAACTTGACAATTCATCTTCTTTGATAAGGTTAAGATCAAACCCACTCCCTACAATCCTTCCCTAATTTAATTCTCCCCATGATCACTTAGTTTAACCATCACTGATGGCCTTTCTTCTCCAAGGTAGGAGATGAGAAATTCCTTTATTATATCAAATACCTCTACTTGCCTCATAATCCCATGTTTTTGTAAAGATTATACTAGGAAATTAATCTCTTCCTGTCATCTCACTTTGAATTATATTATGTTTGTTTACTATTTAAATCTCTCCACAGCTTCCCCTTGTCCCTTAAATGAAATAAAAATCTGTTCCTAACCTGAAAGGCTTTATGTATTAGACACCTGCCTAATTCTATGGCATTGTCTCTTTCCCTTGCTCACTCATCCCCCATGAACCTCCATTTTGGCCACAACAAACCCTCCTGGTAGCACAAATCCCCCAAGGGGAATACTGACTAGAAAGTCATAAGGTTCACAAGAGAGAACATGGGAAGTATGCACAGAAACATGTACAATCCAACACTTGGGTGAGAACATCTAATTGTTGAGCAGTTGTATCTTACAGGGAACAATCGTTGATCATTGCCAATGCCTTGGGTCAGCAGATCTCTGCTTTGCCTCCTCCACCTCTCCACCTAAGGACATGACTTTGTTAAATACTCCTTAGACTGGGAAGCAAGGTAGTTTGCTACCAGGCTAGAACATCTCACTGTGTTACACAAAGCAGGGGTATGGGCTGTCAACATAAATCACTGGAAGATATAAAATAGTTTCTCTACTGGCACTTCCTTTCATTTGTCAATGTAGATGTTTTGGGAAGACTGCATCTCCAAAGACTTCCAGCCCTTCCTTAATTAGTTCATTCTTGCTTCCCTTCCTCTCCCTTCCTCCCCCTGCTCTGTCCTCTCCCCTCCCTTCCTTCCTTCCCTCCTTCTTTCCCCTCCCCTTTCTTTCTTTCTCCTTCATTTGTTTTTTATTTTACAATGCTTTAGGTGTACTTCCCATGTCTGGATAACATTTGTTGATATAACAAATAATCAGAAAAAGGCTCTCTGCAATGGAGTAAGAGTGGAGATGAGCAGTTGTATGATAACTGAACATAGGCCTAACATCTGTACATTCTTTACTTTGGTGAAATAAAATGAGGAAAGGGCTAATATATGTTATGGACCCAGCATTATTCAGAGTATTGAGATATCACTTCATTTATTCCCTGAAACAGCTCTTTAAGGGGGAGTATTATTGCCATTTTAGAATTGACTGCAGTGAGGTATGAACAAGTTGAACAACTTTCTCACTGGAGAGACTAAGAGTTGGATTTGTTATATTGCATCCATTGTCCACCTTTTTAAATAAAATATGATACCTATTGTATTCCAACAAAATAAAGGAGAATGTGAAGATGATTCAGAAAATGGTTGTTATTTGTCTTCTATGGCTTCCCAAATAGACTTTGTCAGTAAAATATTCCATTTGCTTACTATTTGTACTAATTGAGCATAAAAAGGAGAATGGACTAATGCTATTTCTAACTTCCTAAGACAAAAACCTTATATATATTTGTTTCTTATAAATTTAATTTCAATACAATTATCAAAATCATTTGGAAGTGATTATGAATTATAAAATCATGTTTAATTATCTGCCTCTTTGGAGGAACACAGCAATGTTTAATTGTGAATATATTCATTCAGTCCATTGGCAGATATAACCTAAGTACCACAAGCAATTTCTAAGATAGATGATGTGTGAACTTGGACCAATATCTGGCGTCCCATACCTGAGTAAGCGCCAATATATGTTTACTGTTGAATGAAACAATAGCACCTTGATTGTTTTCTTGTAATCGTTATGTGCACAATGCCTGTCTTGAAGTAGTTTGAAAAATAAAAACTCAAATGTAGTTGCTAATCCCCAATTTTTGGTTCCTTTTAGAATAGTAAGAATGTGGCATAATATTTATTAGAGTTTAGTTAGGGGAGCCTTTTTAAATTTTCTAGAGAGAACATTTAAGAAGATAAATGGAGTGCTAAGGTTTGAAAATTTGTTACAACATTTGGTGAAAATGTATTTGAAGAATTGCATTATCTGGGGATTTACATGGTGTGGTATTAAGGGATTTTAATTTAAATGTTGTGAAATTGTATAGATATTTTCTAATTCTAATATCTGTGTTATTCAAAATATCAGGAAATGTGCATAGTTTAATTTTAAAATATGTATAACCTACAACATTACTATATTTTTCAGTTGTTACTAACTATAGAGATATAAAAATGTGCATTTCTCATGTTCATTGAAAAGGTGCTATAATGATAGTCTGGTTTATTCACATAGTTTTACTTCATTAGTGTGGCAAAGCAGAAGTAGTTTAAAGAGATGATAGAGAAAAACAAAACAAAATTGTATATTCTTTCACCATCAGTCTGACCTAGACTATATTATATTCAAATACAAAATCTAACTAGAAACAACTTAGCAAAATCCAGTAGCATTAAAAAAATGACACAATGTGACTACTGCATAATAATTTAAGTAATGTAATTTCTCTGCCTCTGTGTCCCAGATCAAACTTGTGGACTGATTCCTGTCTTCCTACCTGCCCTGAACATTGTTCTTGATTCTCCTTCAAATCTGGCATAGAAGTTCCTGTGCTCAGAGCACTATCCATATCTGCGTTTCTCAATCATTGTATTAGTCCATCTTCAGCCCTTTCTATGTGATGCCTATTCTCTGGTGATTTCAATCATCACTGATTTTCTTTTACAGAACTCGTTCATTGATTGACCTGATCACATAAATTTATTAAGCATCTTTCTGTGCCAGTCCTACTCTTTGTTAATCCTTTCCTTTAGACCACTACCATGTAATATCTGTACATCAAATTCGGCACCTCTTTTCTTTCTCTTATTTTCTTGCATATGAACTTTCTCCCTAACTCAGTTGCAAGTTTCTTTTAAACAGGCGTTCAAAAGAAACAAACTTCCATCTTCCACTTTGCATAGAACTAATAGTAGATACAGAGTATTTACTAAATACTACTTCATGGACATACTTAACTTCAGGGAAAAAGCAAGCTTAGTCACAGAAATCAATTGTAACTCGGAGTGAGAGGCAAATTTTTGCTTCCCTTCCAAGTGATTGCTCACTTATTAGCACAAGCTGGATTAACAAATGACAATGGGTTTCCTTTTCAGTTTTATTAAAATTGTGTTCATTTTTAATTGTTAGAATTTCACTTAAAATAGCTAGGTAGCTTTGATTTCAGTATATGTTTAGATTTAATTATAAGGAATAAAGGTTAAATTATGTGAGAGCCCATGCTGTGCTCATCCTTGAAGACTGGCATGAAGAAATCAACACATTAAAAAGAGAAGAAAGAAGTGGCACTTTTGCCATTTAAATTTAATTCTATTGCTTTTCTAATGAAAATTCACCTAAACGCCAAGTACCTTACTAATTATCTAATCACAGCAGGAAAATAATAAATGGAAACTGTACAATGGTATTTAGAATTGCTCAGAACTGCTTCACAGTTGGCTCTTCCCTAAGGTATGTTAACCAATGGGGATATCCTAATATGCTATCAGAAGGAAAACAAAACCCTAAAGTGAAATCGCTTGTCATCTCCCCATTTTAAGATGTCTGAAATTTGACTTTTGTTTGTAAATTGGCAAAATTTCTGGGTTCTATGCTCTCCTTTTTTTTTTGTGGGCCCTAAAAAAAGGTCAGGGATGCACAAATAATCTTTGCATCATTGGAAGATGTTAAAGCTAGTGAAAACAAAGTGAAGTTTGCCTAACAAGCACAAAATTCACTATTTGTTGATCCACATAATTTTGAGATGATCACTGAAGTTATGATGGCTCAAAGATAGTATTTTAGAAAAATTTCTTTCTTTTTTTGTGGGGGGGCACACACAAATTTTTGAAGTAGAGGAAAGATATTATTTACAGTAAAGCATGAAGAAATGACTGATTCTCAAAATAAACTCATGCTGAATGTTCGTTCTTTAGATACTAAGGACAAATGATTCTTCCTTTCAATGCTTAGAGAACTAAGTGGTTTTTCTTTTTCTTTTTCTTTAGCAATATCCTTTCTATCCATAGTCAGAAAGCAATCACTGATGATAAGTTCCTGAAAGTTAAATCTATTGTATGTATTGTATGACACTTTCTCTTTTTCTTTCCTAGCAAAAGAAAATGCCCTTGCAATAAATATTGCCTATGTAGGTCCAGAGATGTTAATATTGACTCAAATAATTTTTAATGAATTCAAGAGTTTAGGCCTCAGTGAATTAACCTCATAAATGTAGAGAAAGCAAATGCTATGATCTCATAGGTATAAATGTAAACAAATATAAAATAATTGCTATCACAGGAAGCAATTAGAAATAAACTTCCTATATAGATTAGCATGTATTTACATATGTTAAAAATTGAAAAATTTATAAGAAACTACAGAACAGTGAAAAGAGTTGAAAAACGGAAAACTTAAACATACAAAATAAGAAGATACAGCTAGCTTCCAATAAAGGGCAACACAACTAACATTAATTATGTAAAGGGTACTATTGATTGATTGGTTGATTTGTAAGGGGAATGCTACAGATAATCTTGATTTCAACTTAGCCTTTTGACAGTATCTAATTATAATAGTACAGATAAAAGGTGAAGCTGTACATTAGATGATGGTACAATTATGGAAGATTCACTACTCACTAAATAAACTCAAATTATCATTAGGGGAGTGATATTATTTTGTATGGGTATTTCTAGTAGCATAACTTAAGATATTTCCAATATATTTCCATAATATAGTAAAATGCAGGCAACATTTTAAATGGATGACTTGGAAATCACAGAAATATGTTTTAAAAATATAAAAATCAAGATTAAAAATTATTTCCCTAGTAATACTAGACTGAAGCTTACAAAATGGAATTGAAATGAGTGATTCCTAAGTTTTAAATTTAAGTAAAAAAAAATCCATTAAACAAATATAAACAAAGGAGGTCCAAGATTGCAGTGGTTCATGTTAAAAAGAAAAGAATCTGATTGCATTTTAGCACAAAAGATGTACCAGTAGTGATACAAAAACTGTTTGGAGAAGAATATAAAAATAAATAACCATGAACAGAAGCTTATTTAGCTTTCATTTCAATAAATAAAAATGTGGGTTCCTAGCTACAGATGTAAGTCATATATTAATATTTTCACTGGTCAGCATGGACTTGAGCCATTGCTTCCTTTTTGCTTAGTTATTCATTTCTTGTTCTTTCAATAACAGGATTAAACATAT
Source organism: Glaucomys volans (assembly GCA_020662805.1). NCBI lineage: Eukaryota > Metazoa > Chordata > Mammalia > Rodentia > Sciuridae > Glaucomys > Glaucomys volans. Next base: position 133,460 of record JAJEJO010004509.1, on the reverse strand, counting down.
TTCATATATGAGGTGAAATGCCATTAAAAAAATCCACCTGAAATATTTTAAATTAACTGACAGCTGAAGGCTACCAGGATGAAGGCAATTATAATGATGAGGATCCGAAAACCATGTCACATAAATAGTTAATGAACACAGATATTTTCACCAATGAAAAGAATGACTGTAAAAAAATTCATATATTTGGAGGACTCTCACAAAAATTTTGTGTTGTCTTATAAGGAAAGTAACAAGTAATGCTCATTGACAGCGAATAGGAGCCCAAAAGAATGAAGAATTTTCTAATTATTTCAGTTGTTTGGCAATAGAAGAGACATTGTTGTAAATATCTGTATTTCCCCGTGTTATACATTAAAACAGGCTCTTATGGACTGTTTTGAGAATATCCCTATACCTGGGTAGGACAGAAAAGGTAAGAGTATAGAATTACCTTTTAAATTATGATTCTAGAATACCATATTCAAGGAAGCTACATCGTAGATAAAAATATCACATTGCCTAGATATCTTGGCACATTTTAAAACATTTATCCAGTTTATCTTGGGACCGATCAGTTTTACTCTCTTCCATTTACAGATTTATTCCCATGCACCAAGCCTGGGGGTCTTTTTCTGCCAGTTATTCCTTGCTTCCACCTTCAGGGAAACTATCTATTTATTATGCTTTAGGTTCCTTAGAGGAATTTTCTCTCTCAGGGTTTCAACCCCAACTATTTACCTCCAGGCTGAACTCTGTGAAACGGCTAAAACTCCAACACATGCTTACTTCCTTAGTTTCTGAGCTTAGAATTTCCTTGAGTAGTACCTCTGAGCTCTAGACGTAGATATCTCTCTGTGTACCTCTAAATGAGCCTCCATTCTTAAACAGCATGTTTTGTGTTTTACTTGGTCCTTTTTTGAATTTGATTCTGTGGATTTTCTAGGAATGAGTACTTCAACCCTTTTAATATAGTTCAATTTATCAGTTGACTCCACTGATCTTTTTTTTTTTTCTATAAATCTTAAGGATTCTTTATGTATTTTCTTATTCTCCCATCAGCACCAACTTCCAAAGCAGTTCACTGCTCATCAAGGTTGCCATCTCTCAACAGAATAACAATACAGACATTTCCCCCTTCATATGCCAAGTATTTAGACATGTGGAAGACAAATGAAAGTCTCTAAACTTGTTAAAGATCAAAGTAGTGTTGAAATCAGTAGGAATATTTATATTACTGCATTAGAAAATAGAGGGATACATCATTATGGAGAGCTGTGTAACTATTTTGGGGGAACAATAATTTCTAAATCTAACATAGAATGAAGACAAGGGCTACAGATAAGTTAGTGGAAACTGAAATTATAAACAGGAAAATAATTTGGATAGGCTAAATGTTTTCAAAAAGGGTGAAGATATCTTTAGGAGTAAAAAACATCTTCAGGAGTAAGAATGGGTGTTTTTCAATACTGAATAAAGAACATTCAACAAGAGAAACTTACAGGAAGAGAAAAGATGATCTTATGTAAGGGAAAATGTCTTGTTTATTTTATTCTCACTTAAGCTTCACAGATGTGGTATAAAGTCAATACTTTACGATTCATCTACCATGAGCCATGTACCATGAGCAAAGCACACACACACACACACACACACACACCACAGGTTTACATTTTCTCTGAGATAAACAATGATAATGTCAACTACAAAGGGCAGCATCTGTACCTTGGATCACTAAAATAAATGATGATTCTTCTTTTCCCACATTATGTATTAGTGTATTATACTTAAATGATGATTCTTGGAGCTGGGTAATTTCCTATCTATTCCTGATTCTCTCACAGAACAACTTCATTTCTGACACAATTCTGGTACCTAAAGATACATGATGATATTTGCAAGTATGTTACCTAGTTTTTAAAAACCCAGTTTTGCACATTCAAGAAAAACAGTAACATCAGCAAATTTGTAATCTTTACATTTCGTTTTTTTTTCCTTTAAGAACACATTTTATTGGAGTTTTTATTAACAGTAAATAATTTCAAAGTCTAAACTCCCTTGCAAAGCTACCTGCAATAAATTAGCATTCTTTACTGAAAGATTGTTCCCTCTCAGGCCAGGAGCAGTGGCGCACACCTTAATCCCAGTGGCTCAGGAGGCTGAAGCAGGAGAATCACAATTCGGGGCCAGCTTCAGCTGCTTATCAAGTCCTAAGCAAGATCTGGTCTCAAAATTTAAAAATTTGAAAAGGGTTGGGGATACTTGGAATATGCTTCAGTAGTTAAGCAACTCTGAGTTAAATCCCTCATACCAAAAATTATATACATATATAAGTTAGTCTTTCTTTCTTGTTATGGTAGAAATAACCCTTTTTTTATTTAGATGAGGAAACTGAAGCTGTGGAGGTACCATCACTTAATCATAAATGTACAATGAAGAAGCAGTGGAATTGGGATTTACATAAAAGCCTAACTCTATTAGCTAGCAATTTTGAGTAGCAAAATTATTCCAGAACTCAGCAATTTAAAACAACAAACATTTATTATCTCATGGTTTTTGTGAGTTAAAACATCTAAGTATGGATTAGCCAAATGCCTCTGGCTTTGGGTCTCTCAAAAGGCTGTAGTCAAGTTGTTGGCCAGGGATACAGTCCTCTCAAGGCTCATGAGGGGACAATTCGCTATCAAGCTCACTCACGTGGCTCTTGGCAAGGCTCAGGTCCTCACTGGCTGTTTGCCACAGACATCACTTCCTTGCCACATGGGATTTTCCTAAGGGCTTCTCACAACATGACAGCTTGCTTTACTCAGCAAAGAAGTCAGCAAGAGACCAATGTAGGACGCATGGGATGGATGCCCAAGTCTTTTTTAAACCTGTTCTCAAAAGTGATATTCCATCTTGTCTGCCACATTATATTTACTAAAAGAAACTTAACCTGGCCCACATTCAAGAACAAAGATTATACAAGGGTGGGAATATCAAGAGGTAAAGATCATCTGGGACTGTAACAGACTACCTCCAACAGACTATAGATGCTTTTCTCTATACACACAGCAATCCTAGAAATATCCATACAAAATTATTTGTTTTATTCATATATACTGGTTAGGTGTAATCAATGAAAATTCAACATTTAGTTTGGATACAGCAACATATTACATGCATTTTTATTCATCACAACATTGAAACTGTACATTTAAATATCTTGGAGTTAATTCTATGTGTAAAATACATTAGGTCATTGAAGAAAAAAATGATAATTTCAAAGAAAAAGTGGATGAAGTTATATTGTGAAATGCTTTAGAATCTGTGCAAGCACTGACATTAAATAAATATAATGTCAGGCAAGAAAGCATTTTTGTGGTGAGGAGAATTTTTAGTAGTTCCCCTTCCTTGAGGTAATATGCTGATTTCGGATAGATGCTAAATTATACTACTCAGAAGAAATCTAAAATACATAGAAACAAGAAAAGCTTTTGTCTAGTACAGAATGAGCATAGTTGTCCACACAGGACAAATGGTACAAGTTGAAAACTTGACACTCAGATATATGACCAGTACCAAATATAGGAAATTTTCTAATATCTGGTGCTATGGGTTGACTGAGAAGCTAGGTTGAAATCTTCCAAAATGCAGAAAGAAAATCCCCCTAAGTCTAAGGATGCTTGGGAAATGAAGACTTGCAGAGAGAGGTGAACAAGGACCAATATCAAGCATAGAAAATGCTTCCCCCTCAAACATGAGAGTTTTTGAACTATAAGAAAAACAGAACATGAGGGGAAATACTGGAACATGGGAAAGGAAGATCTGTATTTCTCATAATTTTTAGAGTAAGAAAAGATTATTATAATATCTCAGTCAAAGTTTGGTAATATGTTGAAGAAGAAATAACATTTTTAAAGTAGCTCATAGGATACAAGTTTCAAGAGAATTCTAATTTAGAAAAGAAATTCAATCAAAATTCTAGAACTAAATAGTATGTTATACATATTTTATGAATTCATTGACTAGGTCTAATATTAGACCAAAAAACAGAAATAATGTTTTTGCCTTAGTTGTCTGTTGATATAACAAAATACCTGAGGCCAAGCATGTTATAAAGAGAGGTTTATTTAGTTCACAGTTTTGGAGGCTAAATATTCAAGATCAGGTAGACTTATTTGTTTATTCTCTAATGAAATCCTCAAGGTAGATGGCATGATAATAGCAGGAGCACATACAAAAGAGAACACATGGGGAGACAGGAAGTCAGAAAGATTTAGGGAATGGACTTTCTCTTTTTATAATAATCTTCTCTCACAGGAAGTGAATGGATCCCAGGAGAACTACTTTAATCCCTTCTAATGGAAGTGCCCTCAATGACATAAACACTTTTTATTAGATAATACCTCTTTTAAGTATCTTACCACCTCCCAGCATTACCACATTGGGGACCAATCTCTAAGAACATGATACTTTGGGGGACACACTCAATCTATATCCAAACCATGGCATAACTCAAGGCTAGGTAAATAGCCTACCAAAATATACAAATAGACAAACAAACATGGGCTGAGAAGGTAAAGAATGAGAACACATAAAGGAATAAACCAAAATTACAATATTCTTAAAATTAAATTCATAAAGAAGATATAGTGGGTTAGAAGCAAATACTAAAATACATATGGAATAAGAATTTTCCAAACTCATGGAAGGCATCTTTCTGTATGTTCATAAACTCAGCAAACCTTATTAGAATAGTTGCACATGCATATGCACATGAGCACGCACACACACACACACACACACACATACGCACACAAACCATCAATAAATAAAGGACATACTGATATCCAAAATAAAGAAAACAAAATCATGAAACAAAACAAGAAAAAAAAATGACACCTTCCTCTCAAAGGAACAATGATGAAACTGACAGCTGATTTCTCAAAACAAATTATGGAAGCCAGAAAACAATAAAATTGCACCTTTAATGTGATGAAAGAAAGTAACTGACAATACCCAGGGAAGATCTCTAAAAATCAAAGAAGAAATAAAAATTGTTGGTTCCAGACAAATCAAGACCATAGGAATTTATTTCTTGCAGAAGTACACTAAACGAAAACCTAAGTCATTTTTATTTAGAAAAAAAAAAATGAACATGAAAGGGAAAACAAATAAAATAAAATGATACAAATCAAAAATTTTAAAAAAAGAATATAAGAACACTTAAGATACTAAACACATCATTAAATATAGGTAAATATTAACTATATAAAGCAATACTTGTTATCTCTTATGAAATTTAAATTAAATGAAGAAGTAAAATGCATAACAAGAATGCAAATCTATAAAGAGTATTAATAGAGTTAAAAGTTTCTAAGGTTCAAGTTGTATGGAATATTGATAAAAGTTTTTTTTTATTAGACTGCAATGTGCAATGCAGTTTATATATTCTAAAGTTGCCACAAAACATACGGGAAAACTGTATGTAACTGTGTTAATAAAAGAAAATAATATAATAATAAATAAAGCTTGATAAGTCAAAAGAGGTTAAGAGAAGATTAAAATGAACATAAAAGAGGGAAACCAAATATATTCCTATTAGTAAGATTGCAGATAGATGCACGTTACATCAAAGTAACTTAATGGAATAAATACAAATATTTCAAGGAAATGACTAAGATTATTAGATTTAAAAAATCAAACAAACAACTAAATACTGAACACAAAACATTTATTTTAAATGTAAGATGAAGATATATAAAATCAACAACAATATATGATGAGAAGACATACATCATAAAAACATTAATCAAACTAAAGTTTCCATAGCTATACTAATATCAGACAAAACAGAATTTAGGGCAAGAAATTTACCAAAGATAAAGAGGGACTTTTTGTAATGAATAAAAGCACTCATGTACCAAGAATATATCTAGTTATATATCTTTAAGTATCTAGTAATATAGATTCAAAATATGTAAAGTAAAAATTGATTGACAGGATAAAAAGAGACATAATTCCACAGAGTGAAAAATTTTATCATTTCTATCATTAAATAACAGAATGACCAAACAAAAATATTTAATAATAACGAAATTTGAACACTATTAATAAACTTGACCTAATTGAATTAAGTTGAATATTTCATCTAATAAGAACAGAATCCACATTTATTTCAAAGGTGTCTAGAACATTCTTTAAAAAATGACCAAATGCTTAGATATATAAAAAAACTCAATAAATTTTATGATTAATATTATTCAGACTAGATTGTTTGATCACAAAGAATTGTTTACCTTGAAGCCAATAACAGAAAGATAAATAGAAAACTCAGTTATATAAAAATTAAGCATTACACATCTAAGTATTATTCAAATTAGAAATATTCAGAACATTTCAAACTGATAAAACATTTAATATTAAATTTATGAGATATTTAAAGCATTTCTTAAAGGGAGAGCTATAAGTAAATGTTTATATTAGTAAAGAAGAAATATTTAAAATTAATAATCTGCACTTCTTCCTTAAGCAGGTAGTAAAATATCCTAAATGAAGATAAACTTATATAACAAAAAGAAAAACAAATAAATTTGGGAGTTTGAGAAAACATTTTAAAAGGCAATATAAAACATTGACCATCTAAATTTTTCTATTTGAACATTATAAAATTTAGCAGCTTTAGTTTAGAAAAAAGAAAGGAGAGAGAAAAGCAAGTAATGATGTCATGGAAAAATGAATTATATGAACAATTTTCTGTCAATAAACTTAACAATCACTATGAAATTGGGAAAGTCACAGAAGCATCCAATGTAACACACCTGCCAGTAGAATAAATTAAAAACTTAAATAGTTCTACAGCCTTCAAAACACTAAATTGTAAATTTAAAATATCCCTACAAAGAGAGCATCAAACCAGAAAGACTTCAGAAGAAGATTATTTATATAATTAGAAAGAATTAATGCCTTAGTAAACAAATTTTCTATAGACTGTGAACACATGCATGCACGCACACGTGCACACACACACACACACACACACACACACAAAGAAAGAAAAATTTAAAAGGAAAAGAAAAAACAAGGGGACAAAAGAAACAAAACAAACAAACCCAATTTCTAAGAGACTAAAATATTCTTGATATGAAAATGGTACTACAAGAAAGTTATCTATCTTATGGACATAGATGGCAAAATCCTTTACAAAATAGAAATCACATTCAGAAACATAAAATGGCCAATAAATATAGACCAGTGAGGTTTACCTTAAGTTTAACAAAATTCCAATAGTATTTTTCACAGCAATAGGAAAAAAATAACTTCCAAATTCACACAGAACCACAAATATTCCTGAATAACCAAAACAATCTTGAAAAAAAGATGAATGAAACTGAGATTATCATATCTAATTTCAAACTATGTTACAAACCAAAAACAGTCTTACCAGGGTGGTAAAGGCAGAAGTAAGACAAGAGGAATGGGTCAATGGAGCAGAAGAAGAGAGACCTTAGAAATATATCCATTCATACATGGTACTTCATAAGGACCCCACAAATGCACAATGAGAAAGGGAAGATGTCTTTGACAAATAATGTTGGGAAAACTAAATACACAAAAACAAAACAATAAAATCAGCCCCTCATGACATACCATTCACCAAAATTAACTCAAAAATGATTATGTCATGGAGGCAAAACAAAACTGCAGTACACTTAATACTATCTATCGAGATTTAATATAAAGCTCTATTAAGAAACTATGTTAATGGTATATGAACAGACATTGACTATCAGAACAGAGAACCTAAAAACAAATCCACACACTCAGTGATCTAATTTATGGTGAAGATACCTTAATGTAGTAAAAAAAATAGTAGTATGTACTATAAATGGTGTTAGGAGAATTGCATACTAATAACAAACCAAAATCAATTTCAGGAAGATGGTGCATGTAAATATTACAGGTAAAATAGTAAATATTTAAATATTAAATAATGAATAATTAAATATTCTCAAAGTATTTGTGTTATAGAAATCACATTCAGCAAGAAAACAAGCACCACTCCAACTCAGGTTTTTTTATACCTGTGGACCCAGATGAGTTAGTGCTCAGAAGTTCTAGGCCCCAAGCTGAGGTTATGTGGGGCCTTTAGAGGAAATTTGACATCATTTCTTAACCAGGACAACATTGGCCTGTGTGACCCTGACCAAAGACTATGCACAGGGAATTTATGATAAGTAGTTTGCAGGTGCAAAACAAAGACAGTAAAACACTTGCTAGTGTTATTGTGAAGTGACCTTCACCATAGGCAGCAGTAACTCAAATGACTTGAGTTTATCTCCCTAAGAGTGATATTTCTAAGAACTAAGCCTATGAGGTTATAGTTTAGACAGCAGTTAATTAGCATAGCAATTGAGTGATGTAGCTACATTCCTACAGAGTTCAGAAAGTTTCAAAGTCTAAGAAGAAACAACTCTTTTTATAGGCACATGTTTGGCCTTGAAAGCCTATCACAGGGATGTTTACATTTCAAGAGAAGGAGACTCCTAGAGAAAGCTATTTACCATCCAATAGATAGGGACCCAGTGTTAATGAGGTTCCCTCAAGAGAAGCTGACTTTGGAGAGGAGTAAATGAACTTCTTCCCCAGGCATTGGTTCTTCATCAGAATGTTCATATAATTTCATTTTATAATCAGGTCTGATTTCACCATCATTTGAGAATATCTTTGTGAGTTTGGCAGAGATGAAGTTTTTAAAGACAGATTAAAAAAAAAAACTAATGCTAAAAGTAAAATAAATAATAAAATGACTAAGTATAAATTTTTACTTTTATTACAAGCCATATCTTAGGAACATTTAATTATATTCCTATCCAGAATTCAGAAGGAAATCATATAGATCAGTAAGAAAAAGACCAACAACTCAATGAAAAAATGAGCACAATACTTAAATTGACATTTTACAGAAGAGAATGGCTAATAAACATAAAAATGTGCTCCCTTTCATGGGATATGCAAAACACATGCAACGAAAGTAAAAATTTTTAAATAAATATCAATAAAAATATCAATATTTTATCAAAAATATGGACACACCTGGAATTTCATACACTTTTGGTCGAGGTGTAAAATGGTGAAATAATTTCAGAAAACTTTTGGACCAAACTTAATAAAGATGAACACATGGGTATCCTGTCATCCAGCAATTCCAAAGCTAATAAATATAGCCAAGAGCAATGTGCATGCATGCTCACCAAAAGTTGTATAGTAGGATGTTCAGAATATTACTATGTTCAGAGTATTAATTCATACTGAAAACAACTCAACTATATTTCAACAACAAAAAAATATAGATGAGGGTTGGGGTTGTAACTTAGCGGTAGAGCACTAGCCTAGCCTGTGTGAGGCACTGAGTTTGATCCTTAGCACCAAATACAAAAAATAAATAAATAAAAATAAAGGTATGTGTCCATCTAAAACTAAAAAAAAAAAATATGGATGAATCTCACACAAAAAAAATGGTGACTGATGAAGTCTAGACAAAACCTGTTTAATGGTGAATGATTCCATTTACAAGATGCATCAAAATAGAAGAAATAATCCACTCAATAAGGACTCAGGACAAGGCTCCGTTCCAAGGAGAAAAGAGCTTGAGGGGGCTTCTGGGGCATGGATGGAATTGCATTTTAGCCTACAAACTGGCTACAAGTATAAGTTCAGTTTGCCATGTATGCAAGATCTCTTCCTCTGTTTGCACTCCCAGGCTAGAAATCCAGGACAGAAAACATTAAATACAACAGAGACTGGGGTTGCTTTCCCTAAATTGAAAGTTTAAAATGGTGGGCAAAACATAAATATACCATATGTATGTTGTTTGTATTTATAGAGGAATAAAGACTGAAGGTGTTAGAAAGGGTGCTGAGTATGCACGTGACTTCTCTATTTGATCCATTATATTAGACCATAGGGAAGAAAATGAAAGGTCTGACTTTAATTATTTCATAGCTAAAGTGAAATCTCTAGTGCCAAATTTTAAGGAGAACAAATTAGAAAAATAAAAACAAACCCATTCAATATTAATTATTTTCTTCTTAAAGAAATGGCAGCATTTCAATGGAACATTAAAATATTAATGAATATATGCAAGATTCACATACATAGTACATTAATTTACTCAGATAGGTGCTAATACCAAACAAATTCATAAAGTTACATATTTGAAATGCATTGTTACCCAAGCACATTTTCTAAACATAAAATAATTTTTATTCTATAAAGTCACTTTGTTTTTATATATTAGCTGTCATGCATTTAGTGAGAAAAAAATAAGCGAGGTTAATGTGCTGATTCTAAAAGAGTGACCTGCTTCATAGCAGCTATATTTTATTTCTGGATATTAGGGGAAAATTGATTAACTTAATGTTAATTTGCATTATATGGGTATAATGCAAATTATACATGTGCACACACACATACACATATATGTGTGTATATACAAATATATATATATATTTCTTGTCTTTTAGTTCAAGTATTTTAAAAGAGTAAAGATGTATATTAATTCAAATATTCTATTGAAGTTTTCATATATTATGTTAACTGACCATATAGATCTTTTCTTCTGATTCATTGGGTCTAATATTAAATACACAGACATGCAACTATTAGTGTTTTCAGAGTAAAGGTCTATGTTAGTAGAACTCAAGCTAGTTAGTAATCAATATGAAATTTTCAAGAAATAAAATGGTTTAACTTAAAATATGGTTATATAAACAATTAAAACTTCTCAATATTAGTATATCAGAGGGAAATAATATTTTAGACATATGGAAAATTTGAAAAAAAAGTGTATTTAGCATCTTTATACTATGTGTATATATGTGGATGGATGATCTATGAAAAATTAAACAAAATAAAATTTATTGAGTTTTATTAATGATATAAAAGATACTAAAGCAAAGATTACTCCCTAAAATCTGACCATGACGTTTGAAAGAATTTCTGAAATAAAAAAGGAAATTTTACATTTGTTGCTGCTACAAATGTTGTCAGCATTATCAAAAATTGTCTGCATTTTATAAAAAAAACAGATACTCAGTTGCTTTAAGTGGATTGCTTAAGATTTGGGATTCTGACCCTTTTGCCTGCCTTCCAGCTACTCTCATAGAAATTTGTTTTACTTTAATCTTTGCCACACACACTTCAGACAGAGCACTAATCTCCAGAATCTACAAAGTACTCAAAAATCTTTACACCAAGAACACTAATAACCCAATCAATAAATGGGCCAAGGAAATGAACAGACACTTTACAGAGGAAGATCTACAAGCAATCA